>JAJJWX010004642.1:0-91874 GCA_023529315.1 Papaver bracteatum | reverse complement strand
AAAAAACCCGATTAGCCTGGTCATGAACCTCTTTTCCGCATATCTTTGTTGGTGGTCCCGCCTGACAATTGAATATTTTGTTATTTTGGATGAATAATTTAGAGCAAAGATTATGATCTTGATGGAGCTAATACAAAAAAAAAAAAAAAAATCAATAGTCAATAGTCAATTATCGCAGAAAAATAACTAAATATGGAAAATAATATTCTGATATTATTGCTATTTTATTTAATATTGTTTCCTTAAACTATTCAAAGGTAATAAAAAATATACTTCGATTAAATTAAGATGAAAAGGTAATAAAGTAATAAAGTATCGAGGGGGAAGCTCGTCAAAAATAGTACTCGCAAAAAATAAATGCCCTCAGCAAAAATATAAAAATTTCTATATTTTTATAGATATTATTACTTTTAGATATTGATTGATATTAATCTTAAAAACAAAATCTTTTTATTTATGGATTGGTTTATCTCTATAAAAAGCATTCACCGATTGATATACCATTTCCACACCTTTTTTTTCTTTTTACTTTTTGCCTTTCGAATTATTATTATGATTATGTCGTCTTTAACTAGCTTTGTTGTTTGTTTTACAGAGTATATCAATGATAATTCTAATAATATATTGTCGCATGGTCCATGGGTCCATGGAAAGAAGTTCGATGGCACGAAGAAATTGGTATATATATTTTACCTTTGCATTCGATTGATCATTACCATACTTTGTAGGATTTGGACATATCATTTTACATAGAACGCTTTTATTATTGTGTTGTATATAGCATTTGAAATTTTTGCAATCGGTGGTGGCTGTTTAGATCCTAATGCTTCTAAATTAGAATCGGTGTGAATGAATGTAGTAGTAATCCATCAAAAGATGAAAATGATGATACGGGTAGAGATGGATCTCATATCTATATGATCATATGTATTTTGTTTTGATAGTTAAATTCTTCTCTTTTTTTTTTTCCCTTTCTTAATTTTTCTATGGAATTCTCAATTTATTCGATGATGCACACCTTTCAAGCCATTGGTTGTATTGTATTTTCAAGCAGATGTTATTTAAAATCCATTGGTTGTTTTGTGTATAATTGATTTCCAAGCCCATATATTTTCCACACAATTCCATTATTATAATTTTTTGTTCTCTATTCTCAGTTACAAAATTGGAAAGTAACAGAACCTACATCTGGTGTTTGATGCTTACGGGTTTTTTGTTGGATGTGTGAACTCTAGAAATCAGTAAACGTGGGAGGTTGAGTAAAACCATTGAATAAGAAAAATTTCATCACTATCAAAGTTTTATGTAAGCTTAACAAAATTTTACGTGGTGTCTCATCAAATTTTCTGAGCTTATTTTAGCCGGTTGTTCAGCCTAACATTTTATGCTTGATGAATTGTTTGGCTAAGTTAAACTTGCTAATATTTCTAGCTTGAGTTCCTATTTTTTTCTCGCAGTTTTTTTTTTTTTTTTAAATGCTAGAGTTGATAAGATGCTTTAATATATATGACAGGCCACAATTCCAGAACACATATTTTCTTGGTATATTCTGTTTAGCCAATGGCTCTTTCCTTAGCTCACCGAACACAGTCGTAGCCATTTTCACCATCCGTTTATTTGACTGCAGTCAGGTTATAAAGGTTAATTTTCTTGATTTATAGATAATGAGTTTTTTTTTGTTAACACGGTAAGAAGAATTCTATACGAGTCGTGATTTTTTCTTCTTTGGAAGCAAACTATGATTTTTTACTGATCATTATTGGTAAATAGGGTTCAAATTTATATTTCTTTTCAAGTGGGTGTTACTAAAAATAAGAAAAGAAATAATATATGGTACTAAGTTTATTAAAAAAAGAAATAATATATGGACTTACTCAAATTTACATTTAGTTTATCAATATATGGTATGTTTTCATACTCTTTGTATGTTAATTGAAAAATAAGGGTGTGGAGATTTTCTAAATTTAGATAATAATTCAATTGACAAATCCACATTAATGAAATAGGAAAAATATAGTGCAAAGTTAATGTTTTAATGATAAGGGGTAGTGGATGATAATTTTATCTATGAAGCGATTTGAAAGATATTTGGAGTTGCTTTAATTTTTGTTAACGTGGAGTGTTTCTTTGACGTAATAACATGGGTTGCCAAGTTAAACATGTAATGCTTATTTCCAAAAATATAGGTTACTTTTGGTGTGGTCTTCTTATGATTTTTCGTGATGGAAATTTCTGAGTAACCCAAGTTTGTACCCTCTCTCTTTGATAAACCCTTCAATAAGATGACATATATGTCTAGCCTAAAATATAAGATGTACGGCTAAGATTAATAGTTTTAGATTGAATGTAGATTTTGAAATTTTCAGCATGACTGAATTATCCATTACATACTATTAATAAATAAATAAAAATGAAAAATGAAAAAGATATGGTCAAATAGTAATGAGCGTTACTAGGATTAAATAACGATAATTAAGATTTGACATGGGATGCTATATATATACATTAATATCTGTTACGAGTCATGTCAGGCCCATACCAATATATAGTTAGTGACGCCAACAAGATTAATAAAAATAAAACTTCTTCATCCTTTCTTCCTTACTCAAGTCTGTTGAGTACTTAGGTTTTCCTAATTTATTTTTTTCTGTTTTATAGATGAAAATGGTAGTAATAATAACTTTCACTTAGCATGGCTAGGTATTATAGATGAAAATTAGGGTTTTCACTAGATGCTACCGATTGTTAAAGGTGATAATTGTGACTATCAATAGGTAAAAACAAGAATTTTTATTTAAAATTGTAATTTTCACAACCATACCATATTATTAGGAATATAAACTAATTAGTTTTCATTGAAAACTAAAATTTTCACCAAATCTGATTTGTGTTAAAACGGGAATTTTCACCAAATAACCCCTTGTGAAAAATGGAATTTTCCTAAATCTCCATGAGTGATAATTGGGTTTGTTTTGTTGGTTTCAATAAAAAATATAATCATCGAGACAAACATATGAACGAGATAAAAATAAAATAAAAAGTGTTATGTATGCAAAGTTTTTTTAAGAGAGAAACAAGGAGATATCTTAGGAGGGAATTATGATTAGAAGTCAAAAAGAATTAGTTACGAGTTTTTCTAGGGATTATAATTTAGTTAGGTTATTTATGTAGCCTCTTTATTCTTTTGTAATAAAACTTAATAAAATTAATTTTCTTAATAAAAGGTTATTTATGTAAACTAATCCTACTTATAGATAAATATGGGTCATCCATATATATAATTTTAATGGTGGGTTTCTTATATAAAAAATAAAAGCAATGGGCTACAAAAAAAAATCCCCTTATTTTTCGTGCATGCATGCATAGTCTAATGTGATTGATTAGTCTTGGTCACCCTTTTTTTTCACTGTCTTTTTGAATATAATTAGTTTTTTCATTATTAAATATTATTATAATTAATTATATGTTTCATTAATTATAAGTTTTAATGGATTTTTCATTCTTCTATTAAAAAAATAGAGAAAACGGGTCATATACGCGCAAAAACCATAAAGTATGGGAGTAATGGACTGTTAAAATATAGGTTTGTTTAAAAGGAATACATAAAGATTCAGTTAAATATGCCATTTACTTTTCACTTTACTATATTTTTTATCTTATTCTTTTTCCTATTAATTTTGTATCCCCTATTTAAAATTAATCTTGAAAAAATTCATAACTTTAAAAATATATGTCGGATTTTACCAAAATTTATATTTTTAGCATGAGCTCAAAAAGATTTACAAACTCCGTATTTTATTGTCGTTTGTGAATAAGTAGAGAAATAATGTTTGTAGTCATAGTAATTAAGTGTATTTAGTTTAAATTATCACGATTATGTGTATTCGGTGATAGCATTGGGAAAAGGTTACAACAAGGCTAATCCAGTTATACGGTTCTAGGAGAAAGTATGATGTGAAGGGTGATTGCAGTGTGGGGTTTTACTTAATTACTTATAAACACCTAAGTATTCTCTCAAGATTTTGCAGTGTAGTCCATGATTTTTTTATGAATCTACCTTTTAGGTTATAAGGTTGTGAATGATGTTAAATTTTTCTTAATTTATTTTAAATTAGTTTTAGAAAACAGAACCATAAACAAGAAATAGACTCGTGCATAGCACAGGTGAAAAACTAGTAGCATCAATACAAACCCAAATAAAATTCAAAATTTATTCGACAAAAAGTTAAGGAAGAAGTTTGCCAATTTTCCATATGTCTATGTGCTGCTTGTGTGATATAGAATCCATTCCACATCCGTGGTCCATCATAATTGTAAGGAGCTCCATCTTAATTATAAGGAGCCCCAACTAGTCAGCGGTGTAATAATCACCGTAAACTATGACAACATTGGTATACCGAACCTTCCCAACTGGTTCATCCATTACATTATTTTATCACCTTTATGGTCGTGAAACCATTGATCTATTACCTGTTCACCTTCTTCGACTTAGATTGTGAATTCCCGGTGCCATAATAGATTCAAACTGGTCTTAGCATCAATTTAGTTAATAATGTGAATTTTTTTAGTTGAAACTAGAGTTTTAAATGGCTCACTAGATTAAACCAAAACTAAAATATGTAATAAATCATCATGGATTGACGTATCACTAGTTTTCTCTCTCATGGCGATGTTTTTATTCTTTTCCTTTTTTGAACTCAGCCTCCTAATCTTTTCGATCTGCTGATTGATTCAGTTTAGGAGAGTGCTAATTGAACTTCTTCGCTGTCCAAGGAAGGATCTTTGATCTTTCTCCTTGGGGCCGAGATTTATTGATTAGTGGATTTTATTTTTAGTTTTCATTCATATCATGAAGTCTTCTTCAACCATTCTTTTGTCTTCTAAATCTTTTGAGCTTACTTGGATTAATAAAGGAAAATCAAGATGCTTAAAAGTACTAGAGAGATTTAAAGGAATGAATAACTGGATTTATATTCCTGAAGGCTCAATGGATTGGGTTTACAAATCCACTATGGAGGCAGTGGCTGCCATTTCTTCGGCTCCAAGGAAGTGGTCATGTAGATTCAACGTTGTTGTGATATGTAGTGTATGCGTCTTGAATACGGTTTAGTATTCAGTTGGGTCGATCCATTTGCCCGACCCGTTTGTCCGTTTACCTTTTGTGCAAGAGAAGGCATCAGGAGACAAGTCTTCTTTTGTGCAAGGGAAGGCATATCTTTTGTACAAGGGAAGGCATACCTTTTGTGCAAGGGAAGGCATATCTTTTGTAAAAGGAAATGCGTACCTTTTGTGCAAGAGAAGGTATCAGGAGATATAAGTATTCTTCTCATCCTTTTGTTTTTGTAAAAAGAGAAACATATGCAACTAAGAGAGAGTGTGAGGAAGTGTAGTCTTAATATTGAGAGGGGGTTTTGAATCATACTCTTGTAATCTTGTTTGAGTCATAGTGAAAACGTTATCTTCGTCTTCCAAAGTGGATGTAGATCATCTTGATCGAACCACTATAAATCCTTGTGTTGTTAGTGCTTGTTTTAATTTTGATTTCATTTCTATTTCAATTCCTGATTGATTGTTCTTGGAAGAGCCATTATTTTTAACAAATTGGTATCAGAGCTCCTGGTGGAAGCGATCTACGATGGCGGCAAAGTATGAGATTGAGAAATTTGATGGAAGGAATGATTTCAATTTATGGAGGCTAAAGATGAGGGTTGTTTTATTGCAACAAGGTTTGGTGAAAACTTTGAAGGGGAAAATGGATCTAGTAAAAACATTGTCGGATGAAGCAAAGGAAGAATTCATGGAGAAATCTCATGGAACAATTTTATTGTGTTTGAGAAACGAGGTCTTGAGAGAAGTTGCGACGGAAACGACACCGGACGGGCTATGGAACAATTTGGAGAAGAGGTATATGACTAAATCCGGAACTAATCGTTTATATCTTAAGAAGAAATTACATACTCTTAGAATGCATGATGGAATATCTATTATAGATCATATTGATGATTATAATAAAATTCTCTTAGATTTGGCAAATATTGATGTTAAAATTGAAGATGAAGACCAAGCATTGGGTTTGCTTTGTTCCTTACCACCATCTTATGATAATTTTGTTAATACCATAATGTATGGAAAAACCACAATTTCCATGGAAGACGTTAAAGCAGCTTTGAACTCTAAGGAGTTAAAGAAGACAGGTATTGATGGTAAAGATAATTCGGGAGATGGGTTGTTTGTTAGAGGAAGAGGAAACCAAAAGGGAGGATTTGATAGGAGTAGATCAAAGTCAAGGTCTAAATCAAAATTTGGTAAATTTTATTGCTTTCATTGTAAGGAAAAGGGGCATTTCAAGAAGGATTGTCCAAAATTGAAGAATGTTGAGAAGAATTCTAACCAAGGCACCACATCAAATGTTGAAGTAGAAAGTGATGATGGAACGGTTCTCACAGTTCATACCGAAAGCTCGGAAAATGGGTGGATTCTTGATTCGGGGTGTACTTTTCACATGTGTCCTCATAGAGAGTAGTTTACTACTTATCAAGTTAGAGAAGGTGGTAAAGTTTTTATGGGAAACAATGTCACTTGTAAAGTGGTGGGTGTAGGTACAATTCAAATTAAGATGTATGACGGTATGGTGAGGACTTTTACTAAGGTTAGGCATGTTCCGGACTTGAGAAGAAATATTATTTCTTTGGGTACGCTTGATTCAAATGGCTGCAAGTATCAAGGTGAAGGTGGAGTTATTCGTGTCTCAAAAGGAAGTTTTACAATTATGAAGGGAGAGAGAATTAATGGTCTTTATACGCTGCAAGGTACTACTGTGACGGGTGATGCAGCTGTATGTTCTTCAAGTTCTGAAGATGATACTACCAAGTTGTGGCATATGCGGCTAGGGTATATGAGCAAGAGGAGATTGGCTGTTTTAAGTAAGCAGGGATTGGTTTGTGGTCACAAAATAAGTAAGCTTGATTTATGTGAACATTGTGTCTTTGGAAAGTAGTGTAGAGTCAAGTTTAGTACAACTATTCATAACACCAAGGGTATTCTGGATTATATTCATTCTGATCTTTGGGGTCCTTCTCGGGTTGATTCACATGGTGGTGGTAGATATATGTTGACATTCATTGATGTTTTCTCAAGGAAAGTAGGGGCATTCATACTTAAACACAAAGATGAAACTTTTGTCAAGTTCAATCAATGGAAGACTATGGTTGAGAAGCAAACCGGAAGACAAATCAAGTGCTTAAGGACAGACAATGGTTTGGAATTTTGTGGGGGTGAGTTCGATGAGTTCTGCAAGGAGCAAGGGATTGTGAGACACCGCACAGTCAAAAAAACACCACAGGAAAATGGTGTTGCAGAAAGGATGAACAGAACCATAATAGAGAAGGCACGGTGCATGCACTCCAATGCTGGGTTACCAAAGTAGTTTTGGGAAGAAGCAGCAAACACATCAGCTTATTTAGTGAACAGATCTCCATCGACTGCTATTGAGTGTAAGACTCCAAATGAAGTTTGGACAGGTTCACATGCTAACTATGAAGACTTGAAGATATTCAGATGTCCAGCCTATGCTCATGTGAATGAGGGAAAGCTAAAACCTAGATCAAAGAAGTGTATATTTCTTGGGTATGCAAAGGGTGTGAAAGGCTACATGTTATGGTGTCATGTAGAAAGATCAAACAAGTTTCTTATCAGTGGAGATGTGAAATTTGATGAGAAATCGATGTTGAAGCCAAATAATGAAGAACTAGATGGAAGAGCTGAAGAGGGTGTTAGTGATAAGGTGGAGTTTGGTGACCAGGTGGAACTTGAGATTCAAGTTCAAGGAAACAATGGGACTATTTTTCTGATAATGATCGGGATATTGTGCAAGAACTTGCCCAGGAAGATGAAGCATAAGGTCATCAGTAAAATCTTGTAAGAGACAGAGAGAGGAGGGAAGTTATACCACCTCAGAGATATGGACATGCTGACTTGGTTGCGTATGAACTTGCAGTGGGTGAGAGCATAGATAGGGATGATCCAAGAACCTATGAAAAAGAAATCGGTGGTGAAGAATCAGCAGAATGGGGAGCATCTACAATTGAAGAAATTGAGTCTCTTGACAAGAATGGCACTTGGGAGATAGTTGCAAGACCAAAAGGACAAAAGATTGTTGGAATCAAATGGGTCTTCAAGAAGAAACAAGGTACTTAAGATGGTGAAGGAAGAAGGTACAAGTCAAGGCTTATGGAAAAGGGGTTTACACAAAGAGAAGGCATTGACTACAATGAGGTATTTTCTCCTATTGTTAAACATAGTTCTATTAGAACATTGCTTGCCATAGTTTCCTTGAAAGATCTAAAATTGAAACAACAAGATGTTAAGACATATTTCCTTCATGGTGATTTGGAAGAGAGTATTTATATGTAACAACCAAAAGGGTTTGAAGTTCTTGGAAAAGAAGACCATGTATGCTTGTTGAAGAAATCTTTGTATGGTTTGAAGCAATCTCCAAGGCAGTGGTATAAACATTTTGATATGTTTATGTTGGAAAATGGATACAGTAGGATTAAGTATGAAAGTGGTGTATATCACAGGAAACTCCAAGATGGTTCATTTGTGTATTTACTCTTATATGTTGATGATATGTTGATCGCTTGCACAGACATGTTAGAGATATAGAATTTAAAGGTGCATTTGAGTAGTGAGTTTGAGATGAAAGACTTGGATGCAGCAAAGAAGATAATATGCATGGAGATTCATAGAAACCGAGCTGAAGGAAAGTTGCATTTATCCCAAAAGGCTTACATCGAGAAGGTGTTGGAGCGGTTTGGAGTGAAAGATGAAAAATCAGTAAGTACTCCTTTGGAAGCTCATTTTAAACTTTCTAGAAGGAAATCACCTCAAACTAAATATGAGGCAGAGTATATGTCTCGAGTTCCATATGCAAGCGCAGTTGGTAACATCATGTATGCTATGGTTTGTACAAGGCCGGATATCGCAAAAGCTGTGAGTGTGGTAAGTAGATACATGGGAAGTCCCGGGAAATCTCATTAGCAAGATGTAAAGTGAATTTTGAAGTATCTAAGGGGAAGTATAGATGTTGTTTTAGTGTTTTATAAACACTATGGTGATTCGACGAATGTTGTGGGTTATGTTTATTATGATTATGAAGGTGATCTTGATAGAAGAAGGTCATTGACAGGTTATACTTTTACATTGTGTGGTAGTACTATCAGTTGGAGGTCAGTTTTGCAAAGCACAATTGTATTGTATACAACTGAGGAAGATTACATGGCAGTCGCGGAAGAAGTGAAGGAACGTATATGGTTGATGGGTTTTGTTGGTGATTTGGGTTTCAAGCAAGAGAGTGCAACTTTGTTCTGTGACAGTCAAAGTGCCATTCACTTGACCAAGAACCAGATGTATCATGAGAGAACGAAGCACATCGATGTTAGGTATCATTTTATCAAGGATGCAGTTGAGGAAGGTAGGATAGCGATGCTAAAGGTTCTTATAGCGGATAACCCTGCAGACATGTTGACGAAGTCGGTTCCAAGTATCAAGTTCAAGCACTGCTTGGACTTGGTTGGTGTCAACACCCCTTGAGGGGCTGAGCGAAGACGATGATGATGAGTGGAGATGGTATTCAAATCAATGTGGAGATTTGTAGTGTATGTGTCCTGAATACGGTTTAGTATTCAGTTAGGTCGATCCATTTGCCCGACCCGTTTTCCCGTTTACCTTTTGTGCAAGAGAAGGCATCAGGAGACAAGTCTTCTTTTGTGCAAGGGAAGGCATATATTCTGTACAAGGGAAGGCATACCTTTTGTGCAAGGGAAGGCATATATTTTGTACAAGGGAAGGCATACCTTTTCTGCAAGATAAGGTATCATGAGATATAAGTATTCTTCTCATCCTCTTTTTTTAGTAAAAAGAGAAATATATGCAACTAAGAGAGAGTGTGAGGCAGTGTAGGCTTAATCTTGAGAGGGGTTTTTGAATCATACTCTTGTAATCTTGTTTGAATCATAGTGAAGATTTTTAATGCTATTCTTGTGCAATCTGAAAGAAACGATCCAGGAGGTAGCATTGCGAATAGAAGATTTTTAAGAATTTTGTGAGCAAACATGAGCTTATAGACTTGCCAATGGCTGGAGGTAAGTATACTTGGACAAATGCTCAACAACCACCACTTTTAATTAGGGTTAATAGGTTCTTAGTAAATAGTGATTCGCTTGCTAAATGTCCTTCTATTATGCAAGCAAGACCTAAGATACCAGCTTTGCCTCACTCTCACATTTTGTTGAGTTGTAACTCTGGTTTGAAATATAAGGCTCCCTTTAGACTCGATAATTATCTGCTACATCACCCTGATTTCATGTCTAATCTCAATATTTGGTGGCATAATCTCACTTTTTTTGGAAGTCCAAGTTTTGTGTTTGCTAAAAAATTGCAAGGCTTGAAGTTTTTCATTAAATCTTGGCGGAAGACGTTAGGAGATTTACAGCTCAGAATCGATCAATTGGAAGAATATATTAACTCTTGGAATATGCAAGAAGAAGCAGATGTCATTGCAAGAGAAAATGCAAAGGCAAAGCATCCCTCTCTCACACTGGATTTGGAAATAAAGTGAGGACAGAGAGGTAAGGAGGATTGTGCTAGAGATGCAGAGAAAAACTCTAAATATCTACATCAAATGGCTTCCTTTAAGTACTCTTGTAGCAATATCAATTGCTTGATAATTGATAATTCTTTGTGTTATGATAGGGACAAAATTGTTGTTGAATCTGTGAATTTTTATTCTTCTCTCTTCTCTGAAGATTATGTGACTAGACCAGGTTTTGTTGATTTGGATATTCCTTCTATTGCTACCATTGATAGTATTTCCCTAGAAAAGCCATTTACTGCGGATGAAGTGAAGTCTGTAATCTCGTATTTCAGAACTAATAAGGCTCTGGGGCCTGATGGTTTCACAATGGAATTCTTTAAAATTTCTTAGGATGTTATCAAGAGTTATTTGATGAAGGTTATTTAGGAATTCGAGACTACTGCTTCTTTAGACTGGAGACTGAATTGTACATCTTTGAAGTTAATACCCAAAGTTTCTGGAGCTATTTCTCTTCATAGTTTTAGATCAATAAGCCTTATTGGTGGTGTTTATAGGATAATGTCAAAGCTATTAGATGAGAGATTAAAGGTTGTGCTTCCGTCTATTATTTCGAATTATCAAGGGGCTTTTGTGCATGAAAAGCAAATAAATGATGGCATCTTAATTGCATCAGAGGGAATTGATTCAAGAATGAGGGCTAATAAGCCTGGTATTGTGTGCAAAGTTGACTTCGAGAAGGAATTCGATAACGTGAATTGGAACTGTTTAGATTTGGTGATGGAGAAGTTTGGTTTTGGAACTATTTAGAGAAGTTGGATTAGATGGTGTATTTCATATGATAGGTTCTCAATCCTTATAAACAGTGAAGGAACTAATATGTTTAGAAGCCAGAAGGGGATTCATCAAGGAGACCCTATTTCACCTTTTTTATTCATAATGGTTGTTGAAATCTTATCTTTGATGATTAAAAAGGCAGCTGCATATGGTCTTATCTCAGGTTTTCAGGTTGTAGAATGAGGCACTATTATTAACCATTTACAATTTGCAGACGATCTGGTGTTTTTTTTTTAAGAGTATCCTCTTGGATTTTGAAATGGTATCAAGATTGAAGGTAAATTATAGGAAGAGTGCGATAGTGGGTATTGGAGATGGTAATAATGGTGAACATTGTGCATTTTCTTTTGGGTGTCAGATTACTCGTTTTCTGATTCATTATCTTGGAATTCCTCTTGGAAGCAAGTCCAAATGTAAGTCTATATGGGATGTGGTGATTCAAAAATGCTAGAAAAAATTATTCACTTGGAGGATAAGGTACCTTTCGAAAGGGCAGAAACTAATTTTGATGAATAGTATGCTGGGAAGTCTCCATATATATTATTTATCTATGTCTCAAATGCCGGTCTCTGTCATGAAGAGTATTGAGAAGATTATGCGCAATTTTCTATGGGGCTCAACAGATTCAATGAAGAAGAGGAGTTGGGTGGCTTGGAAGAAAGCAGCTTTACCTAAATCAAGAGGTGGAATTGGTATCAAAAAGCTAAATTTTGTGAATAAGGCTCTGCATTGTAAATGGATTTGGAGATATGGGCAGGAAAAGAAGGCTTTATGGAGGAAGCTTATGTTAGAGAAGTTTGGAGGAAATCATGATTCTTTCTTTCCAAAAGATACTACAAAAGCGGTGGGGCGCAGTCTTTGGTCAGATATTCTCAAGGCAAAAAAGTTTGTGAAAGATAACACATCACTCGTAATTAAGAGTGGCAAGGGTATTGATTTTTTTTTCTGATAAATGGATTGGTGATGACACCCTTAAGAACAAATTTCCTAGAATTTACAAAATCTCTAGAACTAAAAAAGCTACTGTGAGACAAATGATGACTGATGATGGTGCTAGGAATTTCAACTTCAGAATAAGTTTGAGTGAGCAGGAGTTGGGTGATATCGCGGAGTTGCTCCAGGTTTAAGGGGAGATAACAGCTTTATCTGATGACATTATAGAAGATTGCAGAAAGTGGCATTTCGGCCCTAATTTCTCTGTGGCAAACTGTTACGCCTGCAGTGGATGTAGATGGACTGTTGGTTTTCCCTCAT
Source organism: Papaver bracteatum (assembly GCA_023529315.1). Lineage (NCBI taxonomy): Eukaryota > Viridiplantae > Streptophyta > Magnoliopsida > Ranunculales > Papaveraceae > Papaver > Papaver bracteatum. The sequence continues at coordinate 79,192 of JAJJWX010004642.1, read as the reverse complement.
AAACAGGTATGGAATCCGAGTGTACCATTAAAAGTTTCTTTTTTAGTTTGGATAATGTGCCATAATGGTACTCCTTCTCTAGTAGTATTACATAGAACTGGCAGAGTACAATCAAGTTTGTGTCTTTTGTGTGGTACAGAAGATGAGACGCAAAATCATCTTTTTTTGCACTGTTCGGAAACAAGAAAACTGTGGCATTATTTTCTTGACAGTTTCAATATGCAATGGGTCTTCTCTGACACAATCAAGAAGAATGTGTGTGAATGGGGAAGAAGAAACAAATCTATGAGATTCATGCAACAATTGTGGAGTTTATTACCTTCGGACATCTGGTGGGTTATTTGGAAGGAGAGGAATTGCAGACTTTACAGGGGGATTAAGAAGAACTTGGATCAACTGATTATATCAATTAAATGTACTCTTTATAGCTGGGCTGTTAACACTGGTCTTTTTCATGATTTTTCCTTAAGCACTCTAATTTGTAATTGAGATGATGTAGTTACCAACAAGTAGTTCATCTCTCTCTTTGCTCGTCTATTTTTCATCGTTTTGATGAAATGTAGCTTTTAATAAAATTTGCCCTTTTGCTTTCAAAAAAAAAAAAAAATGTAATATTTCTCTTGATTTAAGATTAGAAGATAAAAAAATGAAAATGAAAAATCCTAAAAATCGAGAAGCTAAAAGAATTGTCACATGAAAAGAAAGAGAACAAGAAATAAATGTTAATGATTTCTTTTAATTGTGATCATATAACTCTATTTGATGCCATTTAAAAAGCACAATTTGTAGTAGAAGAACAATCTGTTGTATAACAAACTATTTTTCACGTAAAGTATACTATCAAGTTCATTGGAAGAGAGAATTCATCGCGGATAATTGTTTCATTGGCTGGTGAATGTTCACTAGTATTATTGACCGAAAGTGCCAATGCCCATTACTGTTGTTTAATTAGGGATTGTCTAGAATGTCTTAGGTCTTTTAATAAATGGGTGATTATTTATGTACCCAGAGAAACAAATTGCTCAACTGACTTATTATGTAAAGATGCACTTAGCATGGCATTGGGAACTTGTTGGGAAACAGAAACCCCATTATGGTTGGACTCTCTTATTAAAGAGAAGCTCCATGTACAACAAGGTTTATTGATTAACGGAAAAAAAAAAAGGTTTTTATTTCTATCTTGTTATTTGTTTTTTCTGTTTTTATTTACTTGATTGATTCATTAGATTCATCTTCTTTGGATCCCATGTTCTGCTTTTAGCTGTTCTCTGATTTCCTTTTGTGAGAAAACGATCGTACTTAGCCTTCATAGATGTTTTTTTATTATTCCCAGAGATTTTCATGTTGTATATGAGTACGTACACTTTAGGTTTTTTTTTTTTATCTTCACGTGATCTGTTTTGTTTTTTTGGTCATTTGTAGAAAGTAGTGTTGTAGTAGTACTAGTCTCATTGTTGTGCTATTTTGAGGCTCCAAAGATCCATTAAGAAGATTTAAGATGAAACCCATTTTTGCTAGTTGCGATTAGTTTTTATATGCTAGTTTTGATTGAAGGTCATTTGTACTTTGTAGGAAAACATGGATGGATTGTATTATACTAAAATGTTGCCGAGGTTATTGTTTTGGTGAAACAAACTATCGTGTTATGGTGTTGTGACTCGGACACTTTCAAGTATATTAACGTTAATTAATCAGATGATTCATAATTGGGAAATCCTTGCAGAGAGATGCACTGTGTGCTTTTGTGAAGTCCTACCTCCCACGTACTGACCTTTTTCTATCAGTCCACTCATCTTCATTACATATATGACCATGACCTCTATAGCTGTGATAAATTTCATCAAGACAACACAAATGGGCACGTGAATTACTGTGCCAACTGTTGTGACTTGGACCTGTATTTCGTATTAGCAAGTATTGGAAATCTAAACCAATCAACAGATGATGGTCCAAGTATTCATTGCCATGTTCAGGTTTATATTTCTCTTCTTGAAACCATTTCAGCTTCATGTTTGTGAATTTCTGGATGTGTTTCCGTTTTGATTAACTTATGAATTGATTCGCGTACGTGGTCACATGGCATGACAAGACTCACATAGTCACATTGTATTACAGATATTGATATCCATGACGTGACGTGACCTGGACTGAGTGAATAATTAGTGACTATCTTATTTTACTTATCCATTACAGGTTGAGCAGAAAAGAAGCTAAAAATTACAGATGATGAGCAACCTTATTGTAGAGTTTGTTTGATGGAACGTCCTATTGTGATTACATCAATGGATGATAATAAAGCTGAGATAAACGCACTTGCGAACCTTTCTCTAGAAGATGAACTTGAATCCACATTCTTTATATAGATTGTTCTTCAATCTTCGGAAATCGATTATTCATCTCTAACGACTGCAAGAAGCAAGGAAAATCCTCCAAGTTACTCTTCAATGACTAAGGTACCATGCATGCATGCTTGCACAGACGGGAATGTTGTTCACCGGGTCTGCCAAGTTTCAGTGGTGCACGTTCGTAATGTGAGTTCCATCAGAAACTCAATACTCATCAATGGGGACAGCACTCTTTTCAGTTTTTTCTTGGAGGCAAATACAACTTGTACAAATACATATACATACACATCATTACGTATAGAATCGATCAAGCTGTTTTGGTCCCACACTCCCACTGAGTTTAGATTTCTGTTTCTTTTCTATGAAAAACGAAACAAAAGTAAAAGTAATGGCAAGAGGAAGCAAGTGAAGTACATATACCACGACAAAATCAAACACAAAACCTCTTGCATAATTAGCAACCAATCCATGATGATATGATTATAATGAGATGCTATTCAAAATAAAGATTCATACTACTTTTTCGGTCTTCCATATATGCTCCTTTCATCGTCGAAATCATTAGATCCTCCAATGATTCAGTTTTGGGGGGTTCAATAGCTATGCTTGTATGTAAATGTTGGGGGGTTCAATAGTTGATGATTGCAGTATGCTTGTATGTAAATGTTGGGGGGTTCAATACTGATGATTGCAGTATGCTTGTATGTAAATGTTGGGGGGTTCAATAGTTGATGTCTATATGGAAAGCTCTCAAGTGATCGTGACAATGTAAATTTCTGCTGGTGACATGGTTGACTGATTGCCGTAATGACTTAACCTTTGGTAAGTAAGTTTTATTTTTCTCAGCTTCATTGATATTTGCCCTAATTTTAGCTGTTTACTTGATTCTTGTGTATATGTTCCCAGTCTGCCTATGTACTAATCTAATCAGGTAGAATTTAATAAGCACACCACTTACGCTAGGAAGTTCCTGATAATGTAATTCCGAAACATACAACAGCCGGATGTTGTATTCCTTCCTGCTATATAATTGGATCAGAAGACAGCGGTCAAAATGAGACTTCTCATTGTTATTTTCTGGTTTTCTGGTTTCTTTAACATGCTAATATACAACACCTAGACATTCTCGCTGGTAGTACCTGTTCCTCTGAAGGAGAAAGTATTAACTGTTCCACAAACATATTCCTTAAGCATTGAAAGTACTACTGACAACAGATAAGTGTTTTATTTTTTTGATCAATTAGATAAGTGTATACGATTACGGGGATGACATGTCCGTCAAGGATAATGACATGTGGCCTGTGGGTTTTAAACTTGTGTTTGATAAGTGATAGATTCACTGTGGATATATACCATTCTTAAATGACAAGATTCCCTATTAATGAAGGTTGTGTTCTTAGTGTTTGGTTGATCAGCTCTTGAATGATATAAATATGTGACTTCATTTGCAGAGAACACTGAGTCTTGTCTAGAGTGACAAAGCGAGAGAGGAGAAAAGAGTTAAATCATGGTAAGAGGTGGAGGGAGATTACCATCTATCATGCTAAACAAATCATGTATTCTTGTAATTGGTGAGATTTTTGGATCTAATTTTTTCTTTCTAAGCATTATTCTTTCCTTTGTTTGATAATTACATTCCAATTAAGACCATATTTTTCTGCTTTTTTCTGCAGTGGTGGCTGGTGTAGAGAGGTTTGCGTTCAAAGGTGTTGCTTCGAATCTTGTAACGTATCTGACGGAGGTGTTGAAGATGAGCAATTCAACAGCGGCAAGAACAGTCAACAGTTGGGCTGGAATTTCTTTCTCGTTACCGTTGTTTGGAGCATTTCTTGCAGACTCCTATTTGGATAGATATTCTACCATTTTTTCCTCTTCTATTGTTTATGTTGCTGTAAGTATTTAGTTGCCGCATTCAACACTTCGTATAATTTTGAGAAAGTTTATTTTATATACATTTTTTCTTTTGGATAATCATTGTATTAATTTAGGGACTGGTGGCATTGACAATAACAACGCTGGTACGGGAATGAATGGCTAAGAGCACTGAGGACCATGAAAAGACTAGTCCAAGTCCATGGTCTTCTTTTCCTCTGTTCTTGTCTCTATTCTTGATCTCTTTAGGACAAGGTGGATACAACCCATGTTTCCAAGCCTTTGGAGCAGATCAACTTCAACTTAGGAAAAATGATAATCAGTTACCAACTCTGAACAACAACGGAGATGGTGATACAAATGACGAAAATATTTCTAATGAAAAGACGAAAAGTATGTTCTTTAAATGGTGGTATTTTGGTATATGTAGCGGGAGTTTGCTAGGCGTATCGCTAATGTCCTATCTTCAAGATACTTTTGGCTGGGGATTAGGTTTTGCCATTCCTTCCATCGCCATGGCTATGTCTGCTACTCCTTTCTCATGTGGGGCTAGGTTCTATACAGTTATCGACGAACAACCCAAGTCTTTTAGAGGAAGCACCGCACCCATGATAAAAAACTTAGTAAACTCTATTAAGGGTGCTGCACAGAAGTTAATGCATCGCGATTATGTCGCCCTACCCACAAATCTATCTGAGGCAGAAGCAGGCGAACTTGAGTAAGCTGTTCTCTTTTCTTTCTTTTTTTTGATGGAAACTGTTTCTCTCTTAAATGAATAATATATCTTGTAGGGTTATATTGGTTTTGAACCCTAGTTTTTACATGTCATCTGTAGGCATCAGCAGAAACTACTATGCAGCCAGCATTCTGGTGATCAACAATCCGACAACATGGTAAACAAGCCTAACGGTGCAGTACCAGTAGTTGATATAGTTGAGGAAACAAAATCTGTAGTGCGGCTCTTGCCAATATGGGGGATGTTGTTAATGTTTGCAATCATCTTTCAACAACCAGCTACTTTCTTCACAAATCAAGGCATGATGATGAAGAGGAATATGGGTAACCATTTTATGATCCCTCCAGCAACATTACGGAGTGCGATAAATGTTTCTATAATTCTTTTAATGCCTTTATATGACAAAATTGTAACACCAGTTTATCGAATAATTAGTGGAAGTGATAAGGGGATTAGTGTGATGCACAGGATGTGGTTTGGTATGTTTTTATCAGTAATTGCTATGTCAATCGCAGCAATTGTTGAGACAAAAAGACTTGAAATTAGTAGAAGAGAACCAACCATGAATTCTGTTCAAATAAGCATTTTCTGGTTACTGCCTCAGTATATCCTCTTGGGTATTTCGGATGTTTTTACAGTTGTTGGTATGCAGGAGTTCTTCTACAGCGAAGTTCCTAACAAGTGATAGCAATCTTAATATCGTTTATCGAGCTTGTTACAAGTGATAGCAACGGAAAGCATAGTTGGTTCTCAGATGATATGAGTGAGGCCCAACTAAACAAATATTACTTGTTATTAGCATTCTCAAGTGCATTAAGCTTGTTTATCTTTGCAATTTACTCACATAAGTATTACAAGTAGGTGAGTCGAAACACAGTTATGTGGAAAATGGATTGTAAGAAAGTTATGTTAACTCAGTTAGAGACTATATAGTAAGGGTTTACTTCTTTTGGCTTGCATTTAGGTAGTTTATATAATGTTTTTTAGGAGTATCTTTATTGTTTGCCTGTACATTAATTAAACGTTTAGTATCTTGAGAGCTTATTATGTTGATGTAAAAAAAGTTGTAATCGTGTTTTATTACTAGGTTATTGGATAAATAAATCTGTGTATAAGATTGTACATACAACTTTTGATGCTGGCTGGTACTTTTTTCATATACATAAACAAGAACATCGTCTCCCATAAAAAATCTCATCTACAACTCTTAGAGACGAATGGCCGAATAACTATCTTATCTCATGAACACATGCTTTCCTCACTCCTCTAAGCTCCTGCAAAGATCTTCAAAAAACTACTGACCTCATGGCATGTTGTTCGACAGAACAAGGGAAGAGAAATATACGTACATACCTGAAATGGAAGAAAAGCCTTAATTAGAGGTCACTGGGATGCATGGTAATGTACATTTCGTGGAGTGTAGACCCATTCGCAATAACTTTTCTTTAATTATTCTAGTCACGGGTGATGATCTTATCCTTCCAAATACTTCTCTTGGTCGAACATATAGCGAGCTTGTCGCAATCGCTATGTGCACAGAATCTTAGGTCATTTTGTTTTCTTTTGAAGCACAGAATCTTAGGTGAGTCACACAAGTAGCTAATGTCTGAACTCAATAATCATTCTCCTCCAAGTACGTTTGTATTTGAGGATACTGAATGCATGTTGTAGATTCCAAGCATTATTCAATGTTTGTATCCAAAAAGTTTTTTGTTTGTGTGTTTGTTTGCATTTCATGTTGTTTATCGGTATTGATGGTATGTTTTCCGTGAAGTCTCTATACTCCAAATTGGATCCATGCTTTTCCTAGTGTGTACGTTTGGAATTCACGCATTCTTCCTAAACCTAATTCTTCATGTGGTGTGCAACTCATGCCAAACTTGATACAACATTATTCTCTATAGATTGTTCTTCAATCTTCCAAATTCGACTACTCATCTCTGAATATGTACTTTGAGAGCTCAAAACCCGATTATTTAACATGCAGTTCGATCGGGTGCCGTTGCAATAAAATGGTGCGAGTAACTGTTACTTTTCATCAATCATTCTCTGAGTATATGTAAGTACTAAGTCTTTACTTGATTAGTACTAGGACAACGGTTCACTTAATGAAACTCCAAAACCTTAATTTCTTCACAAACATGTAGACACCTTTCAAGGACCTTCAAACTAATTAGAAGGACAGGGGTTTAGTTAACGACTCTCAAAATCTGCCTAGATATGATATGCCAGCTAATTCTCTATTAAATGATATACAGTGACAGTGTGCCTGCTAATAAAACAAATGAAGACAAACTGACGTACGTTATGATTCAAACAACTTAAACAGTTAATTAGTCTTTTTGTCATCCGAGTACTAATATTATTCCAGCTCTGGCTCTCCGGATTTCAAGTTAAGCAGAGTGTCTACCATGTTCATATCATATGGGAAAGATTAATTCATTGGTGTGAGCAGTCAATATAGCTAGACAGCACAATTCATTGATTGTGTGTAACATTAAATATTACATCATCTTCTCCATAGCCATATCCATAGGCATGCAGTTTCGCAGCTTAGGAAACTGTCAGATCCTTCGTACTTCGTGTTGACCTGTCACCCATTAAGAATTTATAAGAGCTCGATTGTTAACCCACTTTTACTCCCATTTAATTTAACCCTTACACTATACATGTCAATTTCAATGTTAGATTAAAAATGATTAAAAAAAATGAACTTCCCACCATCTAAACCTTAGATTAAAAAAAATGATTAAACATTGATTATCTGAAAGCTTTCAACCCCGGACTTGAGTCATTCGAAAAGCTATAATTTTGCAGAAGGCCCTCTAGTCATATTCGAAAAGCTAAGATAACGAATTTCACTCAACATGACAACATTATATGGGTGTTCCTAAAACAAAATAGCTTCAGATCAGTTGATTATATTATTTCCCACATTTTAGCTAGAAATCGAGAATATCCTTCCGGCTAGCTAGCTAGTCATGTGCTGGGAAGTTTCCGTTTACTGAAAATCCACCATCAACGCAAATAACTTGACCGGTGATGTATGAAGCACAAGGGAGACATAAGAACGCTACGAGAGGTGAGATTTCATTTGGAGCTCCAAAACGCCTCATTGGAGTCCTAGCGATTACGCGCTCTACGTATCCTTGTTTTTGCATTTTCTGTTGAAAAATATAAAATTGTAACCAAAATAGGATCAGTTCATACATATTTGAAAGGCTTAAAATAAGTAAGTGGTTGTTATTACCCTTTCAACAATCGGGGTCTTAATTGACCATGGCGCAACACTGTTGACGCGAATGATGTCTTTCGCCCACTCACAAGCGAAATTCTTCGTTACTTTGTTAATTGCTCCTAATTAAAAGAATTTTCTTGTAAATCATTATTATTGAACTGATTTCAAACATGTACTCCTAAATTTTGCTGCATATATGTCTTAAAAGTTACAACAACTTTAATTCCACTCTTTTTATCGCAGGACACATGCTATTTACCGATTGAAACTCACCTTTAGATGATGCATAGTTGGATACAAAAGGCAAAGCAACGACCCCAGCTACAGAAGAGATGAAAACTATGTTTCCTGAACCAGAAGCTTTTAAGAGAGAGAGTGCAAGTATTGACGGATAGTATCCAGAATCAAAGTTAGTAGCAAATATGTTCGAATGATCCTCGTCTGTGAAATTCAAGGTTTCTTTGAAAATAGCTGTTCCAGCATTGTTTACCTGTAGTACACAGGAACAGATAGATATGATGTTTATACGATAAATATTTTCACACATGTTATGTTTCTGATAAGTGATAACTTACAAGGATGCCAATGTTAGCAGTACTTGTTTTTACTGTATAAGAGAGGGGTTAGGTGTACTGTATAAGAGAGGGGTTAGGTGTATCTCTTTTCACTGTTTACTACTTTACCTTCTCTATTTACGTCACTGCTTAGCTATTTAGTTTTGTTATCTTTTGCTTGTGTTGTCCCTATTTTAACAACACCCATCCCTGTACTTGTGGTCACGTTAATGTTAAATTCTTTCATCTCTACTTTACTTTACATTCTGTCATGGTATCACGAGGAAGGTTGATCTCTGAAGACAAACTCCTTTAGGCTTTGTTCTTAGCCTTTGCTTCCGCCGCCTACCTAACCTTACATTACATCTTCTACCATACGTTACCTTCAACTTTACTTTGTACTTCATCTCAACCATTACTTTGTTTGTTCATCTATCTTATTACTTCTTCTTCTTCATACTGTACCTTGAACTAATTGTTTAATCATGGCTCCTGAGTCGTCACATCACTATGAAGAGACTACTGTTTTTCCATTTCAAAATATTACTCATCTTATATCATTAAAGCTTGATGATTCCAACTATCTCATATGGAAAAATCAACTTGAATCTATCTTTATCAGTACTGATCTTATGGGATATGTTGATGGTACGATTCTTCCACCACCACAAGTAATCAAGGATGGAGATACTGAGACATCAAATCCTTCATATCTTAAATGGAGAAAGTGGGACAGATATGTGAATTGTTGTCTTAATAAAACTTTCTCAGACTCTCTTTCTTGCTCTGTCTTGGGGTGTACCACTGCTGCTGAAGTATGGTCTTATCTTGCTAAGGAATTCTCTAATCAGTTTACAGCTCGTAGATCTATGCTCCGTGGTCAGTTGCAGACTATTAAACGTGGATCTCGTTCAGTGGCTGAATTTCTTCAAGAGGTTAAAAGTATTTCTGATTCATTAGCTGCTATAAATGATAAGATTCCAGATCCTGATATTGTCATGTATGTGCTTAATGCTCTTGGAAGGGACTATGACAACTTTGTCATTGTTGTACAAAATCGTGAAAACCCATTAACTTTTGGTGATCTGAAAGCAAAGATCTTAACCCATGAGTAGTGGCTCAAAGATCAACACCTAGAGACATCTGTAGCTTTAGAGTCTGTTACCAACTCTGCTTTCTTTACTAAAAGGTTTTCTCCTTTTGCATCTGGACCTTCCAAATCAGCTTCTACACCTGAGCCATCTAGAACTAATGATGCACCTTTTAGATCTAATAAACCTCCTTCACAGTGGATTGATTTTCCAACTGTTGAGTGTCAAATCTGTAAACAAAAGGGTCATTTGGGAAGTAGGTGTCCGTACAGATATTATCCTTCAAAAAATAACCCACAGTAAAAAAGAAACCCACAAGCAAATTCATCTTTACAGGTTCATACATCAAATTTATCTGATCATTCTGTTTTTCCTGCTACTGGTTCTTGGCTCCCTGATTCAGCTGCTACAAGCCATATGACACATGATGTTTCTCTGCTTATAAACCCAACTACTTATATTGGATCTGAACAAGTAATGGTGGGTAATGGTTTTCACATTCCTATCACATTGGTGGGTACTGCTATTTTACATACACCTACCAAGTCATTCAAACTTTCAAATGTTTTGTTTGTACCCAATCTTACCCAAAACCTTATTTCAGTCGGAGTGTTTACTGCAGAACACAATTGCAAAATTGGTTTTATACCATGGGGTTATGAGATTACAGATCTTGACTCTCATCTTGTTTTGGCTGAAGGGGTTATTCATCAAAATCTTTACCCTATTGCTTCTAAACCATCTGTTAAAGCCTTAACTTATATTGTGGCTTCACCATTTGTATGGCACAAAAGATTGGGATACCCTGCTCATAAAATTGTTAACACTTTAAAGGATTCTAATCATATTCATCTTACTACTGGAGAGTTTGATTCCTTATGTCACTCTTGTCAACTTGGCAAGAGCAAGAGACTACCATTTGCTTCATCAGACAGGGCTGCTTCATCTCCTTTATAAATAGTACATTGTGATATTTGGGGACCATATCCTCAATCATCTACTTTGGGTTACAGGTATTATATCTTGTTTGTAGATGATTACAGCAGATTTCATTGGATTTTTCCTATGAAAGATAGGACAAATAGCTTAACTTGCTTCAAACATTTTAAAACTATGAATGAGAATTTGTTTTCTACTAAAATCAAGTGGTTTCAATGTGATGGAGCATATGAACTTGTGAAAGGTTCATTCAAGCAATATCTAGATCAAGAAGGAATTACTATTTCATGTTCTTGTCCACATACTTCTCAACAGAATGGGCTTGCTGAGAGGAAGCATCAACATATTACTTCTGTGGGAAATACATTGTCCTTTCAAGCATGTTTGCCCAAGTCCTTCTGGTTTGATTCCTTTATGGCTGCCACTTATCTTATTAACAGGATTACATCTATAATTCTAGATTATGTGTCTCCATTTGAAGTACTCTTTAACAAGACACCAAATTACTCTTTTCTCAAGGTATTTGGTTGTACTTGTTACCCATATTTGGGTCCTCATAAGAAGGACAAGTTAAGTCCTAAATCAACAAAGTGTACTTTTCTAGGTTACAGCCCTTTACATAAGGGTTACAGATGTTATGACAATTCTACTCAGAAGATATATATTTCTAGGCATGTAGTATTTGATGAATCATTGTTTCCTTTTCGTACTTGTTCATCTACTACTACTGCCACTATTACATCTGCTCCTCAGATAGAACAACTTCCAGTTCCTGTAGTTGAAAATTCTTATAATCTTGTTACCGAGGATGCTACTGGAGATCTTACAGACACAGATTTTGATTTTGATTCTGCTACTCTTGAAGATACTACTGAGGATCTCTATGTTCAATCACCAGTTGCTCCCTCTCATACTATGGTCACAAGAGTTAAAGATGGAATAGTAAAACCTAAATATTTACCAGATTTCATCACCAATTACTCTGTCCCTCATCCTATTCACACTTCTTTTAATTCCATTGTGTCTCTTCCCAAAGAGCCTAAGACTTACAAGTCTGCAAGTAAACATGATGAATGGATTGCTTCTATGCACAAAGAGTATGAAGCATTAATGTTAAATAATATAATGTCCTTGGTTGCTCCTACTCCTGACATGAATATTCTTGGCAGCAAATGGATTTACAAACTAAAGTTGAAGAATGATAGGACAATTGATAGATTTAAGTCCAGATTGGTTGTTGAAGGTTGCAGTAAACAAGATGGAATTGATTATAATGCAACTTTTAGTACAGTTGTGAAAACTACAACAATCAGGGTTGTTCTTATTATTGCTTTGTCTAACAAGTGGTCTATTAAACAACTTGATGTCTCCAATGCCTTTTTGCATGGAGATCTTACAGAGAAGGTGTACATGAAGCATCCAAAAGGTTTTGAAGACCCTACATACCCTGACCATGTGTGCTTACTACACAAGTCTATCTATGGTCTCAAACAAGCTCCAAGGGCTTGGTTTGAGAAATTTAGTGGTTTTCTTCTTGATGATGGTTTTGTTATGACGGTGGAAGATCCTTCTATGTTCATCTATCATTGTGGATCTGAGACTGCTGTTCTACTTCTCTATGTGGATGATATAATTATCACTGGAAGTTCTGATTTTTTCTTAAATTCTCTAATCAGTGAAATGAGATCTCAGTTTGCTATAAAGGATTTGGGGGATCTTTGTTACTTCTTGGGGATTGAAGCTGTTTCTTCTTTCTCAAGGGATGTTCTTACTCTTACTCAGAAGAAGTGCACTGTTGATTTGTTGGTTAAAGAAAACATGATTAACTGCAAACCTTGTTCTACACCAACTTCCACTAATAAAAGAGCTTTTATTCATGATGGTGATCTGCTGACTAATCCACTTGAATTCAGAAGTTTGGTTGGAGGTCTTCAATATCTTACTCTTACAAGGCCAGATATCACATTTGCAGTCAACTACATATCTCAATTTATGCACTCTACCACTACATTTCACATGCTTCTTGCAAAAAGAGTATTGAGATACCTCAAAGGGACACTTGGGTTAGGTACATTTATTCAATCTAGTGACATTAGTTCTATTACCAACTTATCAGACTTTGATTGGGCTGGTTGCCCTGACACAAGACGCTCTACATCAGGTTACTGTGTTTTCTTGGGTACTACTCTGGTTTCATGGTCCTCCTAGAAATAACCTACTGTTTCTCGTAGCTCTACAAAAGCTGAGTACAAGGCTCTAAGTATACTTGCTGCAAAGGTTGTTTGGATGTCTAGTCTTCTTGCAGAGCTTCACATTACTCCTACTACACCCTTTCTGATGCACTGTGATAACATGGGAGCTCAGTTTCTAGCTTCTAATCCAGCCTTCCATGCCCGCACCAAGCATATTTAAGTAGACTATCACTTTGTTCGTGACTTAATGGATGCTGGTACTGTTGCTATTCGATTTGTCCCTTCGTCTCACCAGCTAGCTGACTTGTTTACTAAAGGTCTTGCACCTACTACCTTCTTTCGGCTTGTTGATCAACTGATGCATTGCTGTCACTCTACATCAGATTGAGGGGGAGTGTTAGCAGTACTTGTTTTTACTGTATAAGAGAGGGGTTAGGTGTACTATGTAAGAGAGGGGTCAGGTGTATCTCTTTTCAATGTTTTAATGTTTATTGCTTTACCTTCTTTATTTAAGTCACTGCTTAGCTATTTAGTTTTTTTTATATTTTGCTTATGTTGTCCCTATATAAACAACACCCATCCCTGTACTTGTGGTCACGTTAATGTTAAATCTCTTTCATCTCTACTTTACTTTACATTCTGTCAGCCAAGTTTTCCCTCAAAAGCAGTGGAGATAGTCTGGATTAACGTTTTTCTATTAGGTGAAACTGAAGCATCAGACACTAAAACAGTAACTTTATAACCTTTTTCTTCCCAATCTTTCAAACATTTTTGGGTTTCGGACTCGTTTATAGCAGTCATATGAACGAGCGCTCCAAGTATAGATAACTCCTCAACTATAGCATGTCTAATTCCTTTGGTAGCACCAGTTATGAGAGCAGTCATTCCCTTAAGTGACCATTCTTTGAATGGTGACACAGATGGGGGAGGAGAGACATCTTTTGTGGTGGTGGTGGCAGAAATGGGATTTTCAGTAGCTATAGGGCTGTTTTTGATGTGTAGATTTCTATGTGAGTCAGAGAACAAGTTTGTGATTTGTAGAGAATGAGAAGAAGAAGGTTTTGTTGGAATAGAGTGGGGAGCATATTTGGAGAAATTACAAGATTTTGTTTAAAGGAAGGGAGATTGGAAACGTGATGGTTTTTTCGATAGTGAATGATGTCCAGTAATGGAGGCCATCGTTTTAGATTCACAGAATCATCTGTAATTAGGACTTGGAATCAATGAGTAGAAGCAAATTCATTAAACTCTGGAACAAAGAAAGCTTATAAGAAGAGAAAGGAAATAGATTGCTAAAGAACATTCTCTGTAGATTGAACTTGCGTGTTCTTATATAGGCTGAGAATTAGTTTGGGATATTTTGACTTTGGGTCACAACAAAGTGACCGAAGTTGCATTTGGGTCACCATAATATTTTAATTAGAGTTTCGGTCACTGACCGTGGTTGACCGCGTTGACAGTTAGGGAAGCTAGTTAAAAAATGAAATGACCAATTAAAATTCATTTTTTGACTTATTTACTACTTTGCCACTGGTTGAAACCGTGAGATTATATCTTAGAAGTTAGAACCTTAATTTCTTTTGTAAACGCCTCCTTGAGCATCAAAATCCAAAGGAAAACGAAAAACAATAACAAACTTATTTCGAAGTACATGCGATTCAAGAAGCTAAATAGAGAAGAAATTGATTAAGAATAGGAAGGACAGTTGTTGATGGTGGTTTTTAGACAAAGGGTAAAAATGTAAAACCCCAAATAACCTAATGTCACCGGTGACACATTTATTAGAACATTTAATACTCAGTAATTAATGGGGGTATTTTTTCAAATTAGGGTTACAACGAGCAACCCTAATTCCCCTCTGTCCTAATGGAAAATTATAACAGCCACACCAAACGCGCCAAAGAATTCCAACCATGCTAGCCGCACCTCTGTGCCAATGGAAAATCATGCCAGCCACACCAAACGCTCCAAAGCATGCCATCCATGCTAGACACACCTCGGTGCCAATAACAAATCATTCCAGCCACACCGAACGCGCCAAATCATGCCAACCATGCTAGCCGCATCTCTGTACCAATGGAAAATCATGCCAGCCACACCAACCATGCCAAATCATGCTAACCATGCTAGCCGCACCTTCATGCCAATGGAAAATCATGCCATCCACACCTAGCCCAAGCTAGGCACGCCATGCCAAACGCACTATGCCTTGGCCCTAGCTATGCTAGTCACACCACGCCAAGCCAAACACCCTTACCTTGGCCCTAGCCGCGCCACCATACTAGCCTTCCCCTTCCGGCTACTGAAGTGAAGGCGTGGAACAATCAACGGTTTCCCTTCAATCCCAGGAGCAAATCCTGGCTGTATAAGGTCTCCTCATGGCCTTTGGCCCAAAACCCTAGCTTGGTCACGCACCTAGCCCAGCTAGCCGCATCATGCCAAAAGCTCCCTCTTCCCAGCTTTCCTAACCGCGCAACCAAGGGCCAAGCCGCCACATGCCATTGGCATATGCCAAAAGTGACGCTTCTCAACTTGCCAAACCGTGCAACCAAGGGTCAAGCTGCCACTTGCCATTGGCACATGCCAAAAATGGCGCTTTCCAACTTGCCAAACCGTGCAACCAAGGGTCAAGCAGCCACATGCCATTGGCACATGCCAAAAGTGGCGCTTCCCAACTTTCCAAGCCGTGCAACCAAGGGCCAAGCCGCCACATGCCAAGAAACTCTTGCAAACCTGCCATACTACCTCTCCTTCCTGAATCCTTCCTGATTTTCACTAACTAGCTTTTATACACCCTAAACGGCCTCGAAACCTAAATTTTCCCGCGGACGGGTATTGGAAATTCTTTTCCGGTCAGATGGATGTGCGGACCGTCAAACTCCGAGTCCGTATACGGATTCTACGACGATTCTACTAAAGGAAGATAATTAGGGTTTCGGCGTGTCAAACCCTAAAACGCAAGCGCTTCCCTTCCAAGACCACCTGATACCAGTGGATCCACACATGCCATTCTCATATATCAAAAGTAGCGCTGGTATCCTAGCTTGCAAACCGTGCACCCTAGGCCAAATTTTCCACGCATGCCATTGGCACATGCTAACATGCTTGCTGGTAGCCTATGCTCGCAAACCATGCAACCTAGGAAAAATTGGCCATGCATGCCATTGGCACATGCCAACATGCTCGCTGGTAGATTATGCTTGCAAACCGTGCACCTAAGGAAAATTGGCCTCGCATGCCATTGGCACATGCCAACATGCTCGCTGGTAGCCTATGCTTGCAAACCGTGCAACCTAGGGCAAATTGGTCACGCATGTCATTGACACAAGCAAACATGCTCGTTGGTAGCCTATGCTTGCAAACCGTGCAACCAAGGGAAAATTGGACACGCATGCCATTGGCACATGGCAACATGCTCGCTGGTAGCCTATGCTAGAAAATCGTGCAACCTAGGCCAAATTGGCCACGCATGCCATTGGCACAAGCCAACATGATCGCTGGTAGCCTAACTTTCAAACCTCGCAACCTAGGGCCAACTTGGACATGCGTGCCATTGGCACATGCCAACATGATCGCTTGCAGCCTAGCTTGCACTCAAGGTGCAACTTGCAACCAAGGCATTCCGCACATTCCAATCGCACATGCCACACGCGCCACTTGCTGCCTGGAATTTCCACTTGCACTCAAGGTGCAACCTGCAACCAAGTCATTTCGCACATGCCACACGCGCCAGTTTCAGCCTGGCATTGCCACTTGCACTCAAGGTGCAACCTGCAACCAAGGCATTCCGCACATGCCATTGGCACATGCCACACACACCACTTGCATCCTAGCATTGCCATTTGCACTCAAGTTGCAACCAACACTCGAGACATCAACACAAACTGGGGGATGCTTTCCAGGGTCTTGGTTTGGCGTTCACAATGTGCAGCATACACTACGCTCGTATTAAGAAAGCATGAATAGGAATAAAGCGGTCAAATAATTGAGGAAATAATGGTGAAAACGTTTTCACCCATAAACACCATGCGGTTACCACCTCCTCACATTATTTCACCCTTTAATCTCTTCCTTAATAAGACTAGGGTACGTTTCAATCTCGTCTTGTATAAATAGGTCTTACTTATTTTCACCAGACAACAAGTCTCGGTCAGGAGAAAAACACAACACTCTCAGAATAGGAAACTTTGCAATCTCTCCAAAAAGCTTTCATCTCTTGCAAGCTTCTGAAGCTTTCACTTTCTGATACAAGTCGAGACACTACTCTTCCAGAATTATTCTTGTCTCAACACCTTTCTTCGCTTCCCTCCCCAAATCAACCCTTCTCCTCCACTTTGTGACCGAAGCAAGTCTGGAACGGCCATTTCTTAGTTTAGGCTGGACTTGTACAGATTGATCTCTCGAATTTAGAAAGTGCTCACGTGCAGCCCATTTGTTTAGGGTTTAAACCAGTTTCTCACTCACCTACCGAATATAACAAAATTGGCAGAAACGATTTTTTACCCATAAACAATTGGCGACCTCCGTGGGAGTATTGATCTTTCGGTTACATATTAGCTTGTAGAAATTGATATCATACTTCGATCTAGGCATCAGGACGGCAGAAGAAAGCAATCTATTTGAGGATCTACAACTCGACTACCAGTCGTGAAACTAAATGAAACGCACTACACCATTTTTAAGGATTCACAACTAAAATTCGTAACTCGGCAAAGAGCTCGTTATGAATTCTTCATAAAAAGCCACATAATCCAGCTTGTAATAGTCGAAGCTGTTACGAAGTTTTTTCAGAATTCGTAACATGTGGTAGCTGTTACGAATCGTAACATGCTAATTTTTGGTGCATACTATTCACACGGTTGGTCACACTAAGGGTGGTCACACTTTGGTTTTTCTGGGCCCACGGTTTCTAACCATCCATCTACACCGTCTATTCTTAAAATATTATCTCTACCCTTCATATTTTCTCGAGATTCCCTCTTAATCTTAAAAACCTAGATATATTTTCTTTCACAAAATCGACCTCAGCAGTTCCTTCTTCATCTCTCTCTCTCTCTCTCTCTCCGTATAATCGTCTCCTACTTCTACCAAACCAAATTTTTTTTGTTAAGAGAGTGAGAGAGATCTTCAGCTGAAAACTCTAGTTTGGAAGTTCTTCAAAAGAAAATCCTTAATCGACTATGAGTGCAAATAAATGAAAAGTTCTTGAAAAGTCAGTAAATGAATCTGAAGATTCAGACGATGAAGAAGAGTTGATTAAAAGATAAATCAACAATTGAATCTGAAGATTCGATTGTCAAAAACAAATGAAAAGATAAGTTCTATATCTTCCCTTTCATTTAAATCCATCTGTGATTATTATCTAATCGATTTCAAAACTTAATTTAATTGATTTCATGTATAAGTTCTTATTCAATGCTTAATCATAATACAGATCTATAATCGATTGACCTTTATTTTGCTATTGAGATTAAAATCTCAAAAATATTTAACAAAACATTCTAGGGTTTTTTGAGCTAAAAGTCCAGAAATCAATCCATCTTTAACCTTAATTGAAAATCGGTCTTTAGATCCGTGATTAGCATGCTTTTATCTTTATTACCCATATTATTGATTTGATTTTTATGAAATTCAAATTTTCCATCTCATTTTGAACTTATTTATGTTATTGATGAATTAATGATTCGAAATCAAAATGTATTTAGTTTCTTTAACAAGTTAACAAAGAAGAAAAGCATGATCATAATAATAAGAATCTATTATATAATGTTGTAATGTTTTATCCTCTGAAAAAAGTTGAGCATAAACCCCATTAATGATGGAGTTGTTATATCAAAGTGCAACAGAGGTGAATCATCTAAAGAGCTTTACATATATTGTATCAAATGAAAGATAAGTATTCACTTTCCTTCAAAGATTTTTCTGATTCATATAAGCATGATTCATAATAATCATAATTGAATGCCAACTTGCAAGATTGTATGAATAAACCTGTTGAGCATCACATATTGCTTCTCATAAGCATAGACACAATTTTATTGATCTTATTCTGTATACAAGAAAAAGCATGAACTGCATATTAACATGAATGATATTAAACATTTTCCTGAATATGAAAAATGTATGTACAATCAACTCATAAAGAGTATGGTATGTTTATCCTGTGCCATATAAGATTATGCCTTCTAAACCGTTCTATGATATCATTTTTTATCAAATACTATGTTTGTCCAAGAGAAACTTATTTCGCTGCAGTCTACATGGTAAAAAAATTAGCGGTTTTCATGTTGTGCGGGTTCAGTGATCAGTGCTTTACGAATTCCAACTTTTTTATTTTTGCAACTTCTTTCAAAGTTGTCAATTACGCTTGTACTAGAGTCGAAATGAATATTTCTGGAATATTCGTACTTTAAATTTAGGATTTATGTTTAGATTATTGTACTTTGTAAAGTTTGTATTACTTATTCCCACTTGTAGGAGGTTGAAAGGTTTCTGGACTTAGAGAAGGTCCATGTATACGATGGAATATGTAAGGTTTGCCCTGTAAAAATTTGAATTGGAATTCTCACAAACAAAAATAGCAGCCCATTTATTATGCAGAAGTTGCCTGCAGTTCGTTACATAACATCTCAATGTCTTTGTGTATGGTTTGGTTTAGCTGATTTTTTATTGGTCTTTTTGTATTACTTTTCCGAAAACAACTGTGGTGATAGCCCACAAGTGTGCTCTTCTTGGACAATAGATGAAACAGAATGTGTTTGTGAAGTTGCAGATATGTATATGAAAAGCAATTGACGGATGTGCGATTTTTGGTATACCACTAGGTACCTCTTTCCTTTTCTATATATATCTCTTTTTTCATTTTGCATGAAGCTCATTGCAAAATTGGTTAAATTCATCTTGGTTTTCATAAAAATTATCTGTGCTCGTTCTTATATATAGAATCTGAATGTATGGATTATCAAATACCTCCTCTTGAATAATATAGTGGTATTAGGAGCTTATTGGAGAATTCTAGTAATGGATCGAATTTGATGTTAACTTTCATCGATGTCAATATTTTGCGTCATCAGATTCAAGTTGTAGCATGAAGAATCCATAGAGTTCAGAAACCTTGGACTTGTGGATAGTGTTTCCCAAGTTTATGGAGCTTTATGATTAGGAAAACTGAAAGTAAATTTCCCTGACAAAATGGACATGTATTCTAGCTAGCCACTAGCTAGCTAACCAAACGGACATCCATTCTAGAAAGAGAGTTTGAGATTTTGAGTAGGAATAGTTAACCACTTAGAATTCATTCGTGGTGTTTAAATCTCGTGTGCCTGCAATGAAGTAATTTTGAAAATATTTCTCATCTCATGGTTCATGATTTGGCTATAGTACAAATTTTTTGTTTTTCATACTCCCTTGGGACTACTAAGTTATTGTTTCTTTTTTTCCATATTTTAATTATATTATACTTGTTGCAGATGTCGTTAACTTCTTTTCACACAAAGTATCCGGTGATCTAATCGTTTGCAATTGTCATTAGCCAGTAACTGGTGATTGTGGTTCCTATATATGTCTAACCGTCCCACTATGTTACTGCTGGGTAACAAGTCACAATAGCTAAAGCGTGGTGAAGAGCAATAATATAGTGTTCATGTTACTGCAATAGATACTAATTCTGAAAATTTGGGGAACTATGATATATCATTGGGAGAAGATCATTGAAGTTCTATATGTTGTCTCTTTTGCTTGAAGTTCTTTTTTTTTACTTCTTATTGATGAATGATTACCGACTGTTTGTGGAATACGTCAGAGAGTAAAAAAGGTTCTATGGAATTACTGATAAAAGTGTTAAGATTCTAATAAATTTATGCTCGGTGTATCTTGCCAAGATCGCAATAAATCAAGTATGTTTTTTATTTGCTTATTTTCTCGCTCCTCTCTCTATCTAAATATCTTGTATGTTTCGAATAAATGACATATATTTTTATATAGAGATTGTCAGATGATATGCAAGAGAGTTTTTAGATGCACTTTCGATCCGGTACATTCCTCAAGGGCAGAGCGCGCTTCCAATAGTCTAGCTATTGGATTTGTTGTGCGTGGGTATAATTCTGCTAACTTATTGCATCTTGCTATTGCCTTAGGAATTTAACCAAGTCTTAATCGGTTTTAGTTAACATGATTTGGATGTTAGTTGATATTTCTAAGTATCTTGGTACGTTGAACTGAGGAACTTGGTTATGCTCAATCACAAGGTTTGAACCAATTCAGGTTGTTGACCCTGCTCGTTTCCACCAGGTATATGATGCTAACTTATTGGTATCAGTATAATGGAAATAACAGCCAACACCTTCTTTGGTTTAGTTTCTTTGTTTTTACCATCCACATAACATACCATCCATCCATATGACATAAAGAAAATAGCGTAAGGTCATGGTTTTGGTTTGCTTTAACTTTATCTTGCTCGATTGACTACAAATGCTATTATGCTCTAAAATTCACTATTTTTCTCGTCTCCTTTGACTATAGGATACAACTCTGATATTACCCTTCCTAAAGTGGTTCATCGGAGGTTTGATCTTGAACCGCTTGTGCTAAACCTTCCATAGGTGATTGGGGAAGGTACTTAACTTTAGATTTGTTATCCCTTCATGTAAGTAAAAGTTCTAAAAGATTCTGGAATAGCTAGAAACTTTGCATCCAATTAGTTTAGATGTTCAACATATTATTCCTTTTCGTTTAGTTTATGTATCAGTAATCTGAATTTAACGTCTTTATCCTTCTATTTGCATATCCTACAGGCAAAACAACAAATTCAAAGACTATGATGGGATGTATTATGCGGATTGACCGTTAAGTAAGAGTTGTTTACCCATCTTTAGGTTTGGTACTAGTTTGTAAAAGTTATCTTGTCCTGAAATGTTGTCCTATTTTTACAGTAATGTTTGGAAATTCTTCGAATCTTTGGGCAGGAAGTAGCAGAGCTTCCTTTAGTTGTGACAAGTAGTGATCATCAAGAACAGGTTAGGACACTATGATACATGTACACATCCTTTTATTTATGTTCTGTTTCTTTTCATTTTCTTGTCTCATTCACTCATCTAGATGTGGGGGGCTAGAATATTGAAGGTTGTGGTGTTCAAATGATAGACATTGAGGTATTAATAATATAAGAATAGCTGGCGCTTGTCTTTTGTTGGTTTTTAGGTGCATCCATAAAATCATTATTCTTAGTGTTCCTAGAGAAACATTATTTTTTTTCGTCTAATCCTCGGATATTTTGAACATGAATAGATTTCAGTCAAAATTTTTGGATTATGTTCTTATATAGATCTCTCAAATTTCGATGCAGGGCTACTTCCAGTCATTGTTTTGTTGGATTCTTGAAAGTGAAGAACTTGGTTCTTCCATCTGCCAGAGAAGCTGAATCAATATGGACAGATCTCTGACAGATTTGTTTTTGAAAAAGATGGTGATGACAAGGTTAGAATGCTTGGAAACAAGTGTTTGGGAAGTAGCTGCGAGTTTTGAGTAAGTTTCTATGTAGTGTTTGATCCCAACTTATAGTGATTTAAGTGAACTGAACTTAGGAAGTTTCTATGTATTTCCTCGGAATTTTTTGGTACTTAAAGAATTATTCTTTTTACATGAAAAAGAATTATTGTTTTTATCTGAATTCGAATGAATGTTGATACGAAATGTTGGAACAAATTGTTATTGAGTGTGGATGATAGATGAAATGAAAGGTTGAATTCTAGTTTTTTTCCGGCCAAAAATGATATCACTAGGTCAACATTGACCTGTTCAAAATTGGTCATTATTGACTGATTTTGACCAGGTCAATGTTGACTGGCGGTAACTTTTTACTGTTACAAAAAAGTTCGCAACGGCTTTTTGTTGTTACAAACTCGTGTTACAAAATAATTTCGTAACGACTTCCGCCTGTTACAGAAATGCCACGTAGTAACGTCTGAATGCCGTTACGATAGCCGTTGCAAAATAAATTCGTAACGGCTAGTGGGCCATTACAAAAAAATTGTAGCACCACTTTTCGTAACAGCGTTAAACCGTTACAACCCCGATTTGCAACACCCAATAACCATTTCGAATCGTGAAAAATGGTGTAGTGACGGCTGGGGACTTCACAAGAACCGAAAGACAGCCTGGTTACAAGTCGTGAAGCTGCATGTGAAATGGCTGGGGACTTCACAAAAATCGAAAGCAAACGGACCAGTCATCAAGTAACTTAAAACAACCGAGGACTTTCCACAATCACAGTGGTGCTTTTCACGAAATCCGATCTTACACACAAGGATCCCTTATCATCAGGAGATCCGGAAAACCGAGTAAGTCTTGCCTAGACAGAATATATATGGTTTACCATTTCGAGTTTTCACGGGAATGATAAAACCAATAGCTATGTTATGTCTTGTCCCATGTCATCTACCAACACATAATGTTCATGATTTTATATCTTTCCTGTGATGTTCTTATCATAACCAAAATGCGGCATCATCCCTAAAAAAAGAAAAGAGAAACCACATATTCATATTTTCATATCTTCCATATCCAAAAACGGTTCACCCCGAATAATAAACCAAAACCCTTATAGGTAACACTTGCCTATCAACCCAGAAATCCAGAAAATCAAAACCATAAGCCAGGTGTTTCATTTGCCTTTCAAAAAAAAAAAAAAACACAGAAGAATTTCAGAAGACAAAAGTGCAAATGAAGCCATTCAACAGTGGTTTACTTTTATCGAATAAGACGTCATTCGTCATTTGGAGGACCGCCTGTTTCAGCTCCAACTCTTTGTTGCATCACCATGCATACCGACTTTGCATCATAACGGTTACCAGTTACTATTCATGAAGTGGCTGACGCTACTATAGTAATATTCGAAGAGAGGAACTATATTCCTACATATTTATGGAAGGCATACCTATGGCTAAGGTTTGCACCAACAAAAAAAGAGGAGAACAAACTGAAATAGGAACGCTAGAGTGCATAGCCAGAATATGCTTACCCACTTTGTTGCTACCACGCTACCGCTAACACCAGCATTCCATGATTTCAGGGTATCGATTCCACCGTCCCACAGAAAGAAGCCTCATGCGCTATCATTACATCTTGATAGCCAAAGTTCAAGCGCCAACAGTCCGCGTCCAAAAAAACACCAGACGCGCTTACCAGACGCACATATCAGGCACACATGCATCACGCACATGACCGTCCACAATACCACACCCTGCGCCGATAGCCTGCATCCTTTCCAGCGCTGGGAGCTTGCATCTTTTCCAGCATTGACAGCTCATGTCATACTTGCACTCCAGTTTGCATATTCCCAGCGCTGGAAGCCTGCATCCTACTACCGTTGCACTTGAACACCTCGTAGGAAAGAAACAATACAATTTCATCACACGTAAAGATCAGGGATGACTTCTCCAAAATCGAAGCAAATTATCAAACCCCCGGGTTCACGAAGACTCTACTGTGCGGTCCATGATGAAACATTTATGTGAGATTCTATGTTTCCCCAAGGCACAAATTCAAGACATATCTGCATCCCTCAACCGCACTGCATTAGGGAAGCATCTTTTTCCAACCAGAGAAGCCTCTCTAAAACTGAAGCACGGTTGATAGAAGGAACCAGGGATTCCTAACCACCGTTCGCTTGAAGGATGTCTGATTTGAAAATACACTGATTAATGCAACTGCTCCTCTTCAGCATTCTCTTCATATGCTTCTCCAAGATCCGAAGCCAAAACTTTAACGTTTAACTTCTTAAGTTTCAACATCCTCACCAAGAGCCGAAGCTACTTCAACGCCGCTTCTTTATGTCAAGGATCCTAGTCACATCCAGCCAATATTTTTACTTCCACGGAAGCCCATACAATTTCAGCCAACTTTCTTTGTTACCAATACAATGTAGTCTCTTCTGATTACATATCCTACCAAGAAATATTTTCGCTCACTCGTTGATACCAACCCGAGCCTCACTACAGCAGCAATTACTACAAAGATGGAAACATGTAAACCATTCTTGGGGACTGAGGATATACACGAAATCCCTTCACTGTCAGAGCTCGGAAGACACAGTCAACCAAAAATCCGCACTCATAACAAGGTCATATACATTTCAAGCGTACATCAAAAGAATATTATCATCTCTCTGTCTAGAAGACGCTTTCAACACTTTACGGGGTAGTGGAGGGTCCCAAGCCTGCACTATCAGAATATTTTATTAAGTAATTTCGGAGCATCCCACTGTCACATCCAGAATAGTACAATAGGATCATGTCTAATCATGTGGACGGGGAATTCAAAGAGATGTAATGAGAGTAGGCTGCGCATGGGGGAAACCTCCGACGAAGCAGTTTCTACTATTCTCGATCCGGGTTCCACCATCTGAGGATCAATTGGGACTTCCGCCACTTCCACTGCATTGTAAATCAATACTTCATAACCTGGAGGCGCAAGTGGTTCATCGTCAACAACTCCAGGGTTGCTCGTACTAGTGGACTCATGATTCCCAACTTCATTGTTAACCACCTAATACGAAGATTACATGGATTAGGATGGATCAAGCGTGGAAAATCAGTACGATCATAAAATTAAGAAATTAAGTGAACTAACATCATTCAAGTTCCTTATTATGCTTCTACGACATGTGCAAGAAGTAACGAAGTCATGAAACATGTTTTCCAAACAAACTTAACTGAGGGAAATTTACACTTCCCTGTGTTCAATTACCAACTGGTAGCAATTGGTGTGGAATCTAGTGTAGGTTTCTGTACCATTCTCTTCGCATGTAAGTTACCTAGAACATGTCAAAATTTCATGGCAATCGAATGAACAAGAAAGGAGAGGTGACCATAACTTCAGACAACACGCAACCTGGAAAACTTCGGAAAACCTCCTGGAAGTTTAATGTTTCGCGTTTTTCATCACCTAAACTTGCTCAAAATTCAAAAAGATTCTTGAACAAAGATTGGAAATTTCCTGGGCTTGTAGATACATATGCGGACATCAAAAATCCGACTCTAAACGAGGATTCTACAGCATTTCTAAGAAAATCTGAAGTCTGAAATTTCCTGATGACGAATTTCGGCAAAATTGTTCACGTATCCGTGTGAATTCTCATTCATACATGCATAAATCAGAAACATCATACTTCCATGAATATACTACTAGAGAATTACTTACTTAAGGAATCTCTAAGCCATTTGAGGGCTCGGCAATATTGGAATCCCCATGAGTAACTCCATCATCTTCATTCGGAGAACCCTCCATGTTTTCATTCGGTTCGGGATATCCGGAACTCTCCATGTTCTCATGATTCAAAGAAGAATTTTCCTCATCAACATGCTCATTGTCCATGACAATTTCCTCCTGGACATATCAAACAACAACGTCATTCATTCGTTCAAAGGCGCATATCAATTTTCAAGTATAAAAGGATCCTAACCACATGAATGGGAAAGTTGCAACAAGGAAGGAAAACGCGAACAACTCACCAAAGAAGCAGCAGGAGACTGTATTTTTTTCGGTAGCATTATATAAGTTGTCTAATTTCTACCTTTTCCTCCTTGGGGAATTTCTTGAAAGGTTGAGGAGTTTGCATCAATTTGAGGTCTCATAGCACGACCACCCAGCTAAGTCTCCATAAACATACTATCACGGTACCCATAAAAGTCTATGGATTGATAAAAATCACACTTGTGACTTGATTCTGCAAAAGTGTGGGGGAATAGTATTTTCTAAGGATATAAAATATATATGAAGTAATTCTACGGGTTCGAAACGCATACGCATTGCTCTCTACGTGATCAAAACATTTGTGCAGTATTTTTTACGGGTTCATAAGAAACGCATATACAACATTTTCCACGGGTTCATGTGAGACGTACCTACTGCTGGGACTCGTACTGATTCGTGCCAATCTAAGCCGGATTTCCAATCGCGCCAGCTTCCCGTCTTGTGCCAGCTTCCCGTCTTATGCTAGCTTCCCAATTTGCGTCAACTTCCCGTATTGTGCCAGCTTTCCAATTCGCGCTAGCTGCCAATCCGCGCCAACTTCCCTTCCCATAGCCAATCTGTTTCAGCTATACCTCCTTCGCCAGTGCCACATCATCCAGATGGCCCACACCCACTCCAATCTCCTTGATGCTGACAAGTCCCTCTCACACCAAGTCTTCGCTGGCAGCTCCGCCTTGCGTTCCAGAGCTTGGCCCCCGAAGACACCTGGTCATACTGGGACTTGCGTAAAACTACTAGAGGGAAGGATTGCAAATCCTATTTATATCTCGAAAAAGGTCAGACATACCTCCCTAACTTTATTTTATGGCTTACCGTCATTAGCCTGTCACCATCTGATGCTTACCTCGCAACAAGGCTCCTGTTTCAAGCTAAGCAGGGGACTTAATGTTGATGGTGGTTTTTAGACAAAGGGTAAAAATGTAAAACCCTGAATAACCTAATGTCACCGGTGACACATTTATTAGAACATTTAATACATGTAGTCAGTAATTAATGGGGGTATTTTTTTCAAATTAGGGTTACAACGAGCCTCTGTGCCAATGAAAAATCATGCCAGCCACACCAAACGCGCCAAAGCATGCCAACCATGCTAGCCGCACCTCTGTGCCAATGACAAATCATGCCAGCCACACCAAACGCGCCAAAGCATGCCAACCATGCTAGCCGCACCTCTGTGCCAATGGAAAATCATGCCAGCCACACCAACCGCGCCAAAGCATTCCAACCATGCTAGTCGCGCCTCTGTGTCAATGGAAAATCATGTCAGCTACACCAAAAGCACCAAAGCATGCCAACCATGCTAGCCACACTTCTGTTCCAATTCCAAATCATGCCATCCACACCAAACGCGCCAAAGCATGCCAACCATGCTAGCCGCACCTCTGTGCCAATGGCAAATCATGCCAGCCACACCAACCGCGCCAAAGCATGCCAACCATGCTAGACGCACCTCCGTGCCAATGACAAATCATGCCATCCACACCTAGCCCAAGCTAGTCGCGCCAA
The DNA here is from genome assembly GCA_023529315.1 of Papaver bracteatum. Lineage (NCBI taxonomy): Eukaryota > Viridiplantae > Streptophyta > Magnoliopsida > Ranunculales > Papaveraceae > Papaver > Papaver bracteatum. The sequence goes on along the minus strand of JAJJWX010004642.1, from coordinate 51,189 downwards.
GCCAAACATACTCTTCCTTCGCCCTAGCTATGCTAGTCACACCACGCCAAGTCAAACACCCTTACCTTGGACCTAGCCGCGCCACCATACTGTCCTTCCCCTTTCTGCTAACAAAGTGAAGGCGTGCAATAACTAACAGTTTCCCTTCAATCCCAGGAGAAAATCCTGGCCGTCTAAGGTCTCCTCACGGCCTTTGGACCAAAACCCTAGCTTGGTCACGCACCTAGCCAAGCTAGCCGCGTTATGCAAAAAGCGCCCTCTTCCTAGCTTTCCAAACCGCGCAACCAAAGGACCAACCCGCCACATGCAAAAAGTGGCGCTTCCCAACTTTCCAAACCGTGCAACCAAGGGTCAAGCTGCCACATGCCAAAAGTGGCGCTTCCCAACTTGCCAAACCGTTCAACCAAGGGTCAATATGCCACATGCCATTGGCACATACCAAAATTGGCGCTTCCCAACTTTCCAAGCGGTGCAACCAAGGACCAATCTACCACATGCTATTGGCACATGCCAAGAAACTCTCGCAAACCTGCCATACTACCGCCCCTTCTTGAATCCATCCTTATTTTCACTAACAAGCTTTTTCACATCCTAAACGGCCTCGAAACCTAAGTTTTCCCGCGAACTGGTATATGAAATTCTTTTCCGGTCAGATGTACGGGCGGACCGTCAAACTCCGAGTCCGTATGCGGATTCTAAGATGATTCTACTAAAGAATGCTAATTAGGGTTTCGGCGTCTGAAACCCTAAACCGCAAGCGCTTCCCTTCCAAGACCACTTGCTACCAGCGGTTCCACACATTCCATTGGCACATACCAAAAGTGGCGCTGTTAGCCTAGCTTACAAACCGTGCAACCTAGGCCAAATTGGCCACACATGCCATTGGCACATGCCAACATGCTCGCTGGTGTCATATGCTTGCAAATCGTGAAACCTAGGGCAAATTGGCGACGCATGCCATTGGCATATGCCAATATGCTCGCTGGTAGCCTATGCCTGCAAACCGTGCAACCTAGGTCAAATTGGCCACACATGCCATTGGCACATGCCAACATGCTCGCTGATAGCCTATGCTTGCAAACCGTGCAACCTAGGCCAAATTGGCCACACATGCCAACATGATCGTTGGTAGCCTAGATTGCAAACCTCGCAACCTAGGGACAACTTGGCCGTACGTGCCATTGGCACATGCCAACATGATCGCTTGTAGCCTAGCTTGCACTCAAGGTGCAACCTGCAACCAAGGAATTCCGTACATGCCACATGCGCCCCTTGTAGCCTGGCATTGCCACTTTCACTCAAGGTGCAACCTGCAACCAAGGCATTCCGCACATGCCATTGGAACATGCCACACGCGCCACTTCCAGCTTGGCATTTCCACTTGCACTCAAGGTGCAACCTGTAAGGCATTCTGAACATGCCACACGTGCCACTTGTAGCCTAGAATTTCCACTTGCACTCAAGGTGCAAACTGAAACCAAGGTATTCCACACATGCCACATGCGCCACTTGCACCCTAACATTGCCACTTGCACTAAAGGTGCAACCTGCAACCAAGGCATTCCGCACATGCCATTGGCACATGCCACACGCGCCACTTGCATCCTGGCATTGCCACTTGCACTCAAGGTGCAACCAACACTCGAAACATCAACACAAACTAGGGTATGCTTTCCAGGATCTTGGTTTGGCGGTCACAGCGTGCAGCGTACACTACGCTCGCATTAAGAAAGCTTGAATAGGTAGAAAGCGGTCAAATAAATGAGGAAATAATGGTGAAAACGTTTTCACCCATAAACACCATGAGGTTACCACCTCTCCCATTATTTCACCCTTTACTCTCTTCCTTAATGAGACCAGGGTACGTTTCAATATCGACTTGTATAAATAGGTCTTACCTATTTCCACCAGACAACAAGTCTCGATCCGGAGAAAAACACAACACTCTCTGAGAAGGAAACTTTGCAAGCTCTCCAGAAAGCTTTCATCTCTTGCAATCTTCCGAAACTTTCACTTTCTGATACAAGTCGAGACACTACTCATCCAGAATTATTCTGGTCTCAACACCTTTTTTCGTTTCCCTCCTCAAATCAACCCTTGTCCTCCACTTTGTGACAGAAGCAAGTTTAAAACGGCCATTTCTTGGTTTATGCCGGACTTGTATAGATTGATCTCTCGAATCTAGAAAGTGCTCATGTGCAACACATATTTTTAGGGTTTAAACCAGTTTCTCACTCACCTATAGAATTTACCAAAATCGGCAGAAACGATTTTTACCCATAAACAAAAATATAATTTAATCTTGAATTGATAAATTAGGGTAAATTATGAGAGGATAAATTATGGGTTTTCTTTCAGGGGAATAATGAGGTTGAGAAGAGTTACGGTTAATGCAAAGAACATGGTGATGATTTTTCTTCTTCACGAGCAATATAAAATTGCATTTTTCTTCACTTCTTCTAAGGTTAGTGGACTCCTACTAGCTGACTTTTGGATATCAATTTTCTCATCTTCCATGTTGTTGATGGTGGGTTTTAGTTTAGGGTTAAAATAGTAAAACACTAAACCCTTGCAGAAAGTGATGTCACAACATTTAAAGCAACAAGCATTTACTAGGCACATTTACTGAAACCCTTAATGTATCTCTAAAATAATTACCGGGGTATATTTTTCAAATTAGGGTTACAACAAGCCAATACCTAATTCCCACATGTGCCAATGGAAAATCATGCCAGCCACACTGACCGCGCCAAAGCATGCAAGCCATGCTAGCCGCACCTCTGTGCCAATGGCAAATCATGCCAGATTGTCAGCCACACACTAGTGGAAAATGGGTTTTAAACCACTTCTTGGGCTTTAGTAAAACAACTGTTGTTGGGTTGTAGTTATGCATAGTGCCATGACTCACAGTCGTTTTATTGGGAAAAAATTCTAAAAACTTAAACTTGTTTCGAAAAAAGTAGTTTTCTAGAGGGATTTTTTCATAAATAATCATAACTTAAAGAACTACTGAGAGGTAGGGGTGAGCATTTGGCTCGTAATCCGCGGATTTAACCGGGACCAACCGTTCATTTACGGATGGGTGTCCGGACCGTTCGTCAATGGATTGGATGCGGATGGAATTTTTGAAATCCAACGGATAACGGATCGGGCCCGGATGCAACCTTGAAAATCCGTTGGACATCCATATCCGTTAAATTAAGGGTATTTATGTAGTTCTAGAAAATACTATGGATCATTTAGGAATTTTTAAGATGTTTGCTTGGGGTGTTGTATATGGCATTTTTATATTTGTATAAATATATAAGATATATAGGTTTTATAAGAGCTTCTCCAACGGTGGTTGTGTGTATTTCCTATGTGGCAACACAAACAAGACATCCTCATTCCAATTTTTCCTTAAGTTTAGGGAGGAAAAATAGTTCATCTCCAATGGTGTTGTTTGTGATGTTTTATGAATTAAATGTAAATTTTATTTTTAGTAATTTTTAAATTTTATTAGAGGTAAAAATGGTTATTTAATATATTAAAATTAATTTAGGTAAGCAAAAGCTTACTAGGATAGCTTGACATTGTTTAGGTGAATGTCTAAGAGCTTCTCCAATGGAATGTATGTAAAAATAAATGTTTAAGTTCACATAGGATAGACATTCATTTTCCCTAAAATTCTTCTCCAACCCCAACTTCTTAAATCAATGTGAAGATGACATGGCTTCATTTTTGTTAGACAATGTCAAGGTGAATGTCAAGTTTTAGACATTCATGTTGACAATGTCAAGCTATCCTAGTAAGCTTTTTCTTACCAAAATTAATTTCAATATATTAAATAACAATTTTTAGCTCTAATAAAATCTAAAAACTAATAAAGATAAATTTTACATTTAATCCATCAAAAATCACAAACAACACCATTGGAGATGAATTATGTTTTCTCCCTAAACTTAAGGAGAAATTGGAATGAGGATGTCTAGTTTATGTTGCCACCTAGGAAACACACACAACCACCATTGGAGAAGCTCTAAAACTTGACATTCACCTTGACAATGTCTAACAAAAATTAAGCCACGTCATCTTCACATTGATTTAAGAAGTTGGGGTTGGAGAAGAATTTTAGGAAAAATGAATGTCTAACCTATGTGGACTTAGACATTTATCTTCACATACATTCCATTGTAGAACATATACGGAGTCATTTAAGTTAGCTTTATTTTCTTTACTATAAATTTTAACCAAAACAAATCCATTGGATTATCCGCATCCAATCCGTCCATCCGTGCATCCATTGGATGCAAATCCGTTGGATATGGATTGGATGCGGATGCTAAATTTGAAATCCGTAGTGCAATGAATTGGATGCGGATGAGGCGAAAACCGGTCCATACCGGCCCATGCTCACCCCTACTGAGAGGGGTAGAGTTTTCTACGGAAAGAGAAAAATAAACCAACCCTTATCTCTTTATCTCGCCTGCACCCTCTTCCTTCGCTTCTCTCTCCCAACTCACTCTCTAGTTCTCTTAATTTTTTCTGTATCAACCTGCTTCCGAATCTTCCGAATCAAAATTTTAATATTAGGGTTTGCCTCATCTTTTCCTCCATTATAACAACATCATCTCTTGAAGGTTAGTCCTGAATCGGTAAAAAATAGGCGATGAAGATCATCAACAACAACTAAAAATAAAATTCATCTGCAATAACTTAATCAAAAGATAAGTATCATCTGTCTATATCGTTTTAGTTCAATCGATTAACTTATCTATCCCGAATTGAAATTTCAGCAGATTTTTTTTTGATGTCAGTAAACCTAAAAGCTTTGATTTCATCTTAATTCTCTTTTCTGATCCATTACCAATTTGTGCATTTGTTCTTTTTTTTTTATTCATCCGTTTTCTTAGTTCTGTTTTATTGATTGTTTGTATTCTCTTTTTATTCAGGCACCAAAGAAGTAGAAGGCTCCCCCACATCTTCCAATCGAGCTAAATCTGGTGGTGGTAAACTAAAGAAGAAGATCAATTCATGATTAAATCTATATTAGTTTCTTTTTTTATGTTGAATTTAAGTTTTTTACTTTATAATAAGTTGTTTTATCTTGCGATTTGGACAGAATTGAACCAAAGGAAACCAAAAGGAGAAGGTTAACAACGTGCTCTTGTGCGACCAAGCTAGGTTTTAATCTGTGGTTTGCTTTCTAAGATCATTACTTCAGCTGCTTTAGTAAATATGATGTCTTTTGTATTTCATAAATATGGGTTTTGTTAGTATGTTACTAGATTAGGGTTCTTTTTTTGGAACTGTGTGTTGTTATAGTTTAGATAAAAATGGGGTTTTTGAGTTGCATTAGGTTCTTTTGGCATCAGTTATAACAATCTTTTGGTTCACCACCTTCATATTCTTTCGTGGTTGAGAAATTCACCATTTTTCGTATGTTTTTTGGTTTGTAGGAAGTCACTGATATTGTTAATGGTTGTTGTTTTGTAAGACATGGTAGGAAAATTCTTCTTCATGTTCTTCAGTTCGGAAGATTTCAAAGAAATCATTCTCTATATTCAACTGAGCAAGTGATGTATATTGGTGGGTTTGTGCTATTGCACTTGACGAGTGTGTGAACAGGTTGAAGAGAAATTATACACGGCAGAACATTACAGCAAAAGAGCTATTGCTCTACCAACAATAGGACACCCACAATCTGTTCGACAAAGGTTTCAAAAGAAAAAGGTTTGCATGTGATATTTACTTTTATCTATCTTCGATGACGTGGTTGTTCTCGTTTGAAGCTAAGCTTGGTGCAGTCTAAACTGAATTTAAATATTGTATGGTGATGTTATTCCTGTTGAAATTGGAATGAAAAATATGTTGCTTGATGGGATTTAAGTAAAATGGCTTTCATTTATTTTACTTCGTTTTGAGAGCAATGATTGTCAGATGATGATACACGGAAAATCTGAAGCATACCCAGAACTTGCATTTTTTTATAAGAAATTAAGAGTAGTAGCTAAAGTGTGAATCTCATTCTGTACGGGACCAAACCGATGGATTTAGGCATGAAATCTTTCAGTGGTGTTTTTATGAAAAATGCTAATGGAAACTAAACTAACCGTTTCATTTTGTTAGCTAAGAATCCACATTGTATTGTCCAGTAACTATTTGGTCTCGGTGTTCGTTGCAACTTAGCTATAGAACTGGAGACCAACTAAAATATGTTGGAATTATTAAATATGAATCACTTATGGATACTTTCATTCATGATTGGAAATTAGGGGTTTTTATTATAACTCATGTTCTTCTACCAATTTATGAATTGGGTATGTTTTTATCTTACTTGATTCATGTCTAACATGCTCTGGTTCATGTCTAGCAAGCTTGGAAAAGGAACTTGCATGGTTTGATTTTAGTTCAACTTAATAAGCCCTAGCATGTATGCTGATCTTATCGGGATATCTTGAGATTAAGTGGTTGGATTATGTTGAAATTTGATTATGTCATACTTTACTCTATGATAGGTGTACGACCCAATTTTCATGAGGATCGGATAACATTTACTACTGAAAAGATTGCACGAGCTATGACTGCATTCTCCAGGATTGAAATCCTGGACAGTCTACTTACAATTAGGCTTTCACATTGTCCGTATATCGGATAAAGCTCAATTTTTAGTATGTTTTCTAGTACATCATAGGTAACCTTCTGTAAAAATTTCAATAATATCTGATCATTTTAAGTACCCCAAAGTGTGGGTTAATCGTGGATGTGCTCTGTATGTTGATTGCTGAAGTTGTCAGTTTCAAATGAGTATAAATAATTAATGAACCGTTAGAATATTGTGATTTTTGAGTATGTTGTAGAAACTTGAGTTATATGCCTTCAACCCCAGCGTCGTTATTGTTTTGTTAGTGTTATAGACTGATCCAAGACATAATTGTTATAAGTTCTGTGCATACCTATCTCATTTGTTAATATGCTGGATACCGATCATTTGGCATGGCAGTCCTTGGGAATGGTAATTATAACCCATCTCATTTGTTAATATGCTGGATACCGATCATTTAGCTCTTACGTTGTACTTTGAACCTCGTTATGGGCAGACAAATGTTCTTGTTTACGTTGGCATTTGTTCTTTAATGGGTTCAATGACGGTATGGTTACAGAGATTGTTGAGTTTCCATCTTGTTAGTTATGTGTTTGATTTTTGATCTTACATGTTGATAATACAGGTCATGAGCATAAAAGCGATTGGTATTGCAATAAAGCTCACACTTGAGGGGACAAGTCTGCTATCATATCCCCGGACCTTGTTTTTCTTTACAATTGCAGTCATCTGTGTCATTACACAGTTAAATTACTTGAACAAGGTAGAACTAATTATTTTATACAGTTATCTTGTGATTGTTATTTGCATCCAATGGTCGCTTAATATATCTACTTTAGTAAGCCATCACCAATGTTATGGGGAATAGTTGTACACATGTTCTTCTTGTTCAGCTGTTAAATATTTGTGGCAAATTATTTGTTCTTAATTTATAATTGTATTACATTGGATGGACTATTGAATTTAATGCTTCAACTTTTCGTTTCTTTTGAGGCATCCTGCTGTGCCAGAATGTGTATCTGGTTTATCAGTATTTTTAGGGCCACCTTGCTTGAAATGTTTGACAATCCATATTTGTATTGAGGATTCCTATTGGCCATTGCATATCGTCAGGAACTCATACCATATGTTCACAGTTTGTTTCACAGAGAAATGTTTTACACTGGTAGCTTTGATTGTTTTGCGCATTTGGAAGGAAGAAATTTCACATAAGTCATCTGATTCTTGTTGCATCCCTGTATCAGGATTTGGATACCTTCAACAAAACAATAGTTTATCCAGTTTATTATGTATCATTTACCATGCTGACAATCATTGCAAGTGCAATTATGTTTAAGGTATTCCAAGATTATTTGTTCTCCCATGTACATCTTCTTAATTACTTCTAGATATCAATGGCTTAAAATTTGTTGGTTACCATTTATGTCATGTGCAGGATTGGTCTGGTCAGGATGCAAGAAGCATAGCCTCTGAGATATGTGGATTTGTTACCATCCTTTGTGGGACTATGATATTGCATTCCACCAGAGAGAAAGAACAAACTCCAACCGGTATGTATAACCATGATGCTGCTCTTGCTATATTTACTTGAGTCACTTAACAGTTAGGAATATGAGAAACAAGAATGATTATAACTCAAAACACTCCAGCCTTTGAGACTCTCTTTCCATGGATTCTGCCTGAGATAAGAGTGTCGTATGTTGGTCCATTTTCTGAAATAGGTAAGTACTTGGAGTTAGGAATTTCTTTCCATGGGTTCCACCTGAGATATGGGTTCCTTGCCTCTTTTCCCTTTTTTTAGTTGTTAATTGTTGTAGACTTGGTTTTTGTTTGCATCTTAGGGCCGGATTAATGGACTTGGTTTGAGTTAGTTTATCAGAAGATGAAGCCATGAAAGCGTAGATGGTGACGTCTTACTTTCATGTGTTGGAATTGTATGGTTGTAAATCTTGTAGTAATATAGGTTAAGGTTTTCCAACTTAGTGTTGGAGTTTTTCAGACTTGGGACTTGCAATATTTTAGATAGTTAAAATTGTAAACTGAATTCACTTTCCAATACAATCTGAGTTTTAAAGTCGCTATCAATTTAATTTTGTTAAATTTAGTTTTGAAGTCATTGTTAACTTAATTGTGATTCAGCTTTTAGTTTCAGGTTCAGCTGAATCAGCTTCAAATTCAGCTGAAGCAATATCATTTTTTTTTATTAAATATAATCAATAAAAACTAATGTCTCTATCAGTACTTAAAAGATGTACTGCTAGAGAAAGTCGTTTTTTTAAAGATATCAACTTCAGCGAGAAACAATCGTTTTGGAAAAAACCACTTCTAGAATCCAACTGATGAAAACAGTCGTTTTTAGAGATATTACCTCTTGTCTTGGCAGTTGTTTAACTTCCATTTTCCACTTGTGACACCAACCGCGCCAAGGCATGCCAACCATGCTAGCCGCACCTCTATGCCAATGGAAAATCATGCCAGCCACACCAACCGCGCCAAGGAATGCCAACCATGCTATCCGCACCTCTGTGCCAATGACAAATAATGCCAACCACACCGACCGCGCCATGCCAAATATAACTCGCCATGGCCGCTCATGTCACGCTACCATGCTGGCCTTCCCCTCGCGGCTACCAAAGTGAAGGCGTGCAACAATGAACGGTTGCCCTTCAATCCCGGGAGCAAATCCTGGCCGCCTAAGGTCTCCTCACGGCCTTTGGCCCAAAACCCTAGCTTGGTCATGCACCTAGCCAAGCTATCCGCACCATGCCAAACACATCTCGTCATGGCCCCTCATTCCGCGCCACCATACTGGCCTTCCCCTCACGTCTACTAAAGTGAAGGCGTGCAACAATCAACAGTTTCCATTCAATCCCGGGAGAAAATCTTGGCCGCCTAAGCTCTCCTCACGACTTTGGCTCAAAACCATAGCTTGGTCACGCACCTAGCCCAAGCTAGTCATGCCATAGCGCTCATGGCAAATCCTTGGCCCCACTTGCCAAGCCAAACCAAACCTAGCCAAGCTAGTCGCGCCATGCTAAACGAACTCTGCCTTGGACCTAGCTATGCTATTCACGTCATTCCAAGCCAAGAGCTCTTGCCTTGGACTTGGCCACGTCATACGCCCATGGAAAACCCTTGGACCCACATGCCAAGCCAAACCAAACCTAGCCAAGCTAGTCGCGCCATGCCAAAGGCACTGTTCCTTGGCCCTAGCTATGCTAGTCACGACATGCCAATCCAAGCGCTCTTTCCTTGGCCTTGGCCACCCCATACGCCCATGGAAAACCCTTGGCCCCACATGCCAAGCCAAACCAAACCTAGCCAATCTAGCCGCGCCATGCCAAACGCACTCTGCCTTGGCCCTAGCTATGCTAGTCACGTCATGCCAAGCCAAGCGCCCTTTCCTTGGCCGTGGCCACGCCATACGCCCATGGTAAACCCTTGGCCCCATAGGCCAAGCCAAAATCGCACCTAGCCACGCCACTATGCTGGCCCTCACTACGCGGCTACCAAAACAAAGGCGCACAACGATCAGTGGCTGCCCCTCCTCTCAAGATGCAAAATCTTGACCGTCGAAGCTCACCAGGCTAACAAGTTCCCCGAGAGCGACTTTCCAAGGCAAAACAACATGTTTTCCAAAAACGTTCGAGACATCAACACAAACTGGGGGATTCTTTTTGGGTATTGGATTGGCGGCTTACAATTGCGGCGTACACTACGCCCTTCATAAGGAAGTGTCATAAGGGTGAGGCGGCTAGTAAATATGGGAAGTTTTGTGAGGAACGTTCATGGGACATAAAGCCATGTGTAAACAACTTTATGGGACATCAATTCCATATCGTTTTATGAAAACCAGTTTCATGCGTTAACCACTTTATGGAACATCAATTTCATGCATACAGTTACCACCTCCTCCCATTTACTCCCCCACTCCTTAATGAGACCAGGGTACGTTTCTACTCCGACTTATATAAATAGGTCTTACCTATTTTCATTTGAACAACAAGTTCATTCGGACAAGACAACACTTAGAAATATTTACTTGCTAGCTCTCCTCGTGAGCTCTCTTACTTTTTTGATAACAAGTTGTAGTAACCCAACTACTCTTCCAGAATCAACTATTTTGGTCTCACCACTTTCCTTGCTTCCCTCCCAAAAACCAACCCATTCTCCTCCACTTTGTGACCGAAGCAAGTCTGGAACGTCCATTTATTGGTTTAGAAAGGACATGTACAGATTGATCTCTCGGATCTAAAGTACTCCCTTGCAGTACATTGTTTAGGGTTTAAACTGTTTCTCACCTTCACACCCATAATTACCGAAATCAGCAGAAATTATATTCACCTATAAACAATTGGTGACCACAACAGGAGGTTCGATCTTTCGGTTACAATGTAAATTTTCTACCATTGATCTCGTTCTTCGACCCAAACATCAAGGTGGTAGAGGAAGACGATCCAATCCGACTCATTTACCCGACGACTCGATTATCAGTAATGACACGACAAAGGATGACTGGGGACTTCTTAGAGGATAGAAGCAGATGATACGCCCAAGGATCAACGGCTCGGTTATCATACGGCTCAGTAACGACTGGGGACTTCCCATAAAACTCGGTCTTACACCCGGAAGGTTGAATTTTCATCATGAGACCTAAAAACCAAGTAAGTCTTACCTAGACAAAATACGTGGTTCGTTATTTCAAGTTTTCAAGACAAGATACATAGTTTAACCCATGTCATCTACCAACATACGGTTCTAAGGTTTTTCCTGAGATGTCTGTGCCACTTTCAATCATAACCAAAACAACCAATTTCTAAACAATTCATTCCAAAAAGAATAACCCAAAAACGCCAATGTAGTAATTGTCTATTAACCCGAGAAAAACAGAAAATAAAATTAAAAAACAAAACCAGGCATCTCATTTGCCTTTCAAAAAAAAAAACTAAGGATAAGAGGCCCAAAAGACAAATATATATTCAAGGGAAGTTTTCCAACAACGGCTTGCTCCATTAGGCAAAGGCCTCCCTCGTGTTTTGGAGAGCCGCCCTCTTCAATTTCAGCTTCCTGCACAACTTCTTGAATTCCGCTTCCTGCTTATTCATCATGTCTGCGGAAGGACCTTCAACTGCTCCGGCCAGAGACCTTTCAACATCAGAAAGACCTCCATCGAACCAAGGGACGTTGAATTCGAATCCCATGCACATGTCACGATGGAATTTCCAGCTCGAGATTATATCCTCAGAAACTGTATGATCAGTCACGCTGCATATCTCATCAATCGAAGACAAGGCCTCCTCTACACTCTTGACCAACGCATGCCGACTAGTGATCTTATTAGTCGTGGCAATACGACCATAGATTTCCCAAATCTTGGTGTATAATATCGTATGTTTATCTGGCACGCTAAATCCACCAATCAACACATGAACCGGGAAAGGGGCCAGATACGGAGGATTGAAGGAGGCACCTGCAACTGAATCAGCAACCGGCAAGAGATCCCTAACCACAATTTCACCAGTGAACCCCGGAGAGCCCTCCACTGTCTGGGCCGTGCTAACACCCTTAGTACGATGAATCTCCATGTCCAAGTTGCTAGCTGGCACGGTTTCTGCAGTGGGAAGTACGGCTATGTATTTACCCTGATGGTCTTCCGCTTCAAGATCATCCCCATGAACGGTTTCCTCCTAAAAAAATATATTCAAAATTTAGTTTTACCGCAAAAAAAAAAAGGAGGGAAAAAAGAAGAAAAACATGGAGGGGACTCACCGATTCAGTTTCAGACTGACTAGAAGAAGATTCAACACTTCTGTCGGAAGAATTGTTCTCACCATCACCAGACTCAGAAATTTCATCCTTCTCGGATTCTTCATCACTATGGATAGGCTCGACAACGCCACTCTCTGTCTCGAAAAATGGTGTTCTTTAACTGCTCGTAAGTTTGGCTAAGGCGTTCGTACTACTGATACCCTAGACGGAATACAAGGACGCATTCTTAGAAAAGGAACAAAAGTATAAACGTTCCAAACTAAAGTCAAGAGGATAGCCGTACGTACCCTCATATTGGATGAACTAAAAGTCGGCAAATCTGTGGAGTCTGACCATAAACCTCCTGCACGATTTTTAGACCTTCGATCCTTCACCTGGGGACTGTCCGTTTCTGGAATGACAGATTTTCTTTTAATCGAAAAAGTATCCCTCAACAAAGGATGCTTTGCTAAAACATCGATGGAAGGCCTACCACGGGTATTCTCCACCACGGATTTCAAAAATTCCTGGATGACAAGGAATTCATCCTGCCAAAATGTGTTATATTTGGAGGTCGTTGATGGATTCTGTTCCGATAGAAAAGGCAGACTTTTACCCGACACAAGAGCACTAGCATCGAGAACAGTCGATAATGGAATTTCTTGAACAACAGACTGACGAATAAGTGGGACCCCTTGGTCAAAACCCATATGTCAAGCAGTCCTATCAACATTATAATAAATCGCTTTGCAAGCTGCGCGGAAAAAAGATGGCACGTGACCAGGCGTGCATCTAAGCATGAACACCATCTCTCCAACGCTCAGGCCCTCATCATCAGAAGACAAAGACATGTTCGGAGTGGGAGAAAAAGTACTAACCTGAGTTATGGACGCATGCACTGGAGCCCATGGACGGAAATTAACTTCATACGAGTTTTCAAGAAACCTAATCAGTCTCGGACAAGTTTTTCGGCGCCTGTTCGACCAACGCAGTATTCTGGAGCCACCCCAAGGCTCGAGAAATATGGCCAACAGTTTCGGGGCATACTTCTCGAAATGCTCCCACAACCATGCCTGGAGAAAAGCGGCATGAACGTACGAATCCACCTACATATGGCCGTTTGAGGCACGCATGTCTGAAACTAGCTGATCCAGGTATGCATACAGAGAACCAAGAAACAAAACGCCGATGGGGAGAACGATTCCATTTGCCTATTTTATGGCAAACTTGATAAGTTCCTGTCTTATCTCTTTCTTGCCCAAGCCGTCGTCAAAAATGTCCCTAGATAACCAAAGAACCAAGAACGCCGCGACATGAAGTGCACTATTTTTCTAGTCCGACTCCAACTCATCAGGAAACCACTGAGACACCCACCAGTCATAAAATCACTTCGTATTTTTCTCCTTCCGAACGAATCCATTTGACTTTGCAACCAGGGTGGTGTGCATTTCTTCTTCATCTGCAGACATCCTGACGTCGAGGTTTCCAATTATAGAGAGATTTAGGAACACAACCACGCTCTCCAAAGAAATAGTCATTTCTCCCCACCTGCACACGTCCATTTGGGTGTCTGGACACCATCTGAAAACAAAAGCGACCAAGCCTGGAATGTCTTTCCTAATTTGAAGCACCGCGGAAGTCGAAACAGCATCAACAATTTGCGCCCTGGTCAAGTTGGTCTTTACAGGCTCCTGGTCCATCATGAATCGCACCCATTTCTCAAAGGAACGCAACAGACTCGCAGGTATTTTAAAGTCGATAGGAGAGGCATGATATTCTTTCATATGAAGGCAAAACCTTATTATGCCTCCTGGCTGAACCAATCGACCCTCTCCTTCACTCTCCGAACCGATCAGGAGGATCGTCATGTATTGGGGATGGTTTCGCCTAACCTTGGTCGATGACGTGAAGAACTCGTCATCTATGTTTAGCTTGGAATCACTCACATCCTTCGGTACCACAGAAACTATTGAAATCTTAACAAAAAATTCTCTTACGTTGTTTTTTTTTTCCTCCGCTGCGATAATTACAATGGAACAAGAGGAGCAGGAGTTATTACATAAAGCTTGTAGAAATTATTTTCATCAGACACAAGGGAGCCACCCTGGGCACAAACCAATTGGTTTCAAAGTCTTACGTAAAAAAAAAAAAAAAAAAGATGGGGACTGGCATACTTTACATCACCGCCACACGTATCTTGGAAACTTGCGCCCATCCAGAAAGACGCGCCCAACAAAAAAAGGGATCATACACACGGCCACGCCAAAACAAGGAGCAAACCCTAAAAAACTAGGTTTTCGTGGGACGACATGGCAATTTCTATCAAGTACCTACCTTGCACAGTGAGTAGGGGCGGTCAACATTACTATGGTATTCATGCCTAAGTGTTACAACAAGCTCGGGAAAAAATACCTAAGATTCACGCCAACATTTCTACAAGGTCATGAAAAGGTACGCCTACAACTAGGGTTTACACCAGCACAAAAAAAAAAACGAGTTAAAGGGAAGTGTTGGAAGGCATACCTGGGATATGCTCGTCCGCTCTTCTTTACTGCTGTCACACGGCAGGGAGGAATAAATAGGTGTGAAACAAAAATAGAAGCTGACCCTTATTTTATATATACATGGTACGTGGGAGTTTGAACAAAGAAAGGATTTCCTATTTTGAGCCAAGAAGGTAAAAGAGGAAACCGGTCCCGCAAAGACCAATTTCCATGTCTAAGACCGCTCACGCCATTGCCACGGCCCCGCCACTCCTAGCCGTCCGTGTACGCCTCACCTCACCAAGATGCGCCCTATCAGGGCCGCACCAGGCCAAGCCATCCGCTCCATTACCACGTCCCCACCACACCTAGCCGTCTTTGCACGTTCCACCATGCCATTGCTGCGACCCTACCTGCCAAGCCACCGCTCCACTGATGCGACCCTATCATCCATGCGCGTCTGCCTTACCAAGACCCCGCCACTTCTTATCCCCTCGAGCCAAGCCGTCCACTTGAGTCACCTTCCAAGACCGCGCTCCCTTTTCCTTGGAGATGTACGAATATACCAAGCAGATAAATTTCGCCTCACCACTCTACGGGAAGCATTCCCAGTACAACTTGCGCAGGGCCGCCAACACAGGAAGCCGAAACTCTCTTTACCACTCAAAAAGGTTAGTCGGATTCTCCTGACCATCTTTGTAATGATTTACGCTTCGATTCCGTCCTTGTCTGTCACCATAATATGCTTACCTCGCAACAAGGCACCTGTTCCGAGATAAGCAGGGGACTTAATGTCACAACATTTAAAGCAACAAGCATTTACTAGTCATATTTACTGAAACCCTTAATGTATATCTAAAATAATTACCGGGGTATATTTTTCAAATTAGGGTTACGACAAGCCAAACGTTAATTCCCACGTGTGCCAATGGAAAATCATGTCAGCCACACCGACCGCGCCAAAGCATGCCAGCCGCACCTCTGTGCCAATGGCAAATCATGCCCGCCACATGAACCGCGCCAAGGCATGCCAACCATGCTAGCCGCACCTCTATGCCAATGGAAAATCATATCAGCCACACCAACAGCGCCAAGGCATGCCATCCATGCTAGCCGCACCTCTGTGCCAATGACAAATCATGCCAGCTACACCAACCGTGCCAAGGCATGCCAACCATGCTAGCCGCACCTCTGTGATAATGGAAAATCATGCCATCCACACCAACCGCACCAAGGCATCCCAACCATGCTAGCCGCACCTCTGTGCCAATGGAAAATAATTCTAGCCACACCGACCGCGCCATGCCAAATATAACTCTCCATGGGAACCCCTCATGCCGCGCCACCATGTTGGCCTTCCCATCGCGGATACCAAAGTGAAGGAGTGCAACAATCAATGGTTTCCCTTCAATCCTGGGAGAAAATCCTGGATGCCTAAGGTCTCCTCACGGACTTTTTCCCAAAAGCCTAGCTTGGTCACGCACCTAGCCAAGCTAGTCGCGCCATGCCAAACACATCTCGCCATTGCCCCTCATGTCGCGAAACCATGCTGGCCTTCCCCTCGCGGATACTAAAGTGAAGGCGTGCAATAATCAACGGTTTCCCTTCAATCCCGGGAGAAAATCCTGACCGCCTAAGGTCTTCTCACGACTTTGGATCAAAACCCTAGCTTGGTCACACACCTAGCCCAAGCTAGCCATGCTATACGCTCATGGCAAACCCTTGGCCCCATATGCCAAGCCAAACCAAACCTATCCAAGCTAGTCGTGCCATGCCAAATGCACTTTGCCTTGGACCTAGCTATGCTAGTCACATCATTCCAAGACAAGCGCTCTTGCCTAGACCCTGGCCACGCCATACGCCCATGGCAAACCGTTCGCCCCACATGCCAAGCCAAACCAAACCTAACCAAGCTAGTCGTTCCATGCCAAATACACTCTTCCTTGGCCCAAGCTATGCTAGTCACGACATGCCAAGCCAAGAGCTCTTTCCTTGGCCCTGGCCACACCATACGCCCATGGAAAGCCCTTGGCCCCACATGCCAAGCCAAACCAAACCTAGACAAGCTAGCCGCGCCATTCCAAACGCACTCTGCCTTGGCCCTAGCTATGCTAGTCATGTCATGCCCAGCCAAGCGCCCTTGCCTTGGCCCTGGACACGCCATATGCCCATGGAAAACCCTTGGCCTCACAAGCCAAGACAAAATCTCACCTAGCCGCGCCACCACGCTGGCCCTCACTACGCGGCTACCAAAACAAAGGCGCGCAACGATCAACGGATGCCTCTCCTCTCAAGATGCAAAATCTTGACCATCGAAGATCACCAGGCTAACAAGTTCCCCGAGAGCAACTTGCCAGGCCATAACAACATGTTTTCCAAAAATGTTCGAGACATCAACACAAACTGGGGGATTCTTTTTGGGTATTGGTTTGGCGGCTTACATCGTGCGGCGTACACTACGCCCTTCATAAGGAAGTGTCATAAGGGTGAGGCGGCTAGTAAATATAGGAAGTTATATGAGTAACGTTCATGGGACATAAAGCCATACGTTAACAACTTTATGGGACATCAATTCCATAACGTTTCATGAAAACCAGTTTCATGCGTTAACCACTTTATGGAACATCAAGTCCATGCATACGGTTACCACCTCCTCCCATTTACTCCCCCACTCCTTAATGAGACAAGGGTACGTTTCTACTCCGACTTGTATAAATAGGTCTTACCTATTTCCATTTGAACAACAAGTTCATTCGAACAAGACAACACTCAGAAATATTTACTTGCTAGCTCTCCTCGTGAGCTCTCTTATTTTTCTGATAACAAGTCGTAGTAACCAAACTACTCTTCCAGAATCAACTATTCTGGTCTCACCACTTTCCTTGCTTCCCTCCCAAAAACCAACCCATTCTCCTCCACTTTGTGACTGAAGCAAGTCTGGAACGGCCATTTCTTGGTTAAGGACGGATTTGTACAGATTGATCTCTCGGATCTAAAGTACTCCTTTGCAGTACATTGTTTAGGGTTTAAACTGTTTCTCACCTTCACACCCGCAATTACCGAAATCAGCAGAAACTATTTTCACCTATAAATACATGTGTCCCATCTTCACTTCTTTTTGATCTAGATCGGGTGCTTCTCAGGAACAACAAAAAAAGTTTGTGAAGCGATTTGTGATTTAAAGAATAATTCCATGATTTCCATCGTTAATGTGCAGATAAGATGGTTCACTTGTGAAATGTATGAAATTTCCTAGAAAGTGTATGTATGGAAGGATTTAACTATGAATAGACAATAATATATACACAATTAAGTCATTCGTATAAGATTCAAACTGCTGTTGGTATTCATTTTCAATTGAATGCCCGTGAAGGAGGAACTGAGTTAACTGTAACATACGATGTTAAGTAAATATGAATTAATTTTAAAAAGAAAATAATTTCTTAACTGTCAAAACGGTCAATGACGGTCTTGTGACCCAAACTCTAATCAAAATATTTTGGTGACCCAAACACAACTTTGGTCAATTTGTTGTGACCCAATGTTAAAATATCCCAATTAGTTTTTGATTGTCTATCCATGCATAGTTATATTTTCTAGATAAATTTTTCCAAATATAATCCTATTTATTTATGATGGTAATATTACTATTATAATTAATTTAATATTTCTTGCTTTTATCAAAAAGTAAAACAAGAAAGTGGATGAATATTTATAAAACCGATGCAATTTTCTTAATCTAAGAGATTTGGTTTCTCCGTCTATATAACTTGGACGAAGAGAGTATCTTCTTTCTTTCCGACTTGTGAAACACAAAATTGGTTAAAAAGACCAAAATCAACAATTCCTTGGTGAAATGGACATTTAGATTTTGATACTGTTTAAATGGAAAAAAATGTAAAAATAGCCAGGATGTAAACAGTTTCATCCTACCCATTTTCAAATACTTTTTCTTATTGTTAATTTACATCAAGATGCATCCAGTTTCATCCTTGCTATTTTTTAAGTTTAAGTTAGGATGAATCCAGTTCCATCCTTGCTATTTTTTTGGTGTCCATTTCACTCATACTAACTTTTACTCGTCCATTTGAACCGTATTTTAAAATTATTTGGACAAATGACCTATTTTCCGGTTGTGAAAGCCATGTCAAACAAGAGTATAAATGATAGTCGACATGTTGTCATGGTAATAAAGTACATGTTGCGGTTTTAATAAAATTATGAAAGCCATGTCAAACAAGAGTATCAATAATAGTCGACACGCTGTCATGGTAATAAAGTACATGTATCAGTTTTAATAAACTTTAAGAATGTTATTGTTGAGATTATTAGTCCCACATAATATGGGAAGCCTAAGATCCTGCGGGTTATAAGGTCTGGTAAACCTTAACCTTAGGATTTCAAGATTTGTTAGGCCCTTGCACTTTAATATGGTATGTATCAGATCAGGCTATATATGTGTATATATTATATTATACTTCCCCGGTCTCTTTTTTATCTGTCCTATACTCCATTTTGGTATATTGATTTTTATTTGTCCGTTCTGTTTATAGACATATTTTTCCAATAAATTATCGTGTATATCTTTTTCTTTTTATAACAATAAAATCATATTAAATATAAACTCAATCAAGAATTTTAAATAGTATTACCATATATATATAAGGAAAAAAAAATATATTCAATATCTTTCATATATTTTTTTTCTTGGAAAAAGAATGATATATTAAGAGAAAAACATAAATACAAATGTACATGAATTCTGAGAACCAGGTTGCTCATGCCCCATAAACAACACGAAACCAACCGGCTTACAAAGGAAGAATTGTCTCTCATTAGAAAAGAACTTGGTTAACCGAAAGGCTATCAAATACCTTTGTTGCAGAGCACCACAAGCACACATTCTGTTTGATGTTCATCTTAATTTCGTCAACTGTTTTAGCTCTTCCAGAGTTTCTTTTTGTCCATGCATTGAAAAATAAATTAATTAATGGAGTAGTTCTCATATTTTTTTATTGTTGTTTATCATTTCCAATGTAAATGATTGATTTTTATCTTATGCATGGATACACAAAATAACAAAACTCATTAATTAATCAGCAGTTCTAACCCACTGTGATTTTTCACCGTGGGATGCACTGAGTGGAACACTCATTAATTAATCAGCAGTTCTAACCCACCGTGATTTTTCACCGTGGGATGCACTGAGTGGAACATGCTCTAAGGGCCCACTCTCCGGGGATTTATAGGGGTCCATGTTTTATGTCTCACCGGGTGCACATTGCGGTGCATTTTCCACGGTTAAGTGAATGTAGACTTTTTGTTAATTAATTAGGATAATAATATACAATAATGTATACTAAACAGTGTAGCTTAAAACCATGGTGTTGGCCGGAGATTCGTGTTCCACTTTAATAATGAAACACCAATCAATAATGAGACAAAACACGAATCAGATCTTCAAAAAATAAATAATCAAATCAGACATTTACCTAGGCTGCAGGCTCGTACCAATCGAACACTAGGACAAAATAATTCCACCACACATTTACCTACTATTGTACTACATATTCCAATATTCTCGTTCAACTTCATCACCGACACACCAATGAGACAAACATCGAACTTACCATGGCTAGTAGCCTAGTACCAATGAAACACGAAGACAGAATAATTCCACCTAGTTACCTTGGACTACATATTCGGGTGTACATTTTATTTACTAATGGTGATTGGGTACTAGACCTAAACCCAGACTTGCACTCATGGATGCTAATTAGATTAGATGACGGCCAAGTTCGGTTTATAATTATGCTTTGAGTAATTAACGAGCCGAAGGGAAGCATGTTAAAGTAAAAATGGCACAGCTGCAATGGATCTGTCTATAAAATAGTTACCCAAACTTCGAAACTTACATGCAGTTCATAAATTATATCTTACATATGACATTGGAAATCGGAAGACCACCTAGAAAGATATCTAGGTCAATACTTTCTTCTCCCATCACCTTCGAAGATCACGTCGTTAAATGAACCACCACCAGGAATCATTGGCAACACATGCTCTAAAGGTGACACTATGACATCTAACAGATATGGTCCAGGGGTATCCAACATCTTCTGAATTGCAGCCCTCACCTGACTCACCTTCGTCACACGAGCTGATGGAATATCACATGCCTCTGCAAACTTCAACATATCTGGGAAGATTTCAGACTCTTTGGCTGGGTTTCCAAGATATGAGTGACCTCTGTTTGCCTTATAAAACCGATCCTCCCATTGAACAGCCATTCCCAAATACTGATTATTTAATAGCAAAACCTTCACCGGTAAGTTTTCCACCCGTACTGTCGCCAATTCCTGAATATTCATCATAAAACTACCATCGCCGTCTATGTCTACAACGACAGCATCAGGTCTAGCAACAGTAGCCCCGATTGCAGCGGGTAATCCGAAACCCATAGTGCCAAATCCACCAGAAGTTAACAATTGCCGAGGTCTTTTATACTTGTACCATTGTGCAGCCCACATTTGATGCTGCCCAACACCCGTGCTTATAATAGCATTTCCTTCCGTTAATTCGTCCAAAGTTTTTATCACATACTGAGGAGGAATTGATTCTCCAAAAGTCTTAAAACTCAACGGGTGCTTCTTCTTTTGCTCCTCGAGCTCCTCTCTCCAAGGCGAGAAATTGAGTTTCCGTTTTGAAATCTTTTCCCCTAACAACTTATTTAAACCTCGTAACGCCATCCCAATATCAGCACATGCCGAAACATGTGGTTTTTTGTTCTTTCCAATCTCAGCTGGATCAATATCAATGTGAACGATCATTGATCTACCTGCAAAAGCTTCAAGTTTCCCTGTAACCCGATCGTCAAATCTCACCCCAAATGCAAGTAGCAAATCGGCTTTATCAACAGCATAGTTTGCGTATACAGTTCCATGCATACCAAGCATTTGCAAAGAAAGTACATCTGTGCAGGAATGAACACCTAAACCCATCAAAGTACTGGCAACAGGTATTCCTGTAAGCGCAACAAACTGTCTCAATTCTTCACTATAATTTATACACCCACCACCAACATATAAAACAGGTTTCTTTGATTCTGAAATTAACCTAATAATTTGTTCTAAAAGGTTTTGCTTAAGTGGCTTTGGTGCTTTTGACATATACTCATGTAATATCATGGGGTCATTCCATTTAGGAACAACATGCTGTTGCTGTATATCTTTAGGTATATCGATAAGGACCGGACCAGGTCGTCCCGATGTAGCAAGGAAAAATGCTTCTTTAACAACACGAGGAATATCATCGACTTCAAGAACAAGATAATTTTGTTTAGTAATTGATCTCGTTACCTCAACAACTGAGGTTTCTTGAAAAGCATCAGTACCAATCATATTCCTCGGAACTTGGCCTGTAATAGCAACTACTGGAATACTATCGCGTAACGCATCAGCAAGACCTGAAACGAAGTTAGTAGCCCCAGGACCGGAAGAAGCAATGCAGACACCAGGTAAGCCAGATGCACGAGCATAACCTTCAGCAGCAAATATTCCACCTTGTTCATGCCTAGGAAGAACATTTCTAATTGTTGAAGATCGAGTTAAAGCTTGATGAATTTCCAGTGTTGCACCACCTGGATAAGCAAAAACGATTGTGACTCCTTCACGTTCTAAAGCTTCAACTAGAATATCAGCTCCGATTTTGGGTTCATTGTCTATGGATCTTGAAACAATCGGAGGAGCAGAGTGCATCGTCGTGGTGGTGGTGGCGGAATCGTTTGTTTCAACGGCTGGAGCCTTGGGTTTGCTTGATTGATTTCGAAACGAGTCAGGGAGCAAGCTTGTCAGCTGTAGAACACAAGAAGAAGTAGGTCTTGTTGGAACGGGAAGAAAATGGGTTTTTGTGGAAAAGAAGGAAGACGGGTATCGTGATGGCTTTTTATGGAGATTAATAACATGTGCAGTGATGGACGCCATTGAAGTAGCAAAAGCGAAATATTTAGCACTAGTATTTAGTATCAAATGGATGAGTGTACCATTAACAAGAGAGAGACACTATTTATAGACTATATCATAGAGAATAGTAACCCAACCTAGGATAACTATTGTTACGTTCAATACTTGACAACATTAAGAACTTCACGAGCAGATTTCGACTTCCCTCTAAATGCCGTCATGTCTCTTTCATTCCACATGCAGTCGTGATAGTCATTGGTTTTAATTGTTCATTGTTCATTTGTTCTACATAGAAATCAAACAGGCCGTTATAACTTTTAGCCAAAACAAAACCGGACGTACAGTGTAAATAAACCCATAGTTTCACTCACGTGAAAGTCGGTGGGTAAGGACACAATGTTTTATTCAATAAGTGAAAAAGGAAAAACACGTGTTATCAGGGAAAAAGAAAATGAAAGTCAAATTTAGACAACCACTAACAATTAGACTACGTACAATATTACAGCTACTTCCACTGTACAAAATTGATCATTCGACACTCACCCTTGATCTGGTACATATAGGTCATAAATGACCTCCTTAATAAGTGAATCATTAAATATATTACTCCTTCCATCCCATTATTAAGTGACCTAGTTGAAGTTTGCACAATTTTTAAGGTAAGGGAAAGAGATTTTTAAGCATTTTTTACAATTATACCCTTATGGATAATAATTAATGAAATTTTAAAATAATTTATCTCTCAAACTACACCATTGATGTTCGCAAACTTTATATCATTGAAAAGCATTTTAAAACACCTACGTAATGAATATAAACATGTCTATCAAATTATGCATATTTCTTATATTTCTTATAATCAATTAGAAGGATAATTTTAGAAATATCTCATTGTTTAGTGATATAGGCAACTTAATAGTGGGACAAAATCCAAAAGTAAATAGGTCACTTAATAGTAGGACGGAGGGAGTATTTAATAAGAATATCGGCTAGTTGTTGTGTTGTACGAACATAAGGTACTATTATGTTTTCTTCGAGTTCTTCATAGATGAAAATTCCTATCGATTTCAACGTGCTTTATTTGATCATGTTGCACCGGATTATCAACAATTTTGGTTGCTGACTGGTTATCACAAAACAACTTGATAGGTTTTTCAACAGGGAAACCAAGTTTTCCCATAATCCTTTTCAAACATAACAGTTCACAAATGCCTTTCACCATCGCTCTGTATACTGGATAGTGAAACAATCTGTTATTTCTTAAATTTTTAAATTTACTAAATTACCTCTGACGAAAGTAACATAACCAGATGTCGATCTTCTCCAATCACATTTGCCTCTCAATCCGAGTCAGTGTTGTGAAAGGACAATAGTCCAACATCGCTAGTATCTGCATAATTAATTTAAAATGTAATATGGCACGACCACTCCAATCATAGCCAATTGGTTTTGAGTTGGATGTCCGCAATCTTTAACATGGTATCAGACTAGGTGCGTACCTTTATGTGGGGTGTAGGCTTAACCACTGACCATTGTGACCGAATATCACCTGTACACCCATGACCGAATGACGGGTCACTCGTACATAAGTCGTGTTAGCCCGATTGACTGGCCTTACAGGTGAAGGAGCGTATGAAAGGAAAATAGTCCCAAATCTCTAGTATCCACATAATGAACTTAAATATAATATGGAAGGATCGCTCCACTCATAGATAATGGGTTTTGAGTTGGATGCCCGCAGACTTTAACAAGTGTAACTAGATATATCGAAATTTCCATGGTTTGAGAACATCAAACTCCTTCGTGGTGCGGACTCCAAATATCTCCGTATCCTTATGGACCGGATTATGCATAAATATATGTACTTACAACACTCACATCATATAAGAAATATCAGACTTTGTATGTGATAGATAAATCAACCCACGCCTTCTTTTTGCTTAAATTACATGTTTAATACACTTTCCAGCATGAGCATGTCCGCATTTTAGCTCTTTCCAGTGCTACAGGGCATGGAACCAACATGATTGCAGGACATTGGTTTATATATATGTTTAGGATCAATTGCTCTTCCAGTTCCTGTAATTAGTGTACCCTTTGTTTCTGCTCTCTGGCTTGGTCACACATCAGGCTTGTTGAGATGAACCAATAGGTTTAACATCTCATAAATTCGATATAAAAGTTGCTCATTTATCAAGAAAATAAAAGTTTGTAATGCTTAGCGATTTGAAATTTGCATGTCACTTACAGCATGAAAGTGTTCGTGACTCGTGAGATTATGTTTGGAACACAACCAAGGATACCACTAAGGGGTTTCCTATTGGATCAGTTGCGCTTGCTGCTATCCTGCTACTTAGTGCTTATATGGAAGAAGTAGCTTTCCCCATTCAACCCTCGATTATGTAATTATAAGCTCTCTCTAAAATTTGTATCATTTGACGGCTTGTTACAATTTCCAACACTATTTCTTTTAGCTACGCGCATTTGAGAGCAATTGCTTTATGATATTACGTTGACCTTGTATTAGAAGGAACGTACCATAACAACATTTTAGACATCCCACATTTCGGTGAAATTATCACTATAACACTGTTGTTATATGACAATCATCCCCACAACTCTGTGGTACACAGCTTTATTTATCAAAATGGGTGCCAAAATAAAATTTCCAATTTATTCCTCCAGTACCATTCACAACTTTGAGACCAAACAAGTTCAAAGTTCCTTTGAAAGTGTGCTCCCCGATCAAAGCCTGACTTATTACTACTGCGAACGATTCTTATTGATTAAGATCATACGGAAGCCACAGTACCCATTAAAGATTGCATTTCTGTTGGGTACATCGCACTTTTTCAGTTTCTAAGGAATCTTGCCTTAATTCGTTAAGAATTAAAAGTGTGGCGCCTTAGATTACACTTTCTTACAATACCCATTATATATATATATGCCCCCGATCTGTATCGCCTAGGCGTTTCTCATCTTGTTTTCCCACTAATCATCCATTAAAACAACTTAAATAGTATTTTTAATTTTTTTCATTCCATTACTCTATAAACTTATACTCCAACTCTGGCTCCCGGATTTCAAGTTAAGCAGATATTAGTTGGCTCGCCAGAACAGGAATCAAGTTTCAGATATACGTGTCAATTTTCTATTTGAACTTCCCACCATTTAAGCCTTGAAATCATTAATTATTTGAAAGCTTGATATAGTCGAATGGCCAAGTGACACTCAGCTCAGTTTATACGCTGGAATTTTGGTCTCTATATATCATTCTACATAGACATGCTTACGTAGGTTGTCGAGGAGGCTAAAATTATTTATGTTCAGAAAGAAAAAACTGAACGAGTTTATTTTACTCTTCAAAAAAAGCTACAAAGTACTCTTGGACCGGATTTTTATTCTGGAAAGGAACTACATAGTTAGAAAATTGTCTGAAACCTTAATTGATCCGGAAAGGGCCTAAGTTGGGTTTTTAACTTGATTATATTTGCTTTCCCCGTTTTCGGATATATTTTGAGCTTTCAACCCCGGATTTGAGTGATTCGAAAAGCTATAATATTGCAGATGGCCTTCTACCATCCAAGATAAAAACGAATGTCACTCATACACAAGCTTCTGATCAGTTCATTATAGTATTTCCCAAACTTCATCCAGAAATCAACAGGATCCAGCAGGCTAGCTAGTCATGTGCCTGGAAGTTTCCATTTACTGAAAATCCACCATCGACGCAAATAACTTGACCAGTGATGTACGAAGCACCAGGGAGGCACAGGAACGCTACAAGAGGTGAAATTTCACTTGGCGCTCCAAAACGCCTCATTGGAGTCCTAACGATTACGCGCTCTACGTATCCTTCTTTTTTTGCATTTCCTATGATGAAAAACATGAAATCATAACCCGACTACTGTAAGGATCAGTTGATACATATCTGAAAGGATTAAAAATAATCGATGGTTGTTATTACTCTTTCAATAATTGGGGTCTTAATTGACCATGGCGCGACACTGTTGACACGAATGTTGTCTTTAGCCCACTCACAAGCGAAATTCTTTGTTACTTGGTTAATTGCTCCTGATTAAAACAAAAAATTGTAAAACTAAATCACCAGACTGATTTCATTAACTTATTTCTGAATTTTTTTTATCGTATGCTATTTTTACCTTTACAAGATGCATAATTGGAGACGAAAGGCAAAGCAACGACCCCAGCAACAGAAGAGATGAAAACTATGTTTCCTGAACCAGAAGCCTTTAAGAGAGGGTGTGCAAGTATTGACAGATAGTAGCCAGAATCGAAGTTAGTAGCAAATATGTTCGAATGATCCTCGTCTGTGAAATTCAAGGTTTCTTTGAAAATAGCTGTTCCAGCATTGTTTACCTGTATTACATAACTCAAACCAATAAAAATTTTGTTTATACGAAATAATTGTCAGTAAAGATATTGATGAAACCGAAAATCGTTAATGATAACCTTTTTTTTTCTCGATAAAGAAAGATCTACAAGGGTGTCAAGTTTATGATAACTTACAAGGATGTCAAGTTTTCCCTTAAAAGCAGTGGAGATGGTCCGGATTAACTCTTTTCTATCAGATGAAACTGAAGCATCAGACACTGAACCAGTAACTTTATAACCTTTTTCTTCCCAAATTTTCAAGCATTTTTGGATTTCTGCTTCGTTTCGAGCAGTCATATGAACGATTGCTCCAAGTCCAGCTAACTCCTCAACTATAGCATGTCCAATTCCTTTGGTAGCACCAGTGACAAGAGCAGTCTTTCCCTGAAGTGACCATTCTTTGAATGTTGACGAAAGTGGAGGAGGAGAGATATCACTTGTGGTAGTGGTGGTGGAAATGGGCTGTTCAGTAGCTGAAGGTCTGTTTTTGATGGGTTGATTTCGAAATGAGTCAGAGAAAGAGTTTGTGAATTGTAGAGCACGAGTAGCAGAAGGTCTTGTTTGAATGGAGCGGAGGTTGAACTTGGAGAAATGAGATTTTGTGCAATGGGAGGAAGATGCGCAGCATGATGGCTGTTTAGATAGTGAAAGATTTCTAGTAATGGTGGCCATTGATTCGGATTAGCTGTTAGATCTTGGGATCAATGAAAATAAGTAATAACTACATATATAATAACAAGAGTTTTTCGTTCTCTTATCGAAGGAAAATGCATGTTTCCCATAACTAAGCTTTTTCATATTCTTCTGTTTTTTCATCCATCTCACCACGACTGTCTTCTTGCGTTTGTTTTTGCACATTTTAGTACGTTGTTTTCCATTCCAATACTTGCGACTGTCGTCTTGCGATTGTTTTCGCACATTTTAGTTGTTCAACACCTTTTTTTTTTTTTTTTTTTTTTTTTTTCCTTCCACACTTTCCTTTGAAAAGTCCTCTGATTTTCAAAAAAGAAAAAGTAAACAAGATTTATTTTTCAGCCCTTCTACACGGACCGAGCCAAAAACGACCCAAAAACCAGGATGTGACTCATGTGAGGGTAGCGTGTGGACCCCACCCGTTGGGAACTTGCAGGGGTCCCGGTTAAAAGTGTGTGGGTCTTTTTTTCTTGTGTCAGCCCGGTTTTGGCTTTGTTTTTGGGGTCGGTTCGTTTATAATTTTTTTTATTATTTTTATGCCTCCTCAGTTTTTCAAAACAGTGTTTTTAACCATACCGCCTAAACAAACAACTTTAAATAACTAAGACACAAACGAATGGGCCCTGGACTTGGAATTTGCAGGGGTCAGACTTTGGTTAGACTTTTGGGTCCCGCCTGTGAGAGAGTTATTTTAATTTTGTTTAGATCGGCGGTATGGCAAGAATTTTGGTTTTCAAAATAATAATATAAAAAGTTGCTCCTATTTTTATTTTATGTTTTACAATTTGAGCTCGGGGTTCATTTTTTAGGTCTCTTAGAAACAGCAGCGTTGTTGCCAAAAGGCATATTTGGCAACAAAACGAAACATATTGTTGGTTGTCAAAAGTTAAATTTGTCGCCAACTTGCCATATTGCCAAATTCAACTTTTATATTTGAGAACTCATGTCGGCAATTCTCAAATATAGCATCATGATGTTATAAAAGCAGTCTCACTTTAAGCTTTTTTAAAGAACGTCCATCGAAACGGTATTTTTTATTTTGTTTCGAAACTAGAAGGTTTTTATAAACCCGTTTGGTCTAGACGGTTCTTAAAACTGCGTTTAAGAAAACGTTTTTAAAAGCTGCATCTACCACTTGACGTGTTTTATAAATGCGTGAAGCTGCGAATTTGCAAACATAGTTTTTAAAATCATTTAATAAAACACTTTCATAAAAACCGTCTAACCTATGCACGTAATATTAAATCACGCTGACTCGTTCCCAGTTTTACAATTCCTTTTCACTATAAACATTGTTATAAGACGAGTTTCAATCGAAGGAGTTAAAGATTACTTTTCTTGACAAAAGTAGTTTTAAACTACGTTGTTGGATAGAAATGGGTTTCCCATTACGTTGCACAACAAAATTTTCAAATAAAAAGGCATATATGGGATAGCAATTTGGGAATATAGAACCTCAACACTAAAGTTGTTCTTATGGTTAACTTCACGAGAAAATGGGTCATTTGTCCAAAAAAATTTAAAACACGGTTCAAATTGACGAGTAAAAATATTTATGGGTGAAATGGACAAAATTTTTTTTGCAAAGATGAAAGCTGGATTCATCCCTGGCAAACTTAAAAAATAGCAAGGATGAAACTGGTTGCATCATGTGTAAAATAAAAATAAGAAAAAATATTTGAAAATGGGCAAGATGAAACGGTTACATCCGCATTTTTAAAAAAATTCCATTTAAACAAAGTATCTAAATCTAACCTGTCCTTTTACGCCCGAAATTTTAATTTTGGTCTTTTTAACCAATTTTGTGTAACTTCATATTATTTCATCGATCCAACAAATTTAGTTTCATCACACAAATACTCTTCTTCCCGACTGTTCTAAGGAAATATTTGCAGGGAATCTATCTCGGGCATATGTTGCGTACTCTAGGATGAGGCATCTCCTCAAGCCACGCACGCATGGTTTAGTGATGCATCTTGTCCCTAAATTCAACATTTGCTAATGATATGCTGCTTACGATACGTTGTTTAAAAATATAATGCATCAACTCGAACTTGCTATGCAAACTTTGTAAAATGATGCAGTAGCTTGGTGTCATGATGCTATGCTTGTCCCTTACTGGGAGATGCAACACTTACCTATACGGCTAACTAGTGGAAGCATTATGATGCTAATATATCACTATGCTTGTCCCTTGCTTAGAAATACGATACTCAATCATCTTAATTACTTAGAGATGCACCATAATGTGAACGATCAATGCATCGTTTGGTAAATTATTACAACAAATGGAATCGCATAGGAAGGAGGCAGTGGTCGAAAATGCATTAACATAATCCCTGAGTTCCTATTCCGTCATAATATCGGAAGAGACGAAGAAAAACAAACTTATTTTTGGTGTCGTATTTTTTTCTATAGCGTATGAAAATTTTAAATGAACCGCTGTTTTTACCACTCTAAAAAAACCGTATAGAGACATGGTATGCCCCACAAACCAGGCACCCTCCAAATTCAAAGGAGCGAGGCCTAATTCATGTGTCGGTTTTTAGCTCGTTCAATTTGACGGTTTATTTAAAACCATCTATAGCGATCTCTACAACATATAGATCTTTGCTAATACTTTGTGACGTTGGTGTTCTATCCTGGTGTCCGCCCCTCTAGTCGACAGTCATATCAAGTTGTATGCAACGACTTTATATAGAAACAAACATTTAATGACCAACACGTGACCTCACTGGCAAGCAAAAACTGGTCAAAGTTTGACCTAAAATAGTCAAAGCAAACATTTATATATAGAAAAAGGAAGGGCCTTTTCCCATATACACCATTTCATAATGTGTTTTATAGCTAAACTACACCCGTTTTTTCACAATATTTCTAAACTACACCAAACTAGTTACAATAATTTTATCCATTTTTTAAATAATAAAGCAGTTCAACTTAACCGTTATCTTTAAAGTTGTCATCTTTCCTAGATTTGGATCAAGACATGAAAAATCTATCGAAAATCCTATAGGGCAAAATTTCGAGAAAATCGTATTGACATAAAAAGCGACCATCGGTTAAATAATTTTATCCATTTTTTTAACAAACGACATTAGCCAAGGCAATACCTTATGACCCATGGAAAGTAAAAAAAGCGACCATCGGACCGAAGAATACAATACCTTATGACCCATGCAATCCGGTACAAGTAAATCGCAAGTACCGAAAGCAACAAAAATAAGTGTTATGCGAGCACTGCAACACAAATTTTGTTATTAGCATAAACTCACTTGAATTCTATGGTCTACGAAGTCACAATCTTTAATCTCTTGGACTTCCTTTTATGAATCTCTACATATTTTTATCAACAGTATATATCTATTAAAATTTCATCCAAAGCCTTTTAAGCACGAGTACTAAAACACGGATCTGAGATCCATAATAGGTTCTAATTAACAAAAACATCAATTAAAAGAAGGCAAAGAATGAGAAGATAGGCAAGAAATTGTGGCCATGTGATGTATCATCGAATTGGTGTTGGCGACCACTTGAGACGAAGAACATCAGAGATTTTATTAGATGTGCTTACCACCGGAACTGATACAGCAGCAATTAATTCACAGCTTGAGTTCAGCGGTAGACACATCTGTAGCCAATATGGTGTTTGTTGAGCTACCAAGGTAAGGGATGTAAACGTATAATAAATATATATTGCTAAGATCAACAAACATTGATGAATAATTAAGAATGCGATACTAATTTTCTAATTTTCTCTTCATACAGACGAGAAAGCAGCAGCAGAAGAAACGAAAAAGAAAACGCGATTTAATATTCTTCTTCGCATTTTGTTTCTCACTTAGGGTAAGGCTGTAATTTCTGATTAAATGAATCTCCATCGTTAATCGGTTTGCCACATGTATGGCTAGATCATAAGAAAGCTGGGACTTAACGTTTCATTAGATGGTGGGTGTATTTTAGAAATATCCAAAAAAGCGGGTGTAGTTTTGTAAAGAGGTTTTCAATCAGGTGTATATTGGAAAATTTTCCAAAAAGGAAAGAATGCGGTGCATCATCTTGATTACTGGTGATTTGAGCAGATAGACCAACGGACACATTGCCATGAACCTATAGGAATGGCTTGAGGCCTCTCAAGTTCATGGTCCGACTGACACTTTTCTAAGAACCTTTTTGTTAGGATTTTTTTTCTTCTTTTTGATAGGTTTGAGTTTTTTGACCAATCATTGGAGCGAAATGATAACGAATGAAATCTCTATTATCCTGATTCTTACCTAAACTCCCAGCACTGAACCAAAGGAATATTCTTTCAATTCAGCTTTTATTAACATCAAATCATAGATTCTAGTCAGATTATGGACAAATTAAAGGTCGCAAAAAGTAACTCCTTTGTATAACTTTGACCACACTTTCGTATGCGCTGACATATACATTCCTTGTCGCCTATTCTCTAGTCAAATTGTTGAAATAAAATCCTAAATTGACCATCTACAATAGCCTACTTACTCATACTCTATATATAAGTACAAATTTTTAAGTCACAAACTGAATCATCCAAATCAAAACCAAATTCGAATTCTAAACTCCTCTTCAACGATTGCAAACACTGAATAAAAAGCAAATCATCATGTCTGTACTAGAAAGTGTTACCGATAGTTCTCGCCGTATAACTCCATTTTATGCAAAAATAAAGAGATACTGGAGGCAGAAACGCTACGAGCGCGTACGCGATGGCGAAATCCGCGCCAAAAAGAAAATGAGAGTAAGGAGATTGGGTGGTGATCAGAGGAAGAAGAGAAATTGGTTGATAAGAGGTATAAGAGTGGTACAAAACTTAAAGTGAAAGTTATCTTGGTGTCACCTTTGATGAAATTGTTATCGAAGATTAGAGATGGTTATATTAATATGATGTTAAGATTGGCGGGAATGTTGGAACATCTTCATTTCATGATTCTACGGCTAATGAATTTGTAACTAAGAGGATACCTCAAGCTAGAGAAGCAGTTGTCAAGAAGAGTAATAGCAAAGTAATTGCTAAGAAGAGTTATAGCAAAAGGAGTATGATTTGGATTCTAGATTGATACTTGAAATTTATAACGCTCTAATGGCTTCTACTCGAGAAAAACTAGCTAGTGATATGGGTGATAGTTACAATTTTCATCAGCAACCACAAAAAATTACTATTAGCTAGCTAGTGATATTTCATTTTGCACGTAATTTACTGTTTTCCGGTAGAGAGAAATCTCTTAATTCAAGTGTAAATGTCACCTTGGTCAAAAAGATTTAATTTCTAATTTTTACCATTTTACTCCAGAGAAGTCTACACCATAAAAAAAAATGCAACTTTCTTAGATCAAATTTTGTTAGTAACGTTGTATCTTGATGAATTTAATGATGCTAATTATTTACCTTGGGATCCTTATAAAATTTAGGATTTTTATAAATATCAATTTCCTCATTACAACTCAGGTCAATCCTTACCGAGCAGCGTGTAGAAAGTGTGATTCATTAGATGAGTAAAAATTTCAGAACAAGCTACTGGACAAAGTCTTATATAGACTTTTAAACATAAAAGAACCGAAAGATAAATGTGATTGGTACGAGGAAGGTGATCAGTCACAATGTACGTGTTCTAATATGACAAGGAAAAATAGTTGTCCTACTAAGTCTAACATCCCCTCAAACGGATGCGGACTTGACCATCGGTTTGGCCTTCAATGAATGGCGAGATTTAGACAATCCCTTGGTAAACACATCAGCAATCTGACTAAGAGTGTGAATATAAGAAACCTTCAGAAAACCATTAGTAACTAGATCGCGGATCATGTGATAGTCCACCTCAATGTGTTAAGTGCGCGCATGAAAAATAGGGTTTGCTGTTAAACTTCCAGCACCAAGATTGTCACAGTAGAGACGACAAGGAAGAGACAAGTATACAGATAACTCCTCAAAGAGATATGAAAGCCAGAGAATCTCAACTGCTGCATTTGCAAGGCCTCTATATTGACTTTTTTGTTGAAGAACGAGAAAAAGTATGTTGCTTCTTGGAAGACCAGAAACCAAATTACCTTCAAATACCACGAGGTGGATTTTATTGTGTCAAGGAAGCCAGCCGACAATAGGCAAAGTTCTAAACAGTTTCCACAACTCAATGTAAGAACTTGACCCAAAGAACCTTTGATATATCTGAGAATAGGTTTTTCAAGCTGAAGATGTATATCTGTAGGGATATGCATGAACTGGATGACATAGTTTACTGCAAAACTAATGTCAGGTCTAGTAAGTGTCAGATATTGAAGTCCACCCACTAAGCTTCTATAAGAAGTAGCATCTTTAAGAGGAGCACCATCATAAGCAGAAACTCTTGGACCAGACCCCTCTGGAGTTTTACAAGGTTTACAACCTAGCATATCATGTTTTCTGAGAAAATCAACAAAATATTTATTCTGGGTAAGAAGCATCTTATGAGCTGAAGAATCTAAGGTGGCCTCAATGCCCAAGAAAATAGTGTAAGGGGCCAAGATCTTTCATGGCAAACTCAGACTTCAAGGAAGTAATAAAAGAAGTAAGAAGAGAGTATGAAGTGCCTACAAGAATGATATCATCTATATACACCAAGAGAATCATTCTTTATGAATGCTTGTGATAAATGAATATAGAAGTATCACAAACAGAATTAATGAAGCCAGACTTGAGTAGAAATCCACTAAATCTCTCATAGCAGGCCTAGGAGCCTTTTTAAGTCCATATAAATATTTCCTGAGCTGACAAACATGTATAGGATGATCTGGATCAATAAATCCAGGTGGTTTCTCCATGTAAACATTCTCCTTTAAGTAGCCATGGAGAAAATCATTGCTTACATCAAGTTGTCTCATACTCCACTTATTTGAAAGAGCTAGACTTAAAACACACCTAATGGTAGTAGCTTTAACCACATGACTAAAGGTCTCCTCAAAGTCAATACCATCTACTTGATGATATCCCTTAGAAACTAATCTAGCCTTGTGTCTCTCAATAGTACCATCGGCATTGAGTTTGGTTTTGTAAACCCATTTGCAGACCAAGGACATTCATGGAAGGATGATAAGGAACATGAACAAAACTATCATTCTCATGTAAGGCGGTGTATTCATTTTTCATAGCATTGACCCAAACATGTAACTTGCTTGCTTTTTCATAACTCGTGGGAAGTGATGAGTATACTTCTCCCATTACTCTCCAAATTTTAAACAAAGACGTTATTATTATCTTAGACACCATCCAACCAAGCTTGAATCTTTGCACCATCAACATTAGTAGGTTTTACTTTATTCTCGAGTTGCATCAATTAAAAAAAAAAAAACTTGCGTCAAATAGGGTAAACTATAGTTTTAGCATATAACTTGTTTTCAATACACAAATATTTATAAATTTAATAAGCTACATACCTCATGTTGTGAATGATAAAATTTTATCAAATCCCACCAAGAAATCACCCCTACCACTCTTGAAATTGGAGAAAGTAGAGGAAGAAATAATAACTTTACCCCTTTCTCTTCATTCGTGATGAACCTTTTTTTATCGAACATTTGCAAGCATGAATTTGTGATTATTCTTCCATGGTGTTGTGTTCGAAGCCCTTTGACATGTTCCCCTTCCCCGCAAAACTCAATAGAATATAGAATCGATTAATGCATACCTAAAATACCCAATTGAACTACTAAATGATCTTCAAATTGAGATATAGAGTCAAATCAGGAAAATAGACTTATCTCACGGTGTTAATCAACAAGCGGATCCAATTTTGGTCTTCAACTTAACAAGTAATAAAAGTTCTTAACAAAATTGAGTTTGATGTTTATAGATTTCATCAATCTCACTAATTGGAACAATAAATTACGAAATCGAAGAATCGATTGAGAAAATGGAAGCAAAGATTGATTGATGTTGAGAAACACATTCAACTTACGAGTTATAGGATGAAGAAAAGGGAGAAGAGAGGAGAAATAGGTGTTCATTTTTTCTGATAATTGTAAAACTCAAAAAACCAGAATAAATGAACTTACGAGTTAACGGTGACTAGGAGGTAGTCTTGGAATAAATGAACTCGACCGGAGTTTTGTAAACTCATTGGGTCATCTGAGTATGGAAAGCACATGGTTGATAGCTTGTTGATGAGTTCGACCTTCCCCCGTACTTTTCTCCAAAATGTGTAATATTCATGAGCTTTGCTCGTTTTCTTTTAGCCATTTTTTTTACATTTTTCATACCAAAGTGTCCTTTTATGGACTTAAATAATGACAACCAACTCATCTATTGGACCCAACAGTATTCATACTACACCAGATGCCCTTGTCTAACATATGGTGCATATAGCTTCATTCTCATCCATCCAGTTATTGTGTCATTAAAATGTTTTGGTCTATCATTTTCCTTTTAGCTAGATTGCTTAATTTTCAATCTATTCAACCCAAAGCTTTTACTTAAATGCAGTGGGGGACCAAGCAAAGCTAAGGCAATTAAAGGGCAACTGCAAATGGATCCCAATCTAAATACTATTGAACAAGCAATATTACATCTCAACTCTATCAGAAAAGACATGGATAGGAAGACACAAGAGGACCCAAGAGAAGTCATAAGTCCCCACCTCCCATTAAAGTAGTGCTCCTCAATTCCGTTTCACTCCAACTAAGTCTGAATGCACGACTTCAAACTTAAAAGTTGAACAGCAAATAATGAATTCAAACTTAAGACGATTAATTACCACTCTTTTTTTCTAAAACCATATAAATGAATAATGTGGATTATAAAATATGCAATTTGGTAACCTCTTGTAATAGATTTGTAGGATGAACGACTAACAAGATAGGTGATGAGTCCTTCATTGTTGTTCACCAGAACGTCCTCCCCATAGCACGCCTCTCTAACGAGGAAATATACTACACAAATAAGTTTCTTGTAGTGTAGTTTTTGTTTTCATTTTTTTTTTTTATGTTCTTCTGGTAAGAGTGTCGAATTTCAAAATGGTTTTCAACACGGTTTCTTTTGCGGAAATGATATATATCCCGATAATTTCTCCCGCAACATATCCGGCAAAAGAGAAAAAACAGAGCCCACATTCCACCGCTCTATCCAGATATTAAGAATCTTGTGGCGGTTCGATTGACACTCGGGACACGTTGCGGAGGAAAGTTCGACTTGATCTATCACTTCCCCTTTAGGGCAATTCCTATGAGATGAACAAACTCAAAGTTTATTCATTTTGATCCCACTATGGAATGGGCAAACATGAAAAATGGATGTTCAAATGAACAAATTTGATGTTTTGAACATTGAGTCGGAATATCGTGACGCGTGTGTTAATGATGGGCGTCAAAAGGAAAAAACACTATGTATTACTAACTTAATTTGTTTTACTTATAACGCCCGAGTCAATATCAAAGCGCCAAACGTCGGTCCAATATCATGAGTCGAAAGAATGTCGCCCTTCACATATTCTCTCTCCAAAAACGATTATTATAATTATGATTTATTTTTTATTATTTATTTTATTAGTTAAATAATCTGTGGGACTAAACTCTTATTAGTTTATATAAATAAAATTGCTAGTGGGACTCAATTCTTATTACGAGGGTTTACTCGATAAATATTTTTATTGATTTCAAAAGAGTTTAATGGATTTACAAAGTATTGTGTTCTGGTTGTATACTTTTGAAATCTCTTTCAAAGTTTATGTTACTAGTTGTAGATTGTCAAAAGGTCTTCTAAAGTTTGTGTTACTCATTGTAAACTTAAAAATTCAAATACTTTGTATACTTACCTATTTTCAAGACTTTGAGTGACTTTTTTGCATATATTTCCTTGATAAAATCTTACAAAATATGTAAGATTTTGGAAGACTTCAAATTTTTTTATAAAGATGTTTTTTCTCTCTTTTATTTTATTTAATGAATACACAATCTATAAAACCCCTATTATAGATGATATAAATTATATGGTACGATTAAACATTTTTTAATTTTAATTTTATGCACAAATGTACAATAATAATAATTTTAATTTATTGTTACACTTTATTATATTTTATTGAACAAAAAAATAAGTTATATATATAATAAATAATTTAATTTAATTTAATTTAAGCTACTATAATAAATTTTGTATTTATGTCTATCATGTATATTTCCATATAAAATTTGTTTTTACAACTCTTGAACTCTACCAAGACATTAGATAACTCTGCATAACTCTCAAAACTTTGCTCAACTCTCGTATAAATCTCATAAAATTATTAATTCTCATGACTCTTTTTAAACCTCTACAAATCTATGGAAATATTTATTGAGTAAACCCTGTTAGTTAATGTTAGGACCATAAAATATCAGTTTGTTCATTTTTATCTTGTTCATTCACTGGCTCAACAAATTTTTATTACCATAGTAAATGCTCTTACATTGGCACAATTTTTTACATTTCTGGTACCAAAGTGTACTTTAATAGACTTAAATAGTGACAACCAACTCATCTATTGGACCCAACAGTATTCATAGTGCGTACACCTGATGCCCTTGTCTGACATGGTGCATATATGATATAGCTTCATTCACATCACATCCATCCAGTTACTGTTACATTAAATTCCCTGTTTTGGTCTATCATTTTCTTTTTTTTTTTTGAAAAGAATTTTTCTTCTTTTAAAATTGTTTAATTGATCCAGCATACAAATTTTTTAAAGTTTTAACTTAGACGCACTCTTAGAGCGAACATAGGTTTGGGAAGGGACAGTGGCAGAGCAAAAATAGGCCTGAAAGGGGCAGTTCTGCCGACTCCGGGTTCCATTATGCTCGTATGGAACTACAAATGAATCCCAACCCAAATACTATTGAAGTAGCAATAGTTACATCTCAGCTCTATCAGAAAAGACATGGATAAGAAGACACCAGTGGTCACTAGACCAGTCAAATAAGTCCCCACCTCCCATTAAAGTAGTCGTCCTCAATTCGGTTCCACCCCAACTAAGTCTAAATGCACGACTTCAAACTTAAAAATTGAACAACAAATAATGAATTCAACCTCTCCTTTTCGTTTTTGCCATGTGATGGATAGCGACTTAGCCTGCAATGCATACACATCCATGATGCCGGCCACTGTACAAAGACTTTTTCCTTTGGTCTTTATAAAATATCTTCATTTTGTGGTGGTGGCGGAACCATTACTTTTCTTTCTATAACTCAAACAAGTGGACTATGAAGGTTTGGATCGACTAAATCCATAAACTGCGAAGAAAATCCAGTGATGATTTTGTAACCTTTTTATATTGTCCGGAATCCTAGAATGTGTCATATTGCTTGACCCCAGCTTGTTGCCAAAGTGATTCGCCTATAAGCTTTTTCTGCAACAACATACATGCGGAAGAAGGAGCCACAGAAAGGAAAGATGCAATCTCCATGTCTGAAAGAAGCTTCGCAAGTTTGCATACATGGTTGTGGCTTAATTCCTTTGCTTTCTTTGCCGGAATCTTCAAATTCGAAGGACGGGAGGATGTTCACCAATACGGTTGCAGCTTCTCGAGTTGAATTCGCTACTTCAACGACTCTATCTCTTGATCCGAACTTTCAATTCACGAACCCTGAATCTCTTCCTTCTTTAGCTGAATCATTTTATCAATTCAGTGAAGCTTATCCATTATATTCCAAGACGGAATTCGCGGATCGAATCCGAAGAGAAGACTACAATCATCTTTCTGTTGCTAACCATGTATGCCTTGATTATATTGGATTGGGTCTCTTTAGTCATTCACAACAAGAACCACCGCAATCCTCCTCCTTAGCATCTACTTCTTCTTCTCCTCCGCCACCACCACCGCAACATTCCGAATTCCCGTTCTTTGAAATCTCATACAAAGCTGCAAATTTGAGTTCTCAAATACTATACGGAGCTAAAGAATCAGAACTAGAATCAGCAATCAAAGAAGAATTATGGATTTCCTCAATGTGTCTGAAACCGAATACCATATGGTTTTCACGGCGAACCGAGCATCGGCTTTTTAAGCTTTTAGCAGAATCTTATCCGTTTCAGTCCAATAAGAGCCTATTGACAGTTTACGATTACGAAAGCGAAGCGGTGGATGGAATGATAGAGAAATCCAAGAAACGAGGAGCTAAAGTTATGCAAGCGGAGTTCATGTGGCCAAGGATGAGAATTCACTCAACAAAACTGAGAAAAATGTTGGTCAGCAGAAGGAAAAAGAAGAAAGGACTATTCGTATTCCCGCTTCAATCCAGGATGACCGGAGCAAGATATTCTTATCAGTGGATGAATTTAGCACAAGAAAATGGTTGGCATGTAGTTCTTGATGCTTGTGCATTAGGACCCAAAGATATGGGAACTCTGGGGTTGTCACTGTTTAAGCCGGATTTCATTATCAGCTCATTTTTTAAGGTCTTTGGTGATAACCCCTCAGGATTTGGCTGCCTTTTTGTCAAGAAATCTAGTGCAGGAATCTTGGAAACATCCGCCACGGATAGGAGCATCGGAATTGTGAGTCTTACCCATGCAAATGATGCTACTTATCACCTGGTAGTGATTCTTCAAGTTCATTTTCTGGTCCAATATTTCCTCAAATCAGAAAGGATAGATCCTCGAACTCCGATAAAAATAAACGATCCGAAGAAATTGCCAGACCTGGCGAGACCTTCACAGACACAAAAATGAAACAAAAGGTGCAACAACCATCATGTGAAATTGTTGAATTGGAGCCTCAGGCAACTGAACCTGCAGCACTTAGAAACCAGGATAACGCAAATTCTATCACCTGCAAGGGTCTAGATAATGCGGACTCATTGGGACTGATTCTCATAACGAATAGATTACGGTGTCTGATCAATTGGCTGGTAAATGCATTGATGAAACTGAAACATCCGTATTCAGAAAAGGGATTCCACTTACAAAAATTTACGGGCCAAAGATAAAATTCGACCGCGGACCTGCATTAGCGTTCAATGTGTTTGATTGGAAAGGAGAAAAGGTTGAACCTTCACTCGTGCAGAAACTCGCCGACCGGAGCAATATTTCTCTTAGTTACGGGTACTTGCAAAACATATGGTT
Organism: Papaver bracteatum; assembly: GCA_023529315.1. Lineage (NCBI taxonomy): Eukaryota > Viridiplantae > Streptophyta > Magnoliopsida > Ranunculales > Papaveraceae > Papaver > Papaver bracteatum. The sequence goes on along the minus strand of JAJJWX010004642.1, from coordinate 10,237 downwards.
TTCTGACAAATACGAGGAAGAGAAAAAGTAGTGTTGGAGACAAAAAAACATGAAAATGAAGCAGTAGGAGGAGTAAGCAAGATGATTAGAGGAAAGGTAACCTGGGAATTACTGTTGTTACGGCTACATTTGGTTTCCTGACAAATTTTGAAGATGCATATAGGCTCTGGACTTTCGTTGCGCAATTTCTTGATGCGGATTTTGTGGAGAAAGAGAGGTGGCGATATACTGCACTGGATCAGAAGATTATTGAAGTTTGAAGTAAAGTGAGATTCATTTATTCTTTTACATCATTGTAATCATTTGAAACAAGATATGATAATGTAAAAAAGCATGCTTTTTAATCATCATTTATATAAAAAAAAAAAAAAAGAGAGCATTCTAGAAAAAAATCATTTATTTCAAAAAGAAGTGCGTTCAAAAAAGAAATATGAAAAAAAGAGGTCCTACCGGGAGTCGAACCCAGGTCGCAGGATTCAAAGTCCTGAGTGCTAACCACTACACCATAGAACCGTTTTTTGATAATTTTGTTAAGTCAAATAAAAACAGCAAATCGTCCTTGTTATGTTAGGATAGACAAGTTGCCTTGATGGCATAGTTTGCCTTTGGGCCATAGCCCCCGATGCCTATGTTGGCTCGTCCTTGATTTAAATGCTTACAGTTACAGACCAAGTCAAGTGGCCGGCAATTGGGAGCTAGATGTGCTCTGTCCGGTGCTTTTCATGTTTCATTCCCAATATACTTTCTATTTGTGTATAGTGTATTCATGGAAGGGCCTATGATTAAAAACCGGCTTCCAAGTAAGGATTTCCCAAGGCTTATTATTATACACTTGACTAATACAGAAGATTTGGTATTCCAATAGTTAAAGTACGTAATGAACAAAGATTTGATGTGCAAAGGGGTGTGTCGACTAACAGTGGCAGCAAAACGTTTTTATTCCTTTCATACTTGGTTAATATAGTAATAGTACCAGTTTTGACTTGATTTCTTCAGCTTTTAAGGAGTTTCTTGAACAGTTGGTGGTGTTGGAGTTGAAGTAATCGGTGAAAGTAGTTCCACAGCCTCTGAAGTGATATTTGAAACTGGTGCCGAAAGTTTCTCTGCAAGTTGTGCCGAAGAAGCACTACTAAGACAAACGAAAGAAATTCCTGACATGCAGATACACGAAGGAAGTTCGACAGGAATGCCAAGGACAATATTGGTTGATGGCTGCACACAAATCTCATTAGGATCATGATCACAAGGACAAAATGAAAACCGTACCGGTAGCCGTACACTAGGAAGATTACTTGTTGCAATGCGTGAATCTTGGGGTAACATTTCCGAAAGTTGCCGTGCTGCCAAGCTCCTGAAAGTACTTGCAAATGAAAACACCATGATTAAACACAAAACAAATATAATTTTAGAAGAACCCATACTGGTTGAATTTTAGGATTTGATAAGAAAAAAGGAGAACTAACAAATAGTAGAAGGTGTTGATGAGTTGGGTTTGATTAACATGTTAACTATGTCCTCTTTAAACATAACGGCCATGCGAAGATGTAACTAGTGTACCTACGTTGGTTGTCATGTACATGTTAAGAGAGTCGTAATCATTGATTAATATGCGCAAAATACAATCAATCTATTTTGTTTCTCATTTTTCAATAAATCCAAAAAAAATATGAATTCAATTCAATTATCTATCTTGAATCTTGATTAAGAAATGTAAAATTTTCATCAAAATGGTAAGCAAATCACACTTAGTGTAAAAAAGAAGAAGGCAGTTTTGGGCATACAAATTTTTTTCCACCTGTGGGGTGGAAAAATAAGGGGTAGTGTAATTACTTATATATCCTCAAACAATTTAAATTACTAATATGTCCTTACCCTTAATGGTTAGGTTAAACATGCGATAATCATAATATGTGCGAACATTTTTAGATGCTCTAAAGAAAAATTAATGGTTAGGTTTGGCTTGTCGATAATCATAATATCTACTAACCTAGTGCATTTATAAGATTAGACTCACAATTAAGTTGTGTTTTTAATGAAGCTAACTTCACAAAATCTTCTGTAAGTGTATATGAACAATTAAACTTGAAATTTCATGCAATTTCAATAGAACCTAATCCTGAAAAGAGATCGTAGGGGTTAGTTATTCGATAATCATAATATGTCATAGAACCAATACAAAATTATTAACCGAGGAATATACATGATCAGTTATTTATATTCTACTTATTCAAATAGCCGAACAATGTGTTTCCAACAGTTAAAGCGCTTACGAATTTCTAAATATAAAGCAGAACCTAAACATTTTTCTTCAGACGAAGTTAGGTGTAGGGTTAGGCTTATTTGGACAATTCAAAAACAGTAGAACTAGGTAGGTTCGACTCTTAATCAACACTTCCAGCTAATGGTAACTTTCATCCAAACTTCCTAGAACCTTAGTGAAAAAACACAAACTTTTGATGATTTTAACCTACAAAAGCGAGATTAAACATAAGATATGTTGGAAAAAAATCAACATTCTGAAGATCAAAACCAGGAAAAAATCGTAAACACTAATCCTAAAAACTAATCAGATTTATTTTAAAACTAATCACTAATCAGATAGTGGCAAGTAATCTTAAAACTAATCACTAATCAGATTTATTTTACCTAATCATTACTATTAACACTAATCCTAAAAGGGCATATTTGCCATTACCAAAAAAATTGGTTAAGGGGCTTCTAATATTACTATTTACACTCCTATTTTGTCTTACTTGATATGCCCAAAATGTTTTGGTATACCAAAAACTGCCTTCAAAAGAAAGTCATTAACCACTGCTCCATTGAACCATTTTGAATGTAAACAAAACTCCTAATCTAGTGCACTTGGCCCAGTGTATATGTACAAGAAAGATTTTTTTTTTGAGACCACGGTTTTTTATTTGAGGACCATGGTTTTATTTGGCCACCTTCTCTATAGTTGTATATAAGGGGTATCCTAAAGTTAAAGAAAAGACTACCTTATCCTTGTTTAAATTATACCCGACAAGGGTCAGGATCGCTTAACAAAATCTTTTAACAAAATTTACCAACCGTCAGATTTGATATATCTAACGGCTTTTCTTTTTGATGATACGGTAACAATTTATTTGTAGTCTGTGTTTGGATACAATAGTTTGTTGGACTAAACGTGAATAATGGAGAAAAATTCGAAGAGAATTTAACATATTTATTAGGGTGAACAGTCATCTTCCCACAATAGTATATTTTGGATCATCAATAATAATCTTAAAACCCGAATTTGAGAGGAAGAGTAGATCAGTAGTGAGATTTCAAATCTCTTATAATATCTTTTATAAACCGCTTGGATCACTACAGTACCAATGAAGTTTAACAAGATTCATATGATTCAAAATTTCTTTACAAAATCGTTTACTACCAGCTGTAGTACTATGTAGTTTATGAAGTTTGTTATAGCAACAAGTCCTGTATCTGATAGTTGTTCTAGAAAAACATACCCGAATCCTCCATCACAGATTTAAGTTTTGGATCAGACCTATTCAGATTCAAGTTAAAATACAGTTGTTGGATCTTCTTCCATTTGAAAATACGGATTAGTGTTTCCCAATATTGCTAAACCAATGCAGTAAGAAATAAAACTCAACCAAATTGAAGAGAGAAATGAAAAGACCAATCTCTTTTAGTTATTTCTATCTTCCTAAAAACCCATCACGTCATTCAATCTTACTTTTTTCAGCTTTTTCTTTTAGCTTGCTGGGTGTCTCGGGTTGAAGAAGACGAAGAATCAACGAAGAACATAAAAAGGTATACTGGATCTGAACAATTAAATTTGCCAAACACATAGGTAAGTGCCATGTCATCAAAAAATAAGCCGTTAGATATAGAGAATCCAACGATTATTGGATTTTGTCAAAAGGCATTGTTGGGATCCCGACCCTTATGACTAATCTAATAATCTCCTTTCAAACTAACTAACTTAATTAAACTCTAAATCATAAACATAAAAACATAATAAGAGGTACTAACAAAATTTTATTTTAAATTGAGGGAGTAGTAATTATAAAAATTGAAGTTGCAAGAGAGAAGTTGACTAGGAATTTTGTGGAAAAAAAATATGTCGTGCTTGGTCAACTGCTTTGAAATGAAGAACACGAATAACGATTTGGTTGTTTTTCTTGAAAAAAATTCCCATCCGAACTTTTAATTTCCTAGTCGAACTTTTTATTTCCTAAGCAGAACTTTCTCGTTTTTAGCTAATTTTCAAATAAAAGTTGATTCGTCGCAAATTTTTTCCTCCCAACTGAACTTTCTCCTAAAATTCTATATATTGAGTTCGGTTACGCGTATATTTCTTCCTCTTAATTGAACTTTATCTGAAATTCTATATATTGAGTTTTACTTTCACAATTTTTTTTCTCAACCGATTTTTTTTTGAAAACCTATTTTGTTGTGTTCTATGCAATGTTTTATAAACTTTGCGATCATGCCAAACTTACCTCTTGTGTTTTTTTTCGCATGTTTCTACCAAAGGTTATTATGAAACCTATGAAATCGAATAAACCAACAATACTTTGTAAACCCATCCAAAAGTCAGTTACCTATCCCGGAATGTTGATAACCGAACTTTGCAAAACTCAATTAAAGGTGGGTTCAGCTACTTGTGTTTGAAGATACACAAAATCGAACTACACCAAAAGTGAGTTCGGCTTCTTATTATTCGTAAAATCGTAGCTTAACTTGGTTGACTAGCAAAAAAAAATTAAAACATTTCAATTTTTCGAAAGTTTTGGCTAAATCAAGCAACATTAACTAACTTTGAAGTTTATCTAAGTACTCAAAACATCATTTGGTTGGCCAAGTCAAGCAATATTCACCCATCTCAAAAAAAAATTATTTATTTTTTCCAAGACCATCTTCTTCTTCTCTTCCAATGATTCTTCTACTAAAAAAAAAACTTATTTAACCTCACCAATCATTCTTATATTTAACATAATCACTAATTAACTATTAGACTAACTAATCATTTCACTATCTTAATTAGGAAGGGTAATTTTGGTATAAAAATAAATATATGAATAAGGGGTATCCTCAAATTACTTCAAATAATTTACCAAAAAAAAAATGATGATCCACTTCAAAAAATAGTGGTGCCCAAAAATCGTTAATGTACAATTGCCCCAAATTCATTGATTTACATAAACTAAAGATTATCGTCATAAACTAAAGTTTTGTACTTGTGGATATGTAAACTCATTAAAATCAATGATACATTATCGTCATCTTCAAAGAGAATGAAAAGGCCAAAACAACGCAAAAATAATGAGGCCATTCCTACATCTAGACAAAGAAGTTATAGCGAAATAAAATTTAAAAACTTGAGAGTACAAAGATAAGTTAGGGTGATAACTCATCATCACGAGTTAGCCGAACCTAGAGCATACAAAGCAAGATTTTCGAAGTGTTTAGGAGATAAGTTCGGCTTTTAAAAGTAATCTAATCGAGTCAGCCGAACCGACAACCAACTGGGGTAATCGCGTTTGTCGAGTTCAGTAGGAAAAGTTAAAAGGTATTAATCGAACACAAAGGTTAACAAGAATCGATTTTCAAAACATAAGCCTTAACTGTTCTTCTTAAATCTGTAAAAAAAAAAATAAGTTCGGCTGCTAAATTTCAGCCGAACACTACTCTGAAGTTCCAAAACCCAGAGGAATCATCGATTACTTGTCACAAATCAACGAATACGAAAAACCAAGCAATGGGTTTGTGGGAAATACATTTACTATGTGCAATTTTAAAGGATCGGGCTCTATTTCTCGCTGTCCAACACCAATCAATCCACTATCCTCTTCATCACCATCTTTTCCAAAAACCCTAGATTGAGATGCTATAGAAGCAATACCAGGATTCAAAGACCATGTTTCTAGGCATCGCTTAACACGAGGTGAAATTAATGTGTTTAATCGAGAACTTAATCGAACAAAGAAATTTTCAGAATTTTTTTTGTGTTTTTGGAGAAGAAGATGAGAAGAAGAGTGAGAGAGAAGGGTTAATTAGTAATGGTCAGTGAGTTAATTAGTGGGTGGTTGGTTAATTAGTGGGATGGGTTAAATTAGTGGGATTGTTTTAGGATTAGAATTTAATTAAGTGGAAGGGTAGTATTGTAATTTAAACTAGGCAGCGTATTATAGTAACTTAACAAGATTTAGGGCAGCCCTTATAATTTTGTGTGGGGTGCCTGTTAAAGGTGTATGCCCCAAAATTATTATTGGGTCTGCCCAAATTAGGATTCTTAAATAACAAGGTGGGCATTTATTATTAATTATTTTTTCTTTGATACAACACAACTAGGCCCACACTAATGAGCAACAGACCTAGCAAGTTGGACTAACCCGGTTTTATCAACAATATCTAATCATGACTTTATCCATAGAGGAAATTGGCGGAAATAACGGATAAAATAATGATAGTGTCGAACAAAAGTGATAATAACGATAGTAAAATCCTATGATGTGGTCACTTTCAGGACAACTTTTGTAAGGCCAAACACTATGGTTGCTGATTTCTCTTAACTATAACTAAATTGTAGTATATGTAGTTAATATCCGTTATATCGATCGATTATTTCGGAGTTTATCGTGTATTTCCTATTACGTAGATGATACTCAAAATATTGGTGACACATGAATATAACGATTATATCAACGATAATATCGGTAGGAATATAAATATATTTATTAATAATGTTTTTTTTTGTTAAGTTATCCAATAAAACTAGTTTAATTGATGTTTTAACATTATAAATAACGCACCTTCCATTAAAACTTTGAGTAACATAATGCACCTCAACTTATATAAGAGAAGTTCCTATGGACTCAACAAAACAATGATTTGTTGATTTTGGATCCCACTATGGACTCAACAAACATGAAAAATGGATGTACAAACCAAAAAAATTGTGCGTTTTTTGAGTGAGATGGAACATGTAGACGTGTATGATGTAAGATCACGCGAGTTTGGCACCAATCTTTAGCGTGATCTAAAAACGCTGGAACTTGTGGAAAAACGCCCATTACTTCCCTAACGCCATAAATGCGTGCATTAAAATCTCATTTTGACTTCAAAAGCGTAGCGCTATATCTAGAGGATGTAAATCCTTGTCATCCAACGGTTAGAATTTTAAGTTCTATAAATACTCTCCATTCAACTCCAAATTCACATCTAGTCTTGCTTTACTCTTCTTCTATAAGCTTAAAAAAATTCTTGAAATGTCTCGGCCTTTGTTAGTTAGCAGCTCATACACTAAAGAAGAAGATGAATCTATTACAGAACTATGATTTTTTTATATACTCGGCTGCACAAGAAACTATCCATGGGTGAATTTCGGAAATTATTCATATCGGTTTCTAGCGGTGACACCGTAATCGAATCCGACCGTTCTATATCGCGAAATAGAAAATTGTTTTCATATAATTAAGAAAGAAGTAAGTGAGTTTGTATCTTTAACGATGCACATGCCGATCGATATATACTAATAGGTGAACCTGATCTTTGAGATGGTAACAAGATCTTTGGGTTGAATTCGGAGAGATGGAAAAAATGAGGCTTTTCCTTTCGTAAAACGTTTCAAAATACTTAAGGTGTTGAACAGTTTCAACCCCTTATTTGTAATTGTTCCACCGAAAGTGCTTCTCATCGCTGAAGCTAATATATTCAAGTAAGTAATTCAGTTGAATCTAATGTAAAATACTTAATTTTAAACATATGTAATTTCATTTAATTAGGACCATAAATTACTTTAAAACTAAAATTACAAATATAGAAGAATTAAAAATTATAACCTTTCTAATGTCACTCATCGCTAGCTCTCCCATTTTTATTTTAGAGTCAAGAACTCTCCAAGACCCCAGGATAGACACGGATATCCCCACTTGCCAAAATATTAAATAATAATTTTCATAAGGGGATAAACTAGTTTGAAAACCATTAGGAGATTGGAAAGCACTCGGTCCTCAAGTATATACGATGTTTGTTGTTGTGTGGTGGTGTAACATTGTAGAAATCATTTGGGTTGTAGGGCCGAGAATGATGATTAAATGCTTTAGGATCTTAGAAATACTTGAGGTGGAGATGCATGCACACTTTGTGGTGAAATGCTATATCGTACATGTGTTGAAGAACTCTGTCGTATGTTTCTCCCAACATATTTTCACTATCGTGCAATGATCTGTTTCTCGTAGTAGAATAGGTAGACGGTGAACGCTGTCATCATTTACAGATTGGACTCAATCCAGACATTGTTTCCTTGTGTCATTTCCTACACACATTCAAGTGTATAGCCTCAATTTTCCGATTCAGCCAATAAAAATCGTTCGATTGGCTCCATAACTCTTAGTTCTTGGTAGTCACATTATAGTAGGGATAATCACATTTCATAGCTTGGGATGTTTTGGGGTTCGTGATTGGCTCACTTTGAGAAGTAATAACCCTAGGAAATCAAACCCATAGATATCCATGTTATGTGTCCCAATTACTGACTCACGTAATCGACTTGTACCAGTCGACATCTTGCTTCAAGTAATATTCCTCTTTGTATTTAGTTCATACCTCTCCCAATTAGTTCTTCTCAGTAGATCAAAATCTGATCCATAGGTTTGCACCTATTGTGGCGGGTTAATTGTAGTTGCATATATACCTTGTATTTGGTACCGCAATCTTTCTCCAGGTACCAATCCCCACTTTCTGATTCTGGAGTGTAAAAAACAACTCTACACAGAGAATAATCAAGAATACGTTGTCCATCATTAACACCATTGTTAGAGCATTTCTCAGTCAAACGCGCATCCGTTGTGATCTCAAGCATGTTTGTCAATGTTGGTGATCAAAATTATAAGTCTTGATTTCTAGCCTATTTATATATGTCTCGGACTAGGACATATATAGTGTAGTTGATCTTAGATTTCTCGGCGTTCATCATTTGAAGACGAAGAACTACTAAGTGGAGCTTGTGGAACTTCATCGACAAAAGGTATGTGGAGACTTAAACTCATCTATCACTTGGAAAGTCTATTTCTATTCTATGTCCTATAATTGAGACATAAGTCATTTTACGATATAGTATTCTACTATACACATTTGAGATTTTGAGTGAGTATATCTCGCTTACATATTTCTCGAAATATGTGTTGGCAAGCTTCGCTTTAGCCATGTTTATCTTTACTCGTAATGAAAGTCATGTTGACATTTCAATAACTTGAAAATTGCTTTGATGCTAATAGTGTGAAAAAGGATCATGTCATTATTAAAGAATGTTTCAATGATTGTAATGAAGAGTTGATAATGTAACCATCTTTGGATATAAGCATATAGTAGTTTGTTTGACATTAATGTATAAATCCATAAACCGGGAGCCAGTGTATGCATATGTGTATACGAATTGGTGAAGGACAAGATTAGTAATAAATACCCGTACGCATACTAATAAAAGTTTCGAACCGAAAATGTCTTGTTGGGTTTGGGAATTACAAACTACGTAAATGCCCTGTAAAGTATCGTGCCGGCTCATATGCTAGCCGAAATGACCAAGGTCTATAATGTTCATGATTGATTAAAGTGAATGAAACCGTTTTTCGCTTCAATTGTGTTCTTGTATAATCCATGAGAATATAACAATTGAACAACTCATTAACTTGTTTCATTTGAGTCATTTGAACTAGTTATGGTTAATATGAATAAGGTTGATATGAGAGTAATCATATGGCTAACCTCGGTTAATTATTTATGAACCAACATGGTGTACACGTTTAAGAACGGCTACATAAACCTAAATGAGGGTAAATTTCATTTGTGTGTAACAAGCTAAGTTCGATCTAATGGTTAAAAGATATTAGCTTGGTTGAATCAGGTTTTTCATCTAACGGTGATTATTAAATGCTTTTTTACCAAGGTAACTTGGATCGCAAACCCTGATTTGAAAACTATATAAGGGGGAACCCTAGCAAATGGGAAACCTAATCCCCATACCTCATGTGTGTTACTAGTTGCATAACTAGAGTCGATTCTCCTTTAACCTTAGGTTTCTTCTCGAGACCCTGTAGGTTAACGACTTGAAGACTACACGGGGATTGTGAAGCGGACCAAACTATTATATTTGTAGTTGTGCGATATGATCTTGTTGTTTCTATCCTGTTGAGTACAATTGGAATAATTGACTCCATATTTTATATCTCCGATATGCAAG
>JAJJWX010004641.1:1200000-1664009 GCA_023529315.1 Papaver bracteatum | reverse complement strand
ATATTCGTCCTACAAGTAGCAGATCCCGAATTTACGGAAGAACAATGAATTTGCAGAGAAATTACGGAGAGAAAGAAGAAGAAAGTAAAAAGAATAAAAGAGAGAACTAAAGAAGATATATATATGGGATAAAAGATTTCGAGAGGATAAGCACAATTAATGCAGAGAAAAGACATGAACGGTTGGATCGCCGGCGGTTGAAAAGGACGTGTCAGAAGTTAAATGGATAAAAAGATATGTGTAGTAAATCTGGCGAGTGATGAAGATACGTGTCAGAACAAAAGAATTTGAAAAGATAGACAGCTGCGGCATTTCAAGAAGTTTCAATTTCTCATGATATTTTCCCCTTCACAGAAAAGACACGAGAAGAGGCAAGATGTAGGATCAAAATATTTCTACAACGATATTCCTGCGAGATTTACAACAACGTTTCTGCGAAGCTTCTCAACAACACTCTGCGAGCGTCGCAGAATAATTCAAAGAATTACGTAGCGGATGACGATAGCAGAAACACGAAAATAGCATGACGATTCTGTGAAGAATACAACGTCTGCGAGAGTTAGCATTACAACTACCGCGAGAGCATCGCGATCCAGATCCGAAATTAAAGGTTAACTTAGCTGTCATCCACTATGTACTTACCCTATATAAAGAGAACCGATAGATTGAGAAAGGGGGAGATCAATTTTTAGAGTGTTGAGAAAGTCTTAAGAAGAGAGAAAGTTCTTGTGAACGGTTGTATTCTTGATTCCTTTAATTTCTTGTAACATTTCTGGGAATTAATCAATAAAATTGTTGTTCTTAATCTTCAAATATGTGTTGATAATGGTGAATTCTTGTATGGGGTGTAGTGTAAGAAATCCTGCAACTACAAACTCTTAACTGCATAACCAGTTACCAAGACCAACAGTTCATCTTCTCTTCATTCCAGTCTTCATCTTCCATGTAACATCTCAATCTTCACCTGACCTAGCTCACCACCAAATTCAGTTTCACAGACCCAATTTTTCTATCATCTCAGAACTTCAACTCATGTTATGGATCTTTATCTTTGTCTCAATTACAGAATCATCATAACTCAAAGCCTATTTTATTTTAACAATCAGTAATTTCCTATTTCCCCTTTCTTCAATTCGACATCAGCATCACTCAAACCAATTGAATCAGCACCAAGCTTCCTTTTTGTTCTTCATTCAACTTCAAAAATCTATCAAACCCTTGAAATCAAACATCTTCAAAAACATATTTGTCTCTATTTTCTTGTTTAAATCTCCGTGTCACTCACAGGTTCGACCGTTCGAGATAATTATCAACACAACAACATATAAATCACTAAAATTGAACAAATCAGTTCACACTGTTTCTCAATACCAATTGTGGATAGTGATGGTGGTGGACTGAAGAACAAGATGGGAGCAGTGAACTTGAAGGAAGAAAAATCGATAAGAAGGAAGAAAAACGGAGAAAAAAAAACTAATTTTTTTGAGGTGGCCAGGATTCGAACTCGCGACCTTTGTGTCGGTTTGACAAAAATTCCAGCTATAAGAGGGGAATTTTTGGTTTTTCAACCCTGACCATTTCCAATCTTTTTTTGTTAATTGATCACTTAGATTTTACAAAAAGGTGTCCATATAAGGTCCCCCCCGCTTCGCTCGGTCGGCCCAGTTACAGTTGCTAATGAGCTGATTACTTTGTCTTAGGAATTCAAGATGTAAAGTTTATGTACGATATATAAATATAGAGAAACGGTTCAAAATTTTGTTAATCACCACTCTTAACTTAATTGTACAAGGAAAATGACATTAAAATTTCCACTAACTACCAATTCAACAAAGCATTGATTTCTCAACAAAATAAGAGCAGTTCCTATGGAATGAACAAACTCAAAGTTTGTTCATTTTGATCCCACTATGGAATGAACAAACCAATAAAATGGATGTTCAAATGTACTGATTTGTTTATTTGAACATTGAGTTGGTACATCAGGCGCACGTATGTTGTAATGGCGCGCGCCATCCATACTAATGCTGGCGTCAACATCAATAACGCCAGAGTCATCACCAGAAATGCGAGTTCTTTCGTAGAGTGCCAATGTCATCACATGCTGTAGTACCAGAATATCGCCACAGCAATATTCTGGCGAGATTAACAACATTTCTGCGAGCGTCACAACGAGTTCTCCAACAACACTTTACGAGTGTCACAAAATAATGACATAACAGTTGACGATTGAAGAAACACAAAAAGAACATGATTGACTGGCGAAATTAGAGGACAGCTTAGCTCTCACCCATTATGTAATTTCCTATAAATAAGAGATCCAATAGATTCAGGAGATGATGATGTATTTTTTTTAGAGTTGAGAGAGTCTTGAGGAGAGAGAAAATTTTAGGAGAGAGATATATTTTGCATAGAGATTTTTAGAGAGAGAAAATATATTTTTCTTTATCATCTTCTTTCCCAAAACTAGATTTAGAACTCCATTAATGGAGATTATCAAATGTAAAATCAAATGTAAATTTTAACAATCATAGTAGAGAATCATGGATGTAGATCAAATTGATCGAACCATGTAAAAATCCGTGTGTCTATTTACAATTTTTAGAATTTTAATCATACTTTCAATATCAAATTAGTTTAGATCAAGAGATTATTATCAAGATATTACAAGGGGTGTGTTGTGGGAAATCCTGCAACTACATTTTGGCGCTAGAAACATGGACCTGCTATTTGATAGATTGAAGAAGATTCAAAGAAATTAGTTACCGGGAGAGTTAGAATTCTTGGGATCTAAAAGTTTTGGGAGGAAAAGTGGAAATTTTAATGGAGAAATTGTGTCTTCAAGCAAACACCAACAACACAGTGGAGAAGATGCAAAGCTAAAGAAAGTTAAAGAAAAAGACGAAGATGCAAATCTACGTCGAAAGGATGAATTTCTACATCAACTATAAGTTTAAAAAGGACAAATCCCTTACTATTCTATCTTGTTTTATGCTTGATTGTTTATATCCGGAATTTTGGAAAAAATTAATTTGATTATTAAGTTTTGCTCTTCACGAAACAATCGTCAAAAATAAGCTTTGTTTTTCATAGAAAATTGATTCTCAATTGTAATCTTACATCAAAACGAGTTCTGTTCAAAGATTTGCATCATCCAAATTTAGTTTTACAAACCTATGTGATCGTTTTTTTTAAAAAAAAATTTTTTTTACAGAAAACGTATGAAATTTTTTGGCCATGCGAATTTCAATTTTTTTAGATTGTGCAAATTTCTCGAATTTCAGATCGTCAAAAAATTTCGTTCTTTTTAGGTTATGTGATTTTAAGAATAAAATAAAATTGATGATTAACCTTGTTTTCAATTTTATGAAGTTGATATAAAACTTGCATTACTCATGGTGATTGCTCGCAGGGAATGAACTCTCGCAAGAAAGAAAGATAAAATTGCATGGCTAGAAAAGAACATAGAAAGGGCCAAAGAGAAAGCTTATACAAAGGACAACTAAAAAGAATAAATCACGAGAATCTCGCAACTCTTTCACAAGTTGAAGATAGTACAGTTGGTCAAACCAGAAGCATACAAGTTTAAGGTCGCAGGGTCAATCCTTCCTAACTGCGATATTTTCACATATTTTTGATTATTTTCTCAAGGACAAATAAAAGAATAAAAAATAAGTGTTATGCGAGGATGTCACAAAGAAATACTAGAACAGATGGTTCAGGGTTCAAAGAACAAACAAGAGGTCACGGGTTCAAATTCGCAGAGACACATATTTTTCATTTTCTTCTCATTTTCTTCTCATTTTCTTCTCATTTTCATTGGTGAATAAAAGCATAAGGAAAAAAATTCTGCGATTAACTTTGCAGAGAGGTTCTTGAACAGTTGGTCCAGAGAACAGTATGTGAGTTTGTGGTCACAGGTTCGAATTTTCCTGCGAGCATAATTTTCTTCTTTTTACAGAGGGTGAGAAAATGAATAATATCACAGCATTGTTTCATTATTTCCCAAGCAATAGGAAGCACAGTTGGTGGGATCAATTCTTGCTCCTCGCAAGTTTATTTTTATTCAGCGAGATTTGCAAGTTAGCTTTTGATTATTTCGCAGATAAATCTCGCAAGCAAGAGAACTAGCACAGTTGGTTGGGAGGCATGAATGCAAGCAGCAGATCGCGGGATTGAGTCTCACAGCAGCAATATTTTTTCACGATTTTTCTAAAGTTTCCTGACGAGAGGATAATAATAGTAAGATGACGATAGTATAACTTTCTATCGCAAACAGAAGCTAGCAAAAATGGTCAATAGCGAAATTAAGAAGTTCAGTATCGCAGGTTCGAGTCCCTCGCCAAGCATCCTTTTTCTTTTACTCATTTTTGAACTTCAAGGAGCGAAGAAATGGAGTAATATATCAGAACTAGACATTTCTTTCGCAAGCAACAAGTAGCCCAAACGGTTAGAGAAGGAGTATGCAAACTAGAAGACTAGGGTTCGAATCTCCCTCCTCGCAAAGAATTTTTTTCAAGGCAAAGAAAAGAGTTGATGATTATCTCGCCAAGAATGAAGAAAGTTGACGAGAATTTCGCAAGTTAATTTCGCAAGAGAGGGTTAGAACAATTGGTATGGTGCGAGCATATGGAAGGGGCAGATCAAGGGTTCAAGTCTCATTTCTCCCAGATACTTCTTTTTGTTGCTGCGATAATTACAATTCTATTTGCGAGATTTATACATTTCAAGGATGCCAATTTTTCAAGCAAACCAAATAATTCGCGAGAGACGGCAGCAACAAGACCTCACACAAAAGCTAAGTACCACTTCCTTGAATATTTTACTTACAAAAAATGAATTTTTTTGATTTATTTTACAAAAAGCGATACAATCGCAAGATTTCAAAGAAGATTTCTAAAATCTAAAATTTCAAAACATTTCAAAAAAAATTGATTTGATTAACAAAGAGCGATACATTCGCAAGATTTCAAAGATTTCAAAAGATTATAAAAGATGAAATCATCGCAAAAATTTCAAAGATTTCAAAAAATTTCAAAGATTACAGAAGGCGAAATAAGATTTCTCTAGAATATTTCTGCAAAAATTTAAAAAATTTCAAAGATTTTTCTAGAATATTTCTTTTACATAAAAAGATTTTTTGATTCAACAACGCGATAACCATCGCAAGATTTCAAATAAGATTCCTTTAGAATAGTGCTTTTACAGAAAAAAGATTTTTACAATCGCAAAGATTTCTAAGATTTCAATATTTTTTTAAAAAAGAATACCTAATTCAAATATGATGTTATGAGAATGAAAGAAGAAATGACAGAAATGAAAGAAGAACTCACAGAAATGAGCAAAACAAATTTTTTCAGAGCTACGAGTGTAATCGCGAGATTATTCAAGATTATAAAGAATTGACAGAAATGAAAGAATGAAGAAACGCGAAAATATCGCGAGAAACGCGAATAAAATTTCGCAGAGACAAAAGAATGGGACGAACCTTTATGGCGTGCACCCTAGTTCGCAAATAAAATTTCGCAAGAGGCAAATGTAAGACCTAATAGCGCGTCATATGAGGGGGTATCTCTTGACATGATTCAGCGATAAGGTTATACCGCTGCTGGAACCTGAGCCATGCAGATGTTGGGGTTAAAGAAAACCTATCCGGGAGAGAGATCTTGGATTTCCAACTATATAAGGTTATACTCTAGTTGGAAGACCGAGAATCTCTTCCAAGAAGTGCAAAGTATGACCAAGGCGCCGAGGTACACGGTTGAGCCAAGAGTGCCCGGGGCGTACAAAACTCCCTTGCCATTCTTGGTAAGTCTTGGCTATGATGCACTTGGCCTGAAGAAAACCCCACTTAGGGTGGAGTCTTGTAACTATAAGCCATATAGGCATAAAGGACAAGAGGCTACGAAAACAACTGGTTGTTGGTAAATCTGGATGGGAGGAGCTAGTATTGTATGGCCGATGTTCCCTCCTTGAAGGGTCAACCAGGGGAGAGATAAGGGCGGCACCCTCCATTAGGGAGCTGATAAGTGTCTTAAGACGGCAATGTCATGGGGCTTTATGATCGCAAGAACATTTAGGCCTGTCATATTATCGCGTGACGTAAATGATACAGAGGCAACAAGCCATAAGACAAAATGTTAAGATGAGATCAATGGGTTTTTACATGAAAATGTAAAGACGTCCTGCGATTTCATCGCAAGACGACAATGTCATGGGACTTTATTCTCGGGAGGGGATTTAGATCTGTCATATTATCGCAGAAAATTCAAAGAAAAATGGTTAAATGGGTTTTTACATGCAAATGTAGAAACGTCCTGCGATTTTGCCGCAAAAATAAAAATTGGAAAAATAAGACCTTTAATTAGGAAGGAAAAATAAGACCAATAGAATAATTTCAAACTTAATTATTTTCTTTTAAGAATGCAGGAAAGATTTGCTCATCGCAAGAGAGCTAGCAAGTACTATCAGAATCTTTCAGAAGTATTATTCACAATTTCTCAAAAGTATTATTCAGAGTCTCTCAAGAGGATTGTCTACAATCTCGCAGCACTATTCATCGAAGCACTATTCGGTACTATTCATCGCGACACTATTCATACTTTCGGAGAAACATTCAGAAATTTGCAAACTCATTCAGCATCTCGGAGACTATTTCAGAATTTCACAGGAGAAGTCATTATTTCGCAGAATGAGGCAGAGGCAATTCGTTCATTTAATATTTTCTCAAGGATTCTTCCTTCATAGATAAAGAACAGAGACAACTATGGATTACCAAGAAGACATTTTATGTTCTTTATCTTCTCGGAAAGAATCATTTCCAAAATGGACAAGGATTTTCACCAAAAATGAAGTTATAATTTCGCGTGAACAGAGGCAATACTTATGATTTTCATTAAAGGACGGATACTTCTTTATATTTCGAGGATTGAGTACTTCTTATATTTCTTCAAGGATACTTCATACTTCGTAGAGTTGATACTTCTTATTTACTTAGCAAAGATATGGAACTTCACAAAAGAATAGAGGCAAGTACGTACTTTTCAAGTCTAGTATTCTTTCGCTCATTCCTTCATCAACAAAAATCAAAAACTACTACAACAACAGGTTTTTTCTTAAAGATTACTTTTCAAGCAATATTCAAGAAAAAAGAGGCAAGATGTAGTACCAGAATATCGCCACAACAATATTCTGGCGAGATTAACAACATTTCTGCAAGCGTCACAACGAGTTCTCCAACAACACTTTACGAGTGTCACAAAATAATGACATAACAGTTGACAATTGAAGAAACACAAAAAGAACATGATTGACTGGCGAAATTAGAGGACAACTTGGCTCTCACCCATTATGTAATTTCCTATAAATAAGAGATCCAATAGATTCAGGAGATGATGATGTATTTTTTTTAGAGTTGAGAGAGTCTTGAGGAGAGAGAAAATTTTAGGAGAGAGAGATATTTTGCAGAGAGATTTTTAGAGAGAGAAAATGTATTTTTCTTTATCATCTTCTTTCCCAAAACTAGATTTAGAACTCCATTAATGGAGATTATCAAATGTAAAATCAAATGTAAATTTTAACAATCATAGTAGAGAATCATGGATGTAGATCAAATTGATTGAACCATGTAAAAATCCGTGTGTCTATTTACAATTTTTAGAATTTTAATCATACTTTCAATATCAAATTAGTTTAGATCAAGAGATTATTATCAAGATATTACAAGGGGTGTGTTGTGGGAAATCCTACAACTACACATGCGTCTGATCCAAAGGCGCCAACGGCTCTATCTGAACGGCTGAAAAATCTGTTGATCCAACGGCTAAAGAAGAAGATGAATGTTATTTGCGAAGATGGAAAAATGTGGCTTTCTCTTTCGAAAAATGTTTTGAGTTTTGAAATTCTTAAGGTGTTGAACAGTTTTAATCCCTTCTTTGTAGTACCTAGTACTTCTTCTCATTAGTAAAGTTAATGTAATGTTATCCGTCGTAAATTAGTGAAGCCAATGTAAAGCGCTTACTTTTAAACCGAAAAAGCGGGGGTCTAACAGCCTCACCCAATATTTCGATTATCAATCTATATAGAAAACTCCGAATTGTTTTCTAGAGAATCAACTAGACTCAATCAATAGAAAATACTCAAGGAGTTATTATCTCAATCTCTCAATTTGATTTACTCAAGCAAATATGATTCGCGAGTCTTAATCAAAGAGAGATAACTTGGATGGTACCAAAGGCCAATATCCAAGTGTCAATCAATTTAAATCAACAACCAATAAGGTCGGATATTCTAATTGATTGAACAACGCACAACCTGTATTATTTTAATTATATAATGAAATATAATGCGGAAAAGAAATAACACAGACACCAGAATTTTGTTAACGAGGAAACCGCAAATGTAGAAAAACCCCGGGACCTAGTCCAGATTAAACATACACTGTATTAAGCCGCTACAGACACTAGCCTACTCCAAATTAACTTCGGTCTGGACTGTAGTTTAACCCCAATTAATCCCACACTGATCCAAGGTACAGTTATGCTCCTACGCCTCTGATCCCAGCAGGATATTGCGCACTTGATTTCCTTATATGATCTCACCCACAACCAAGAGTTATTACGACCCAAAGTCGAAGACTTTAGCAAACAAATCTGTCACACACAGAAAAGTCTACAAGATAGATAAATCTGTCTCCCACGAATAAACCTATGAGTTTTGTTCCGCCTTTTGATAAATCAAGGTGAACAGGAACCAATCAATAAAACCAGACTTATATTTCTGAGGAACATGTAGGATCAGAATATTGTCACAACAATATTCCTGAGAAATAAACGACTGTTCTGCGATATATTGATAATAAACGAATTACTCTGCGACACATCTAAAGATGACTTAAACAATGACGTAATGACAGAAACACGAAGAAAGTGTGACATGTTTGTGATATATCAATAAAACCTGCGAAAGATAAAGGCGGTGCCAGCTGCGATTTATCGCAAGAACTCAGATCCGAAATTGAAGGGAATCTTAACTGTAAATGAGATATCATGAGCTGTAATCCACTATGTAAATACCTATATAAGGAAGATGAGTAGTTCCAGAGAAGGGGATGATTTTTTGAGTGTTAGGAAAGTTTTTAGGAGAGAGAAAATCTTTGTTAAGTGTTTTGTGTTCTTGATTTCTGTAATTCCATAAGATCATATTAATGAAAAAGTGTTCTTAATCTTCAAGTTATGTCATAAATATTGATAGATTCTTGAATAGGGTATAGTGTGGGAATTCCTGCAACTACATTTTGGCGCCCAGAAACAGGGAGAATCAAGCTTGAGAAATTTCAAATTGTAGTTTTAAGATTTGAAGAAATTATTAGAATTGAAGAGAAATGGTTAGAAGGAGGAGAAATACATCGGAACCACCAACAACGGTGAGAAGAAGTAAAAGAATTGCAGGGGAAGGAACAGGTGAATTGGAAGGATATTTAAGGAATAGATCAGGAATAAGTAGAATGAGAAATGGAGCAGAAAATTCAATCCAACCACCAAATCAACAAATACGAGCACAAGATATAAATATGGATCATGATAGAGTAAGTGTGCATACGTGGAGGTCGGATTCGATAGAAGAGGCGGAGAGTCAAGAAGAGGAAAGAAATCAAGAAATGGAGGGAGGATTAATTCATGAAGGACGTGAAGTGGAAGATGATTTGAGACAAAGGATATAGGAAGAAAGAAGATTAGAGGCAGAAGAACGTCCTAATCTTACAAGACAAAATCATGAATTAAGAATGGAAAATTTTAGGTTACAAAATAGAAGATCAAGAAGCAGCATGAGATCAGATTCAAGATCATATAGAGAAGAAGCAAGGAAAAATCTTCCTATAAAAAATATTGAGGAAAATTTGATAAATGATCGTTATGCTCCACGCGTTGAAACTTTAGACATTAGACATAATCAGATAGAAGGAGAAAATCAAGAAGAGAGAAGGATAATGTTACGTGATGAAGAGATTCGAAGAAATCGCAGGATTATCGAAGATGATATTGAGAGACATTATATTGAGCAAGTACGTTTAGCAGGAGAAAGAGAGAGATTGCGATCAGAAGTAGAAGAGCAAGAAATTCAAGCAGCGTTGCGTCAGGAATAATCATGACAATCGAGAAAGACGACGTGCGCAAAATCATAATAATGATAATCTCAATGAGGAATATGAGAGAATTCGCAGAGACATAGAAAGGCAACGAAGAGAAACAATAAGGGATGAGGAAATTCATGGAGAAGAGAATTAAAGACAAATTAACTTGCAAGAAGAAGAAAGTCGCAGAAGAAGGCAAAACCAAGATGTTGAGGAAGAAGCGAGAAATATCGCAAGACGAGAAAGGCATGAACGCAGACGAAGAGAAGCTGCGTTGAAAAGACCAATTGAGAAAATTTGATAGAATGAAAAAATCTTGCGAGAATTGGCAAAAATGAGAGGAATGATAAATAACAGAAGAGAAGGAGGAAGAAGACAACTTGATGAGGCAATCGAAGAGGCTGCGAAAACTCTATTTACTCAAGAGGTACAATTAGGAGGGATACCTCCAAAATGTAATTTACCGGTGTTGACCAGTATATTTGATGGAACTATGTGTGCTGTCCAACATATCAAAGATTATATTCGATGTATGCTACAATGGGAGAACCATGATGTCGTTTTGTGCAAATATTTTGCGTCAAGTTTAACTGGCGAAGCATTAAAGTGGTTCGAAAGTCTTCCCAAGAATACAATAAATTCATTTATGCACTTGCAAACCACTTTCTTAGGAGCCTACATCAGCAATAATTCTGCTTGACCTGGAATTGAAGATGTGTTTGGATTAAAACAGAGAGTTGGTGAGAGTTTGAAGCACTTAACCATAAGGTGGAGGACAATGTGTAGTGAAATGGCAGGAAGAGTAGATGAAAGATATCTCATTTTGTCCTTCATAAATGCTATGTTTGAGACAAATCTATTATACATCCAGTTCTTCAGAGTCAAAAACACAATCACTATGACAGAGTTGCGAGAATTGCAAGAGGAATATATTGCTTTAGAGGAAAAACAAAATGGAATCTTATCCAACTCTTGTAGGCACAAGTTTAGCCGCAGCAAATGGAAGTTTTTTACCAAGGATAATTAATACAGTAGCAAGTACTTCCAAAAATCCGCGAGAGAAAATGGAGACTGATAATCAACTTAAGATAGTAGCAATGGGGAGTAAATATCAAGAGGAATTAGAAAAATAGAGAAATTTTTATAATCGCAATAACAATAATAAGGTCCCACGGTTTGATCAACCGCAGGAAACTTATGGTGGACAGAGGAAGAATTATTCAAGAGAGCAAAGAGGTCAGAGGAATATGTGGGAAGATATCAAATTGCCGCCTTTAAATACTGGTATAGATAATATTTGGGAAGCGATTATTTTAATGGAGAACATACCCTCACCCTGGAACATGGGTAAGGAACCACATCCCAACAATCACAATCAAGAATTTTGTCCTTATCATCATTTTCATGGTCATTCTGTGAATAATTGTAGGAATGTGAAAAGAATCATTTTGCGAATGATCGAACAAGGAAAATTAAATCATTTTTTAGCAAGATATTTACAACCGCAGCAATTGCCGCAAGCACCATAAATTCGCAGAGTTAATGTTGCGAAAGAAGCAGAAACATTTGTCATTGAAGTAGGAGCTACATCAAAAAATCTATTTTGCAATTCAATTGTACATTCACAAAAAACGATAGAGGATTTCCATGATAATGTGCTAAGCAGAGTATTTGCAAGGGATATAGAGGGAAGAGAGGTGATGAATATTGCGAAGATTTCTCCGTTAGAAGAATGGCAGAAACAAGTTATCTCTTTTACTGTAGAAGAGATATCAGAGCCTGGGAAGATGCATGACAATCCATTGGTGGTGAAATTAGAGATAAATCCAAAATATAGAGGAGAAGAAGAAGATGATGATGATGCAGAAAGTGATTCCTAGGCAATAGATAAAGTTCTAATTAACACTGGTAGCTCGGTGGACATTTTGTTTTATCATACTTATCGCACAATGGGTGGAAGAGATGATGAGCTAATCCCTTCAACTTACAAGATATATGGTTTTAATGGCACCGCAAACAAGCCAAAAGGAGAAATTACTATGGAAATTCCATTGAACAAGATATCTTCAAAAATCAAGTTTTATGTAGTGGATATAGAATCTCCTTACAATGCATTAATTGGAAGGCCGTGGCTCCATGGGATCTTGGGCATAGCATCAACATATCATCAATGCATAAAATTTCCACATCCTCATGGTATTGGGATAATTAAAGGTGATTGGTTTGAAGGAAAAAAGTGTTATGAAGTTGACATTAATACTTGCGAAGAAAGGAATGCTCGAAATCGTAATTGGAAACATAACAGGAAGAAAAATCAGAGAGCTGAGAAATTGATGGTGGACAATATAGAATTGCGGGGAAAGGGTATACTTCAAGAATAGTTTTTCTCAAAACATTCAATGGCGATTAATCATACAAAAATGGGGAAAAGTTGAAATATTCATTTTTCGCAGGAGCACAAAACGATGAAGTTGCGAATAATCATTCATCACAGAAGAAAAGAAGTACAACAATATCATTTTGCGAACAATTAAAAAACAAGATGATTTCGAATATTAAAAGAAAAATTCTGCTCAAAAATGAGAAATTTTTCTATTAAAAAGAAAGAGATGATGATTTCTAATCATATAAGAATTTTTAATGCAAATGCATAAGACGGGCGCAAATCGCCTAAAAACATATAAGAACGGGACGAACTTTTATGGTGTACACCTTAGTTCGCGGATTCTATTCCGTAAGAAGCAATGTCCTTAAAGTGCGTCATAAGGGGGGTATCTTCTTTACTTTCAATTATAATAAGAACGGGATGAACTTTTATGGCTTACACCTTAGTTCGCGGATTCTATTCCGTAAGAGGCAATGTCCTTAAACTGCGTCATAAGGGGGGTATCTCTTTGCATGGATATGGGAAAGGCTATACCGCTGCTGGAACCTAGTCATGGAGATTGGGATTATAGAAAATCCATCCAGGAGAGATAACTTGGATTCCCAACTATATAAGGTTATACCCTGGTTGGGCGCCCGAGAGTTTCTCCTAAGGAATGCAATGTATGATCAAGGCGCCAAGGTACACGGTTGAGCTGTGGGTGCCCGGGATGGATGAACCTACCCTGGCCATCCATGGAAAGTCTTGGCTTACGATGTGTTCGGCCCGAAGAAAACCCCACTTAGGGTGCAGTCTTGTAACTATAAGACATATAAGGCATAAAGGACAAGGCTGCGAAAACAACTGGTTGTTGGCAGAACCGGATGGGAAAGTGATAGTCTTGTATGGACGATGTATAATCCTTGAAGGGGAAACCGGGGGGAGAGATAAGGGCGATACCCTCCATTAGGGAGATGTGTATCAAAAAAGACGGCAATGTCATGGGACTTTATATTCGCAAGAATGTTTAGGCCCGTCATATTGTCGCGTGACAGAGACAGCAATGTCATGGGACTTTATATTCGCAAGAATATTTAGGCCCGTCATATTGCCGCATGACTGGCCAAAAAGCCTAAAGAGAAATGTTAAGATGAGGTCAATGGGTTTTTGCGATAAGATCAAAAGATGAGATAAATGAAATCAATAATAAGAGGATATAAATCGCAAAGACGTCCTGCGATTTCATCGCAAAGACGACAATGTCATAAATCTTAAAAAGCAAAGAGAAAATTAATCTCTCACAAGATGACTTAGATTTATCATATTGTCGCAGAAAATAAAATAATGATAAGGCAAGATCAATGGATTATTACATATAAGGTAAGAATATCCTGGGATCTTGTCGCATAAAGATGGCATAATAAGACCTTTAACTAGGAACGCGAAATAAGACCACAAGAAAAGATATGTCTGCGAAACATATAATAAATTGTTCGCAGAAATTTTTGCGATAATTCATTTATCATATTGCATATTAATAACAAAAGGCAAGTATGGGAACGCCGTATAATAATGATAAATATTGTTATTCATCATTATATGATAAATTCATATAAGTAACGGATGGATAGAAGAAAAAAGGGAATTTATATATATTGAAGAACATCAGGAGTTACAAGTATCTTGTGGAAAGGATGATACAATTTGCCAAAGATAATTATCGCAAGAAAGGAAGAGAAAAATACAGACGAAGATCAAAAATAAGAAGCAAAATTATTGAGATTTATCTTCACCATTATCTTCATCTTTGTCTTCATTATCTTCATCATCAGTTTCTTCGACATCTTCGCTTTCATTCTCATCTATATCATCCTCACTGTCAGAAATAACTGGTACTTCAAATCTGGCTGGGATATTTTCCAAGAGGCAGGGATATAGGCTAAGAGAGAGGTTATTATCATTGCAGACTTTCTTAATAGCGTTATTGCGAACAATGAGAAGATTACCACGCAAATTGGAGTTAGATATTTTTATCTTCTTTCGCAGTCTAGTGATCTTATCATTGCGGGAAGCAAGATTATTCGCAAGACCACTTTTTTCTTCTTCAAGTTCTGCGATCCTTCTAGCATGTTTTTCTTCGATTCTCATGATCTTAATAACACAATAACAAGTTAGAAATTTATCAAGAATTTACAAAAAATATAAAGATGTTAGAGGAGCAATAAATAACCTTCTCTTTCATGAATCATTTCTTGTACCAAGGTTGCATGTTCGGTGTGAAGACTGACATCTATTGCTAAGTTTTTCCTAGCATTATCGAGAATTGTCGCAGCCCATGAGAATTCATCATCATTTTGAATGAGAAGATGGGAACGGATCTGTTTTTCTCTTTTAAGAAGTTCAATATTTTCATCCTTAAGTCTATCTCTCTCCAGTTCAGTGTCAATAATGGCATTGCGAAACTTTGATAGAGCTTCAGCGCCTTGAAGAGTAATGCGTTCTTTCTCCTTCTCAAGTTCCTTCTTTTGGCCTTTCAAGGTTTTGATTCTTTTTCCAAATTCATCTCTACAAGTCTTAAAACTATTGGATATACTCAAAGTATATCTATAATCCATTCTTATAAGGGAAATGTGAAATCTAAGTTCATCGATAGATAGAGCATTAATTTTTTTCATCGGAATAATTATTTAAAGCGTCATTAAGATGCAGAAGAAGAATGGATTCATCTATGGGTTCATCAAAAGAATTAAGAATAAGAGCTACATCAGTATGGTTATAGGCATCTGCAAAATGGTTGTTTAAATAAGCTAAAATAGCAAGAAAGAAGAAAGTAAAAATAAAATAAAATAAATCATACCAATAATTTGTTTGCAGAACTTCTCCTTGTCAGCTAGTTTTTGTTGAAGAACTTCAACATCTACTTCAAGAGATTTGTTCTTGTTAAGGAGCTCAGTATTTCCAGATACTTCCAATTGTTTACATTTTTCGCGAAGAATGGATATTTCATCTTCGTATTGATTATTATTTTCGCGAAGTTTCGCAGACTCATATTGTGAATCAGTAAGCCTTCTTTGTGATAATGATAATCTATTTTCTAATTCCGAAGCAACGGAAAAAGAAGTTCTAGCAGTCTGTGGCCGATAAGAGAAAATAAGTAAGAGTATCTTCGAAATTCATGACAAGTGTAAAGGGGCATACCAATGAAGCTAGTGCATGAAGAAAATCTAGATTTATAAATCTCGAGACTCCTTTAAGATCTTTATTATTGGTTAAGATGGAAGCATCGCAGATTTTTGAGAGATAATTGCAAGCATGAGCAATATCGTCATCACCAATACCTTGCATGGGATTTCTAAAGATATTTGACAATTGATCCATAGGAGTCTCAAGTTGAGAAACACCCATCGCAGATCTAACTCTTGCGGAGGAAAAACGTAATGAAGAGGTGCCCATGGTAGCATCATTATTAATTATTCCGCTCTCTTCAACCTCATTATATTTTTCAGCGACAGAAGAAATGTCTTTAAGTGGTTGAGTTTTTCTTCTCTTTTTTGGAGGACTCTCAGCAGTTTGATTCTCATTGCGATGAGGAGAAGTTCCAGAACTCTCATTTGGAGTTATTAATTTTTTGCCTTTATCCTTGGCTTCAACTACTGCGACAAATGGTATTTCCTAGAAAACAACCACACATGAAGATAAGAAACAGGGGCAACAATATATTGTTAAAAGTTATAAGAGAATGTTTCTTACTTCATCTGTGAAGGTTTTCAAAATTTTCAGGATATTGGGATTCCCAGTACTGATGTAGCTAGCCTTCATTTTTCCAATCTGATAACAAATAATTCAATAACTAGTAAGAATAGTTTATTTATCTGAATTTGCGAATAATGATTAACTTCGCGAGATATACCTCAGAATTCTTTTCAGGCCAATTAAAAATCCAAGGGCGATAAGCCGCAAGATATGCAGGATTCGCAAGGAGGTTAAGAGTACCAGAAATATATGGACCTTCAAGGAGGAGAGGAAATCTATACCATTTATCATCCTTAGAGAAGCGTGGAAGATTGTTTTTTATGGAATGATAGTCTATGTCTTGCATAAGAATTTTATCCTTCGCAACCTTTTTATCCTTATTCAAACGAATAGCCCAACACGTGCTTTCTTTATTCATAGGAATCACTTGATAATTCGCAAAGAAGTTCTCCACGGTATATTTCACTGGAATAATTGGGATTTTTTCATAATCAGGATGTTTCGCATTATCAGGATAAAGGGATCCTTTACCAGCTCCACGGGAAGCATATTCAAGAATGAGGCGAATACAATCTCCACTTAGTTGGAAAATTTCTCGCGAAAGTTTAGCATGAGAAATAATCTCATAAAAAAGAGGGAGATATGGGTCATAAAGAGGAATAGGAAGGCCAGCTTCTAATTGACCTAGCGAAACAAGGATTTTCTCATTAGAAGAAGGAAATCTTGAAACAAGATCAATGGAGAGATCAGAGTCTGAAGATTGATCAGGGATCTCAGAAAGTGTGAAACCTAAGGATTGAAGCTTCTGCTAGTGTTTTTTCAAAGTGGGTTGACCTAATTTTTTAGCAGGAGCCATTTCTTCGTATGGGAACGATAATTAAAACAAACAAGAGAAAAGAAGAAAAACTGAAAGAATAATTGAGATCCGGAATTCGCGGAAGGAGACGATGAATAGTGAAGTTGCAGAGAAGAAAAGCGAAAGTAAAAAGAAGAAGAGGGATTAACAAAGATGATATTTATAAGAGAAGAAAATTATCGAGAATATCAATGTGCATTCAATGAAGAAAGGACATGAATGGTCAGAATTCAACGGTTGGAAGAATACGTGTCAAGGGATAAATTGAGGAAAAAACATGGGTAAAATATTTAGCGACGGATATAGAGACGTGTCAGAATAAAGGAAATATGAAAAGACAAGATGTATTAATATTCTTGAAAAACATGAGTTGCGGCAAATCAAGAAATTTACATTCTCATGATCTTTATCTTCTTCGCAGAAAAGATATGAGAAGAGGCAAGATGTAGGATCAGAATATTGTCACAACAATATTCCTGAGAAATAAAAGACTGTTCTGCGATATATCGATAATAAACGAATTACTCTGCGACACATCAGTAATATTCTGCGACACATCTAAAGATGACTTAAACAATGACGTAATGACAGAAACACGAAGAAAGTGTGACATGTTTGCGATATATCAATAAAACCTGCGAAAGATAAAGGCGGTGCCAGCTGCGATTTATCGCAAGAACTCAGATCCGAAATTGAAGGGAATCTTAACTGTAAATGAGCTGTCATGAGATGTAATCCACTATGTAAATACCTATATAAGGAAGATGAGTATTTCCAGAGAAGGGGATGATTTTTTGAGTGTTAGGAAAGTTTTTAGGAGAGAGAAAATCTTTGTTAAGTGTTTTGTGTTCATGATTTCTGTAATTCCATAAGATCATATTAATGAAAAAGTGTTCTTAATCTTCAAGTTATGTCATAAATATTGATAGATTCTTGAATAGGGTGTAGTGTGGGAATTCCTGCAACTACAGAACAACTCAGTTTTATCAATCACCTCACAATAGTCTTAATCGACGCAGCGAAAAAAGATATTGTGGAATCACAAACTATGCGACAAAGATATTTGTGATTACTTTTATATCTTTCCTATCGGAGATAGAAATCTCAAGCCAATTATTACAATTGTACTCATACGATAGAAACAGCAAGATCAGATCACACAACTACAAGAAAAGTAGTATCGGTTTAGCTTCACAATCCCAATGAAGTATTTAAGTCGTTAACCTGGTTTTAGAAGAAGAAAACCAAATGTTAAAGGAGAATAGACCCTAGCTTAGCAAACTAGTATCACACAGAATGTGTGGGGATTAGGTTTCCCAGTTGCTAGAGTTCTCCCTTATATAGTCTTTCAAATCAGGGTTTGCAATCAATGTTAGCTTAGTAACAAAGCATTCAATATTTATGGTTAGATAAAAACCTGATTAGATACAAGATAATATCTCTCCACCGTTAGATCGAAAACTTAGCTTTCCATACACACATGTACTTGACGATTTTGGGTTTGTGTAACCGTACCCAAACGTGTACAATAGTTGGTTCAATATTAGTCAACCAAATGGTTAGCCAAATGATAACTTTCATATCAACCATATTTTTCTTCACCATAACTCGTCCAAATGACTCAAATGAACTAGTTAGAGAGTTGTTCAATTGCTATGAGATCTTATGTACTACACAAGACACAACTGAAGCAAAAACGATGTGACTCACTCGAATCAATTCATAAACTATAAAGCCATGGTTTGTAATAGCATTCCTTAGATAATTTAGATAAGTTCACGAACATCATTTTTAGACATAACCACTCAAGTTCACGGACTGGGTTCGCGGACTCAAGTTGACCGATTGGAGTTCACAAACTCCAGCAGCAATTCTAGGGTTCGAGAACTTCCGTCAGTTCGCGGACTGAAACCGAGCTACAACTCCAGCATAAATTTTCGAGTTCGAGAACTACGCATGTTCGCGGACTGGGTTGACTTCTCAAGTTCCGGTTTTCACTTGATCAACAAAGTTCGCAAACTTCGGTTCAAGTGCTAAGGACTTATACATATATGTGTTACCACAATAATGTTTATATCCCCCAGTGGTTATATTGTCTAAACTCTCATTTCAATCATTGAAACATTCTCAGAGGACATCATATAGTTGTTATTCACAATCTAGTTTTCTTCAGAGCAATTTCCAAAGTAATTGAAACATAACATGACCTTCGTCACTAGGTAAAGATGAACTTGGCTAAAGCGAAAGATTTACCAACACATATTTCGAGAAATAGATATGCGAGATATACTCAGCTCGAAATTCCACATGTGTATATTCTTAGTATATATAGTAATACGACTTTTTTCTAAAGATAGGAGATAGAGTAGATAGACTTTTGAGTGATAGATAAGTTCAAGTCTCCACATACCTTTTAGTCGATGAAGATCCACTGGTTCCTTGAGTAGTCCTTCATCTTGCATGATGATTGCCATGGAGTTCTTGAGCTCAACTACACTTTCTATCCTAGTCCGAGACCTTAGCTATAATAGATTAGAAATCAAGACTTTATATTTTTGATCACTAACATTGACAAACATGCTTGAGATAGCAACATATGCGAGTTCGACCAAGCAATGCTCTAACAATCTCCCCCTTTGTCAATTTTAGTGTCAAAACTATTAATGCATATGGAATACAAAAAATATATAAACAAAATTTGTAGCTCCTATTCCACATGTCTAATCTTCAACAATACTCGAAATCTTCGTCACTTCCAAGTAGTCCAATTATCCCAAAGGTTGTAAGTTTAGTATCATCGTTGTTGAAAATCCGTAGCTATAACAATGAGAAAAGCATCGTTTCTCAATCATTGTTATACAGTGTCATAGTATTATTACACAGCGTCAAAGTCCAATTGCATCACAACTTCAACAAAAATACTATGGTGATACTTCACTTCCACTTAGTCAATACTCCATCTCACATGGAAACCACTCCCCCTTACATAATGATCCGAAAACCATATGTATTTGTAGTGTGAACTACATATTAATTCTCCCCCTTTTTGTCAATAAAATTGGCAAAGGTACAAGAACGGGATCCTAATGAAATTTCCGTAAGAGACATTTCATGACCAAAGGTAAATGTGTATCATCTTATTTAGATGCAATCATAAAGACGAAGCTAAATGCATTCATCAAGGAGTTTATAAAGACGCAAGTTAACCCCTCTAATATTCCACAGCCGCACTCCCTACAAAGATTTGGCAATTAAGCACAAGTTCAAAATAACTCTCCCCCATAATATGTCATTCCATAAGGAACAACAAGATCTACCTTAATTTCAAAAAGAAAAGAAGGATTTCTTTAGACTCAACAAATTACATACAAGTATGAATTTGGAATCTAACATGAAATATTCAATCAAATTAACCAAAGCGAACCAAGATTAATTTGACTAAATATGTGTAGGTACCAGATATCACAAGGCGTTAGCTTACGAATATCGTAATAAATATAAGAGGAAAGAGTTACAAAATGACGCGATGATAGAGGAAGCACGGGGAAGTATGAAGATTTGCGAAGATAGAATAATGTTACGAAGATGTATTGCGATACTTCGCAATACATATATAGCTGTACAAATTTCACTATAAATAGGAGTTCAAATGTAAAATTCAAAGGGGTTCTTTCTAGTGAGTGTTAGAATATATCTTAGGAAAGAGAATAGAGAAAGTTGTAACTATTCTAGTTCCATTTAGATATCTTTATGCAATCAATTGAGAGAATTAATAAGAAAATTGTCATTCATCATCAAGAACTTCTTAAGTTTTACAAATTCTACTGAGGGTGTAGTTGTAGGTTATTCTGCAACTACATAATTGGCGCTAGAAACAGGGATTTGAAGAATTCCTGCATCAGAGAAATGTCAAGAAGAAGAAACATATCAGAACCATTAACTGCAGTAAGAAGAAGTGTAAGACTCGCAGGAGGAGAAGCAAATATGACAGGAGAACCTAGTAGGAGAGGGAGTAATCGAAGAAATCAAGCTCAACAAACAATAGATCATGATCAAGTGAGTATACACACTTGGAGAACTGATACACCAACAGAAGAATATAGAGCACCACAAATCATAGAAAATGGGAGACTGATGGGAGGAACAATTCTTGAAAGAGAAAGAGAGGTATTAGAAATATTGAGACAAGGAATTCAAGAAGAACGAAGGTTTGAAGTTGAAGAACGTGCTAATTTAACAAGACAGAATCAAGAATTAAGGAGGGAAAATGAGATGTTACAAAGGAGGAAATCTCAAAGTGTTGCAAGATCAAATGTTAGACCAGAAAGAGAAGGAAAAAATTCACCAACAATCAATAATGAAAGTACTATGCAAGGACAAGCACAAAATCAAGTTGAAAGAAACCAAGAGAATCGCTTCATTTTAGTACCAAACCCTCCTTCACGAACCAGGCAAAATCCTAGAGAAAATAATCAGAATAGTGAAGAAAATCGAGAGGAAGAGCAGCAACTGAGAGGCAATAAGCAGTACATCAAAACAATTACGAGAATGGAGTAAGAAGACATGAAGAGGCTCGTAACAATCAAAATATTGAGTATGAAAGAATTCAAAGAAGAATTGGAAATCAACGAACAGAAATAATGAGGAATGAACCAAACTTTAGAACCAGAATACAGGCGAATCAAGAAGAAATAAATCACAGAAGGAGGAGAAATGAAGAAGAAGAAATTCCTGATATTCGCATGAGAAGAATGGAAAGGGTAGAACAAGAATTTCAAGATGCTCTGCAACAAAACAATTGCGATAATTTAGAAAGAAGATATTTTCAAAATTGTGCAAATGAGAACATTAATGAAGAATATGATAGAATGCGAAGGATCGCAAGAGAAGAGGCGCAAGAACGTAGAAGAAGAGAGGCTGCGTTGAAGAGACCAATGGATGAGAATTCTGAGGCAAATGCACGGATTTTGCGAGAATTAGAGGAAATGAGAGGGATGATAAACAATATAAGAGGAATAGATAGAAGGCAATTAGATGAAGCAATAGAAGAAGCTGCGAGGACTCCATTTGCTAGAGCAGTACAATTAGGAGGGATTCCACCAAAATGCAATCTGCCTACACTTACCAGTATCTTTGACGGGATTTCATGTGCTATTCAGCACATTAAAGCATATATAAGATGCATGTTACAATGGGAGAATCACGATGTTGTATTATGCAAGTACTTCACATCAAGCTTAACAGGAGAAGCTCTAAAGTGGTTCGAAGGACTTCCTAAGAACACTATTACATCATTTAATCATTTACAAGCAACTTTACTTGGAGCATACATCACAAATCATTCCTCACGGCTTGGTATTGAAGATGTGTTTGGTTTAAAACAAAGAATTGGTGAAAGTTTGAAGCATTTAGTAAGAAGATGGAAGACTATGTGCAGTGATATGGCAGGGCGCGTAGATGAGAGATATTTGATTCTGTCTTTCATAAATGCGATGTTCGCAAATCGAACAATCTGTATGTTCAAATCTTCCGAAGAAAGAATTCCATAATGATGACAGAGTTACGAGAGTTGCAAGAGGAGTACATTACATTAGAGGAAAAGCAAAACAATATGGAGTCATACCAAGTAGCAAACACTAACAATCAAGATACATGAGCAAACTTACTTCCTAAAATAATTAATGTTGTAGCAGGTACTTCATAAACATCCTCGCAAACTTCTTCGCAAATTTCAGAAGAGAAGAAAATCAATAATAGCCAGCCAAAAATGGTAGCAATGGGTAGCAAAGATCAAGAAGAGTATGATAGAGAGAGGAATTTCTATAATTAAGGAGGAAATAACCAGATCCCGAGATTAGATCAACAGCAAGAAAATTACGGGGGACAAAGGCAAAATTATTTTGGACAAGGGAATCAGAGACAAAATTATAACAATGGTCAAGGAGGTCAAAGAATGATAAGAGAAGAAATAAAGTTTCCACCTTTGAATACAAGTGTAGAAAAGATATGGCAGGCAATTATCCTGATAGAACATATACCAACTCCATGGAATATGGGAAAGGAACCACCAATGGGTCCAAGAAGTCCTAAGAAGTATTGTGAAGTATTGCGAATAATATTCTTAAAATTTTCTTGAATTTTGTTCGTATCATCATTTTCATGGACATTCTACAAATAACTGCAATAATATCAAGAGGATTATCTTGCGAATGATTGATCAAGGAAAACTGGATCACTTTTTACTTAAGCAAACACAGTCACAATAATTACCACAGGCTCCAGTCATAACTCGCAGGGAGAACACAGTACAAGAAAAGGGAAAAGAAACCCTACATATAGAAGTGGGGTCAAAAGCAAGGAATGTTTTCTATAATTCTATTGTTCACTCATATAAAACCATAGAATATTTTCATGATAATGTGTTAAGCAGGGTATATGCGAGGGATGGTGAAGGAAAGGAGATAATGAACATCGCAAAAATTTCTCGACTTGAAGATTGGCAGAAGCGTGAAATTTATTTTGAAGCTACTGAAATTCCAGAAGGTTGTGAAGTACATGATAACCCATTGGTAGTAAGGTTAGCAATTTGCATGAATATGGAAGAAAGTGAAGATGATATGGAGGAAGAATCAATTGTTCTTAATAGAATTTTGATTGATACGGGAAGTTCTGTCAATATCCTCTTCTATTCTTCTTACAAAACTATGGGGGGAAAATACGCAGATCTAATACCTTCTACCTACATGATTTATGGTTTTAATGGAACTGCTAATAAACCTAAAGGAGAAGTAAGCATGCGAATTCCC
Source organism: Papaver bracteatum (assembly GCA_023529315.1). Lineage (NCBI taxonomy): Eukaryota > Viridiplantae > Streptophyta > Magnoliopsida > Ranunculales > Papaveraceae > Papaver > Papaver bracteatum. The sequence continues at coordinate 1,640,097 of JAJJWX010004641.1, read as the reverse complement.
TTAAGTGGAATGCGAAATGAAATTCTGTTTTGCGTTGTTGATGTCGAATCACCGTATAATGCTTTGATAGGAAGACCCTGGCTTCATGGAATTTTGGGCGTAGCTTCCACTCTACATCAATGCATAAAGTTTCCTCATATGAAGGGTGTTGGAGTTATCAAGGGTGATTGGGCTGAAGGAAAGAAATGTTATGATACAGAGGTAGAAGTTTGCGAAGGAAAAACTAATGAAAAGGAAAATTGGAGGAAAAGAGAAAAGGCTGTAAAAAGAAGTGAACATTTAATGGCAGAGGATTAAGACGTGAAAGAATAAAATTACAATGTTAATCATACAGGAAATTTACGAGGATAACAAAGGGTGGTGATTTGCGAAGGAAGAAGAAAGAATGTAATGAAACAAGAAGGTAATCAATATGTTTGCTCGTAAAGTATAACAAGATATACGTTAAGGAACAAGAAATTGAAATGAGATATTTTGCAACACAAGAAATTTTTTGTGATAAAATTTTACGAATTAAAATAATTTATTGCGATTAACTTTCATAGAAGAAAGACGCAAACATTAATTTGCGAATAAAAGACCGCAATCTGTGATCAGCTTTCAAAAAAGAAAGAAAGCCGCAGAAATATTACACAGGCAAACCTTTGTGGCGTACACCCTAGTTCGCGAAGAAACATTTCGTAAGAGGCAAATTCCTAAAGTGCGTCATTTAAGGGGGTACCTATAAGCATGGCTCAGGGACACCGGAATACCACCAAGGAACCTAAGTACATGGAACTTTACGGGGTACAACCCAATAACGAGGTACCTATCCGGGTTAGACACCTTGGATTCTCACCTAATCTTGCGACATTATACAATATTATGCGATGTAACATGATTTAGGTTGGGCGACTAAGGCATACTGTCTTTCCCAAGAAGTGCAGAAAACGATCAAGGCGCCGAGGTACACGGTTGAGTCAAGAGTGCCGGGTGGGCTTGAAGCACATCTGCCATTTTTGACAAGTCTTGGCAAATGATGCACTTGGCCCAAAGATACCCCATAGGGTGCAACCTCGTAACTATAATCCCTATTGGAAAAAAGGATAAGAGGTTGCGATCAAAAGCTGGTTGTTTGCAGAACCGGATGGGAAGAGCTAACCTTGTATGGTCGATGTACGCTTCCTTGAAGGGGCAACCAAGGGGAAGATAAAGGGCAGCACCCTCCATTAGGGAGCTGATACGTGCTATAAGACACAAATGTCACGAGGCTTTTTGTTTGCGAAAACATAAAGGCTTGTCATATTTGTGCAACAACTGAATTTCTGCGAGCATTCTAAAAAAATAAAAAAATAAAAAATAAAAAAATAAATATATACAGAATAAGAGAACTCGCAGAACATAACAAAGAAGTTAAGATGAGATCAATGGGTTATTACATGAAAGTGTAAAAACGTCCTGCGATTTCATCGCAAGACGATAATGTCACGAGGTTGTATATTCGCAAGAATGTTCAAGCTTATCATATTATCGCAAATACAAAAATATTATCACAAAAGAGGTGGCAAAATAAGACCTTTACTTAGGAAGGCATGATAAGACCACAACAATTAATGAAATTTATTCCATCAATATCATTGAAGAATTTTTACAAGAATATATATCATGAAGTTCTGACAAAGAAGGCAATTCCGTCAATATCATTGAAGAATTTTTACAAGAATATATATCATGAAGTCCTGCCAAAGAAGACAATTCCATCAATATCATTGAAGAATTTTTACAAGAATATATATATATCACAAAGACATAACAAAAGATGCGATAGTTCGTATTCATTAAATTTTACGAGGATTATATACTTCTTATACTTCTTCATACATTGAATATTTCTCCATAGTTTGAATACTTCTTCAAAAACGTCTCATACTTATTATATTTCTATAACGGATATTTCATATTTAGTAAATTTTGCGAAGATTAAATACTTGTTATACTTCTTCATATAATGAATAATTCTTCATGGATTGAATAATTCTTATACTTCTTCATACATTGGATAATTCTTCATGAATTGAATAATTCTTACACTTCTTCACACATTGGATAATTATTCACGGATTGAATACTTCTAATACTTTTTCAAAAATATTTTATACTTCTTATACTTCGTAAGGATATTTCATACTTTGTATTTCTTATATTTCAAAGGGAGGATTTCTTATTCACAATTGCAACAAGATGAAGCTTCGCAAATTAAATTGAGGCAGATATACTAATACTTCCAACAATATTTGATCATCTGAAGAGAAATAATAGGGGGAAAAGGGATACTAAGCTAAGTCTTTAAGATATATTATTTCTCTCCACATGATCAAGTTATGCGAATATGGGAAACACTCAATCAAAGAAAGATCAATTCATCGTCGCAAAATTAAGAAATTAATACTAGTTAAACTTCAAAAAGAAATTGTTGATTGATCAAAAGTGCAGGAAAGAAGAAAGTATTGTATTTAAACAGACAATATGAAAAGAACTAGGGCAGATATACAAAAAAGAATGAAGCTATTTTTTGGGTGATTTATTCCCATCAAAATAATCTTCTTTTTCTTCTTCATAAGGATCATCTTCAACTTCACTATCGGAGATTTCCAGATATGGAGTATCCTCAGGAATTTCTTCAGAAAGGAGCGTATGGTACTTCTTGAGAGGAATTTGATTGTCTTCACAAATCTTGCGAGTCATCTTAGCTCGGAAACGCTTGACATATAAACTATGATTGTTCTGGGAAATTAGAAATTGAGATCTTAAATCAGAAATCTTCTTGTTACGACTGGCAAGAATAGTTTCCAGATCATCATTCATCTTCGTATAATTTTTTGCAGCAAGGGAAGAAATTAAGGAATTGGTTAGCAAGTTATGAAGGAAAAGTAATCAAAATACTTACCATTACGAAGAATTTACCTTCTAATTGTTTCTTATCATTACGAAGAGAAGAGTTTTCAAGCTTTAGTTGATTATTCTCCTCGAGAAGAGAAGAACTATCAGCTGCGATGCTCACAGATTGTGGATTATCTTCGTGACGGGATGTTAATTCTGCATTATCAATACTTAAATCCTCTACTTTCTGACGAAGTCTTGAATTTTCAGCCTCTAACTTCTTACAACGGCTTAAAGTTTTCTTCTCATCAATGGAATGACGTCTTTCCAAATCAGAAGCAGCTGCGCAACTAACCCTTCCAACCTGAACGAATAAAAAGGGTTAGAAATTAATGAAATAAGGGAAACAAACAAGGAATAGAAAAGAAACTTACCATACTCCCTAAAGCATATAATGTAGCAGGAGAGACGAATCTTGAAATTCCATTAAGAGAGTTGTTATTGAGTACAATATGAACTTTGCAAGCCTTCGCAATAAGCTTACGAGCATTCGCAGTAGGAGAGTTTCCTAATATACGAGAAGAATGGAGAAAATCCTCAGATACTCGAACCATTGCTGAATCAAAAGTTTCCTCATTACTATAATCTTCATCTTCATTTTCATCAGCATCATCGTCATCTCCTTTATCAGAAAGGGTATCAGAATTAGAATTAAAGTCCTTCTCAGGAAATTTATCATCTTCATCACTTTGATCTTCGTCAACATCCTTACTAGAAGAGATCACATTGGAGTAAACATTGGTGGAAAGTTTCTTCTTCTTCCTCTCATAAACAACATCCTCAAGTTTCCTTTTTCCTTTGAGAAGAGCATCATCTTGACTACCAGAAGTTTGGGTATCCTTCGCAGAGCGAAGTGTTTTTTGTCTTGCAGTTAGCCTTTTGGAAGAAGTAGAATTCTTATTCTCACTCGCAACAACCTCAGGAAAATCAGGAAGAGCCTACAAATTCAAATAAGGATAAGAAACAGAGGCAACAATATATTGTTTAGAAAGCATATAAGAGTGTTTCTTACCTCATTTGAAAATAAGTTGAAGAATAACAAGACAATAAGAAGATAGAGATACATACATTTTTATCTTCGTTCAGCCAAGAAAAGACCCAAGGTTGATAGTTACGATCACGAAGGTTCGCAGGAAGATCTACTATCCAAGAAATATAAGAACCCGATAATGTTAGAGGGTAATTATACCAATATTCTTCATGAGAACGGCGAGGGGTTCTATTATTTCCCGAGGCATAATCAATATCGTGCATGAGAAGGTAATCTGCTGCAATATTAGCTTTACGATGAAGATGAACACCCCAACGTTTATCTTCCTTCTTCACAGGAATTAATGCGTAATTTTTAAAGAAACTCTCAACTGTATAGTCTGCAGCAATAATTTCCATATCTTGAAATCCAGGTTTCCTAAGGTCAACTGAATACAAAGATTTTCCAAAGAGCAAGACGAGTTGCGAATTCGACCAGAATGTGAATGCAATCACCAGTCAATTGATAAATGGCACATGAAAAATTGGGGTGGGAAATAATTTCATAGAATAAAGGAAGATTGACAACATAAAGAGGGAGAGGAAGACCTGCGAGGATTTGACCTCGTGAGATTAAAATTTTCTGATCATTCCAAGCAAGATTGGTAAAGAGCTCCATACAGAGAGAAGACTTCTTGTCATAACCATCAATTTCAGAAAGAATGAGGTCCATATCAGCAAGCTCTGCATTAATTTGTTCAATAGTTTTCTTCTTTGGAGCCATTGGATGTAGGATAGAAAATAGAAAGGAAAAGAGGTGAAAGAGATAAGAAATCGTAGTAGCAGAAAAAGGGAATAAATTGCAGAGGTAAAAGTGATGAATAAGATGAATAGGATAAGAGAATAAAAAGAAAAACAGAAGATAATATTTATAAAGAAGAGAGAGTTTGATGAAGATAGAAACTCATCAATGCAATTAGACGTGAGCGGTTGAAAAGAACGGTTACGAAGAAACGTGTCAAAAATTCAATGAAAAAGGATAATACGTGTTGCGAATTTAACAGGTGGTGATAATTGTATTAAATTTATGAAAATAGAGGTTCTCATGACATTTCTTCTTCGTAGAATTGACATGAGAAGAGGCAAGATGTAGGTACCAGATATCACAAGGCGTTAGCTTACGAATATCGTAATAAATATAAGAGGAAAGAGTTACAAAATGACGCGATGGTAGAGGAAGCACGGGGAAGTATGAAGATTTGCGAAGATAGAATAATGTTACGAAGATGTATTGCGATACTTCGCAATACATATATAGATGTACAAATTTCACTATAAATAGGAGTTCAAATGTAAAATTCAAGGGGTTCTTTCTAGTGAGTGTTAGAATATATCTTAGGAAAGAGAATAGAGAAAGTTGTAACTATTCTAGTTCCATTTAGATATCTTTATGTAATCAATTGAGAGAATTAATAAGAAAATATTCATTCATCATCAAGAACTTCTTAAGTTTTACAAATTCTACTGAGGGTGTAGTTGTAGGTTATTCTGCAACTACAATATGCTCAACACAAGTAAACTTGTGGAGACTTAATAAATCAATTAGATTAATCACAAGAAAACTCGCAAATAATCTAATTGTCATAGTCAACCAAACTAATTACAAGAGTAATCAATTTAATTGGCCACACTCGACATAAGAACTTCTATGGAGCAATGACTAAGTTAATCACGAATAACCAACCCAGTAGAAGAGATGATCAACATAAGAAAACTTACGGAGTGATAACTAAACAACCACACAAGATGATTGATTTAGTCCAATCATGTTCAACATACAATACCTTAAAAAAAAAAACTAATCAAAAATCAATCAACTTTTGTTATTTTAGTGCTCAACATAAGACACTTCATGGAACAACACAGTATTTACACAAAAATTGTGGATCGGAGGATCGACCTATACCGTGGAATAAGCAAAGATTCATTCTATTTTCCATCACCATTTGCACAATGACACACAATAGACATAATCCTTGAATCACAAAATATTTTAACCTATCTTACATCAGTAATTGACAATATAGGCTTAACTTTTGTGTTTGTCAAAAGTCTATTCATCCTTTTATCAATATTTTCATAACAATTCACGAACGACTTTACTTTTGACAAAATATGGGACAATCAAGTACACGGACGTAAAGACACATATCCCATCAAATATTGCAATACATAAAATCAAGAGATTAATACCGCAACCATCATTTTCCAAACAAGTTTATAATTTAAACCAATAAATCTAAAAGCATTGGACATATCTATGTGAAATCACAATATTTGTATTCCAAACTCTAGTAATCCTTCACGAAAACAAGAATAAATTCTCATAAGAAGTTTCCTAGGCACCAAGACAAACTCGTAATGCACATATAAGATGATTTGTCCTTAGAGAGTAGAATCAATCTTTTTCGCCCGGTTTTATACCAATAATAGCTACCAAAGGCGTATAAAAATAATTTCCAAAAACATTCTTGTAAAAGCTACATTAGCTTAGAAGAGTAGTACTCCAAGAATCCAAGTGCCTAAGTTCGAGAGAAGTGGAACAAGTACAATGAAACGGAGCAACATACTCAAAAACAAGAGACATAACAAATACCAATCTTAAGTCATCCAAATTCAAGGTTTCTCATCTCTATTTGGAAGATAATTCAAAGAGGTATAGAGTGCAAAAAGAATGAGTTCATTCCGAGTTCGGGTGAAGAAGTTACGGCCAAAACAAGTTGACCGAATATCGACGTCTACAGGCAAGTCCGCGAACTTACGGGTTTGCACACGAATTTTCAAGTCCGCGAACTTAAACTCCTGGATTTTGGTTTTAAAAGATGTTATGCATACTTGGTATACGGCCAAAACAAGTTGACCGAATATCGACGTCTACAGGCAAGTCCGCGAACTTACGGGTTTGCACACGAATTTTCAAGTCCGCGAACTTAAACTCCTGAATTTTGGTTTTAAAAGATGTTATGCATACTTGGTATGTGTACCATGAAGTCCAAACATCCCGAACCACTATTTTCAAAACTAAACATTTAAGAACCTTAAACACATATCAAGTTAGGTAGAAATGAACGATAAGCAAGGTAAATGGATCATTATAAGTACTCTAAGAAAATAAAAACACAAATATTGCTCAAGCTTATAGACATACCTTTTTAGAAGAATCCTGTCGAATTCTACAGCCTTACCGAAAAATCTGTGTGCCCCAATTTTCGTGTTTTCCTCATCATATACATAACAGGGCATTCCTTGGTGAGGATGCACTTACAACATAATCAAGTTATGTTGGGGTGAACAATGTATTGCTCACCACAAGTGACCTTTGGATTATCATGAAAGATATCTCTTTTAGAACCTTTCACATCCAATTCCATTTTTCCATAAAACTTGTTAAGTTCTAACATCATGGATATTGCCTTCTCCATAGTTATGGAATTTTCTGGAAGATCATTCCTTTTCACACTCAAACATTATTGGATTTCTTTGGTATCCACTTCTGAGTGCATTTAGGAACAACCGGAACCTTGTTCCCATTACTCTCTTCAAGATTTCTCGGAAGAGAATTGTATTGACTATTCTTTTGCAAGTTAGTCTTTCGCCAATTGGGAACATCGGATCTTGTCTTCGTCTTTACAAAGTTATCCTTTTGAAAACCATTACAATTGTGAAAAGGCTTCGTATGAAGTTTATAGGAAAATCTAGGTTGATCACAGCACTGATTCCTTTGCCTAAAGGTTGGACAGTTACAACATATAACGTTAAGGGGATTAGTATTAACATATGATCTTGGTTTCACAACTTCTTATGATGCCCAAACAATAACATCATGAAGTTTCTCATTCCTTATACGGAAACGACATCTCCTTTCCAGGTGACCTTTATTTCCGCAATAGTGGCAAACATAAGGAATGTTCTTACCTCGATCCGTGTGTGCTAACTTTGGAGGTTGATATACTTTGCTCTTTCGAACCTTAACTTCCGGTGAAGGTATTTCACTTTTGCCATCAGTGGAAAACTTTTGTTGAGAAGCATCACTAGCCTTCACAAATTTTACCTCTTTGCTGGTACTTGGAGCATCTATTCCCTTGAAGCCCAAACCTCGTGTATCATGATGATTTTTACTTGCTCCTAGCATAGTGGTTAATTTGCTTGAACTAGAATTGAACTTTTTCAAGTCATCTTCCAACATCTTGATTTTATCAAGAGCAACAGTTAAATCATCCTCAAGGCATTTTTATCGAGCGAGATAAGCGCTTTCTCTGTCATCAAAACTTGTTTGCTGGGAGTTAATCATTGCTTTAGATTCTGCAAGTTTTTCTTCCAACAAAAAAATACTTTTGATAAATATTATCACATTCAAGTGACTTTATACGCAAGTTTCCCTCAGAATCCTTGAGGATCGATTCTTTAGAACGATTCGAAACATAAACACCTGCGTAACATCTTCTCAATTTCTTGTTTTCTCGATAGAGAGGAGTCAGAAGAGGTGTGACATGAGAAGTTGTCATCTTCTTCTTTTCCAATAAATTCAAAACCTTAACATACTCTGAGACTTCCTCATCAACATCTCTATCAATATCTGAATCACCTTCATCAGAAAGTTCATCCAACTGTTCTTCTAGGAATATTTCCCAGACTTCAACAGGTTCTACATTAAGAGAATATTTATATACTAATCTAGATATGACAGTTCTCTTAGGTGAATCCAAGCTTTGAAAATCATCTGGTGATTTATGAACTGGTACGTTATTAGAGATAGACTCATCCATAAATTCAGATCGCTACAAACACAGGCTTGTAAGGTCTTTAACGTGTTAGCCTGCTCTGATACCAATTGAAAAAGTGGAGGTGTAACAACCTCACCCAATATTTCGATTAACAATTTGTATGGAAAACTCCGAGTTGTTTTCTAGAGAATCAACTAGACTCAATCAATAGAAAATACTCAAGGAGTTATTATCTCAATCTATCAATTTGATTTACTCAAGCAAATATGATTCACGAGTATTAATCAAAGAGAGATAACTTGGATGCTACCAAAGAACAATATCCAAGTGTCAATCAATTTAAATCAACAACCAATAAGGTCGGATATTCTAATTGATTGAACAACGCACAACCTGTATTATTTCAATTATATAACGAAATATAATACGGAAAAGAAATAACACAAACACCAAAATTTTGTTAACGAGGAAACCACAAATGCAGAAAAATCCTGGGACCTAGTCCAAATTAAACATATACTGTATTAAGCCGCTAAAGACACTAGCCTACTCCAAATTAACATTGGTATGGACTGTAGTTGAATCCCAATCAATCTCACACTGATCCAAGGCACATTTATGCTCCTACGCCTCTGATCCTAGCAAGATATTGCGCACTTGATTCCCTTAGCTGATCTCACCCACAACCAAGAGTTGCTACGACCCAAAGTCGAAGACTTTAGCAAACAAATCTGTCTCACACAGAAAAGTCTACAAGATAGATAAATCCGTCTCCCACGAATAAACCTATGAGTTTTGTTCCGTCTTTTGATAAATAAAGGTGAACAGGAATCAATCAATAAAACCAGACTTATATAATCACCTCACAATAGTCTTAATCGACGCAGCGAAAAAAGATATTGTGGAATCACAAACGATGAGACGAAGATGTTTGTGATTACTTTTATATCTTGCCTATCGGAGATAGAAATTTCAAGCCAATTATTACAATTGTACTCATATGATAGAAACAACAAGATCAGATCACACAACTACAAGAAAAGTAGTACCGGTCTGGCTTCACAATCCCAATGAAGTATTTAAGTCGTTAACCTGGTTTTAGAAGAAGAAAACCAAAGGTTAAAGGAGAATCGACTCTAGCTTAGTAAACTAGTATCACACAGAATGTGTGGGGATTAGGTTTCCTAGTTGCTAGAGTTCTCCCTTATATAGTCTTTCAAATCAGGGTTTGCAATCAATGTTAGCTTAGTAACAAAGCATTCAATATTTACCGTTAGATGAAAACCTGATTAGATATAAGCAAATATCTCTCAACCGTTAGATAGAAAACTTAGCTTGCCATACACACATGTACTTGACGATTTTGGGTTTGTGTAACCGTACCCAAACGTGTACAATAGTTGGTTCAATATTATTCAACCAAATGGTTAGCTAAATGATAACTTTCATATCAATGATATTCTTCTTCACCATAGCTAGTAAAAATGACTCAAATGAACTAGTTAGATGGTTGTTGAATTGCTATGAGATCTTATGTACTACACAAGAAACAATTGAAGCAAAACCGATGTGATTCACTCGAATCAATTCATGAACTATAAAGCCACGGTTTGCAATAGCATTCCTTAGATAATTTAGATAAGTTCACGAACATCGTTTTTAGAGATAACAACTTGGGTTCGCTGACTCAAGTTAACCGGTTGGAGTTCACAAACTCTAGCAGAATTTCTCGGGTTCGAGAACTTACGTCAGTTCGCAGAATGAAACCGAGATACAACTCCAGCAGAAATTCTCGGGTTCGAGAACTATGCACATTCGCGGACTGAGTTCGCGGACTGGTTTGATTTCTCAAGTTCCGGTTTTCACTTGATCAACAAACTTCGCAAACTTCGCTTCAAGTGCTAAGGACTTATACATATATGTGTTACCACAACAATGTTTATATCCCCCAGTGGTTATATTGTCTAAACTCTCATTTCAATCATTGAAACATTCTCAAAGGACGTCATATAGTTGTTATTCACAAACTAGTTTTCGTCAGAGCAATTTCCAAAGTTATTGAAACATAACATGACTTTCGTCACTAGGTAAAGATAAACTTTTCTAAAGCGAAAACTTTACCAACACATATTTCGAGAAATAGATATGCGAGATATACTCAGCTTGAAATGCCACATGTGTATATTCTTAGTCTATATAGTAATACGACTTTTTTCTCAAGATAGGAGATAGAGTAGATAGACTTTTGAGTGATAGATAAGTTCAAGTCTCCACGTACCTTTTAGTCGATGAAGATCCACTGGTTTCTTGAGTAGTCCTTCGTCTTGTATGATGATTGCCATGGAGTTCTTGAGCTCAACTACACTTTCTATCCTACTCCGAGACCTTAGCTATAGTAAACTAGAAATCAAGACTTTATAGTTTTGATCACTAACATTGAAAAACATGCTTGAGATAGCAACGCATGCGAGTTCGACCGAGCAATGCTCTAACATAAACATATGTAATTTTATTTAATTAAAGACTACCGTACTTTTAAAACTAAAACTAAGCAGAATTAAAAATTATAATAATCTCTCTAACGTCGCTCATCTCTAGCTCCCCCATTGTTATTTTCTGGAGCCAAAAAATCAGAAAGACCAGGGGATAAATTTGGGTAGTCACCCAAAGCCAATTAACTTGTAAATTTCCAAGTGGGGATAGACCTGGCTGAACAAAATTAGGCGATTGGTAAGTACTCTGTGTACTAGATCCTCCAAACATATAAGAAGTTTATTATTGTGATGGTGTTGGTGTGTAGCATTCATTTGGGTTGTAGGGAACATTTGTGTTGTAGGGCGAGAATGATGATGAAATGCGCCTAGGTTCAAGCCAAAGTGCCTGAGGTAGAGATACTGGCACAATTTGTAGTGAAGTAGTATTGTGATGTGTTTCTTTCACCCCATTGTGCTGTGTGTCTCACACCACTGTTTCTTCACTTTCGTGCCATAATCTGTTACTCTTGGTGGAATCGGAAGAATGTGACTGCGACTGCCGCCCATCATCATCTGGAGTCATTCCAAACATTATGTATGTATGCCATTTTCGTACTTGTTCTAAGTGCGTCGTCCCTAATTGCCGAATAAGCTAATGCATATCGTTGAGTTTATTTCGCAACTCATCCTCACTGGCAGTGGCATTGTAGTAAGGATAATCACGTTCCATACCTTGGGAAACAATGGGGATCGTGGTTGTCTCACCTTGTGAAGTAATACTTTGCAGCTCCCAACGAATTTCAGTCATATTTGACAAGGATGATGAAGAACTTGCACCCGTCGTGTAATAAGTCACAAAGCTTGGCTCTTCTGGAGGTGGTTGGATAAGAACGATATTTGAATTATGGGACATATTTGATAACCCTGGGAAATCAACCCCATCGACGTGCATGTTATGTGTCCCAATCACATGCTTCGTAATTGACTTATACCAGCTGACATACTGAGCTTCATCTAAAACCAACCTTGTATTTAGTTCATACCTCTCCCAACCAGTTATTCTCATCCGATAAAAATATGATTTAGAGGTTTGCATATGTTGTAGCGGGTTTATTACAATTGTAAATATACTTTGTATTTGGTACTGCACTCTTTCTCCCAGATACCAAACCCATCTTTGTGATACCGGACTGTATAAAACAAATCTACGAGAATAATAATCAAGAATACCTTCTCCAAGCGCTTCATTATACTAAGGTAAACCAGAGTAAGGGTGAACAACTACGGTGTTGTGGCTCCGAGTCATCTGTTGTAACCTCTGCACAAACTGGAACCAAAGACGTCGCTGCTAGTGTTCTTTTGTATGTTGGTCTTCATATACATGTCCAACATTGGAAATCTAACTGTCGCGTCTTTTAGGAATGGTTTACCAAGACAGAAGTAGGTATACCACAAATACTGCAAATTTCTCCATAATTTTAGTATTTGTTAATAACAATAAATTTAGAAATAATAATTTTGATATTTACCTCTATGATGCTCCAGAAACCAGTGAAGTTTGGTTCGCCCATGGATGCGTTATCCAGCGCACAATACAATTCTGCTAAAATTGCAGATCCCTAGTCATAATCTGATGCTTTGTCGAGATCTTCTAACGCTTGAAACCAACCAACAGGAGAAACACAAGTTGAGTTTGTAAACAATGTCTGACCCAGTACCCATAAGATAAAAAATATTCCGAGTTCATCATAGTCATCTACATGTTCTGGGTTTCTGTCTTTGGTTAGGAAAATCTTCAAGGCCGAACATCTAATCCCACCTCATTTCAATTCTTTACAAGGGGTATCTAATTCCACAAACGAGGGACAAAGCATCTCCCATTTACTATTTGAGAACCATTCGCCTTGGTTGTATGGTGGCGGGTCTCCAATTCCACTTGGGATCCCACAAATGCAATACAAATCAAGGGGAGTAATTCCTATTACAAGTATAATATCAACTATGATTATTAATTCTTTTGATTATTTAGTAATTATTTAAATTTTTTAATTTATGTTAAGTTAAAAAAAACTTACCAATTTCAAAATCCAAAAAATGGAATGTGTGCGTCGTTATCCACCACCTTTCTACCACTGTTTTCAGATTTTTTTTGTTATGTTTTATAGGCTGAATTTGATAAAGCGAACACCAAGGATATTTGTCAACCCTATCTCGCACTGCAGGCGGTAGACGAACATAAACAAAATTTAATTATGAAAATCCACCTCTCGTGATATGATAATTCTCAGATCGTTCACGATGCCCCGACACATGACCTGGAACTAATAATGGAGCAACAACTATATTTGGGTAGAAAACTCTTCTTCTCGATTTTGAGAACAATCTACATCTGTATGAGGCAACGATATCGATTCACCTTTTCGATCTCTTTTCTTCTTTATACTATTGATCGCTCTTCTCGCCATGTTCATATTGTATTCGAAAATTTTGATTTTAGAAGAGTTTTAGAAGAAGGAAATGGAAGTGGTGTGACTGAAAATGAAAGAATTGGTCGGAATTTATAGGGTTTGAAATTATGACCGTTGGAAATATGGCGTTAGGGAGTTGACCGTTGGAGTCATTGTTCCTAACGCCCGCGTCAAAACAAAAAGCACCCGCGTCATGCTTTCAAACGCCGGTGTCATTGGTCCAAACCCCCGTGTCTGTGATCCTGTCGCTCGTCTATTGTAATGAAGTCCTACTCTTTCCCATAGTGAAAAACCCAATTTGACCATCCACATGGCTGAACAAATTTTGGGGTTTGGCCATTGCCAGAGGAATTGCTCTAACTTCTGGATCACATTTCCTATCCACCTTATGAAACAGTGTCATAGGTCTATTGTGCCCTTATCCATTTGGTAGAGGGCAAGAAAAAGTGTTGGTCAGATATTTCAGCACATTTAATTGGGAGCAACTGAGCCTTAATCTACCTACAGAAAGCAAAAGCTTGAGAGAGAGAGAGAGATAGTTGATGCAAATTGATCTGTTTTCTCTTTATGAAATCAAAATTGGGGGTAGGATACGAAATCAGCAGATAGATTTTTAAGTTATTTGTAAAAGAAGATGAAGAAATGGAAGGTGTTGGAAGAAGAGTTAGTAAATAAATCCAAGTTGTTTGGGTTGTTGTTGCTAAAGATTCAGAACACCAAAAAGAAGAAAAGGAAGAAGAAACAAAATGGTTTATTATGTATTCATTTTTGGTACGAGCGGACTCGGAAAAGTTAACACTCTTGATGGGAATTATGTCATCAGTTGGATTTTAGATGGAAGAGTATTGGCTGGTGTTGTGGCATTACAGATCCTGAATGGTATCAGGTAAATTCATAACTGTGTTATGTTCAACCAGTAATTTATCATTCCTGCAACTTGGAATCTATTTGTTTGGTCGTTGATTTGATTGTTTATTATTTGGTACTGTTCATAGTGAAAGCTGTGGTCATAAGAGCGGATTTAATAGCCGAAGGAGACCAGTTAGGATGGAATGTTTTTACATATGCTGCAGCTCCTGTTGCATGAGGGCACGCCATGTATGTCCCTGATAATATACTGTACTTCACTGATCTAGTGTCACCGGGAACGCCTGAAGGATTTGCCACAGCTAGAACGCAGCCAATAGACTATAAAAAGGCTTTCTGCCCAATTTCTGAAGGTCAAATAGTAAGTATTTATTATAATGGTTGTTTAGTAGATTGTCTTCATTTTACGTTGTAGAAGTGAACAAACTCAAAATGGCACCTACCTTGAGGAAGGCTGGGAAAAATGCTAGACAATGTCTTATACAAACATAAGTTAACATAAGATTATTTTCTTGGAGTTGAATATGTAAGTGTAACATATCCTGTTTGGTTGCTGATCCAATAATATGAAGCCTGCCTGATTTGTTGTGCAAGAAGTTTTAATTTTCTATTTCATCCATGATAAACGTCGAACTGTGAGAGTAGGAGACTCGGAAAGTAATAGAGTGGGGGGTATGGTATATTAATTTAGTAATTATTTAAAAAATTACAACTTAAATTCTTAACTAGCTTATAACCTGGTGAACCAATTACTGTTTTTTCCCATGCTTTAGCTATTTCAGTTGCACAGGTTCTATCTTGTAACCAAGTAAGGAAGAATTTGAATGGTTTCCACAAGTTTGGCTGAGTATAATCTGTCACAAGAAGTATGGGGAAGTGATCACTGCCAAGTTGATTAAGATGAAGAATCTTAGAATCAGGATAAGAAGAATTCCATTCAGCATTACCCAAAGCCATGTCCAGTCTGGATCTTTTCTTTCCAGTTCCCAAATTATTATTAGACCAAGTATGTTCTCTTCCTATGAAACCAATATCTTCTAAACCAGCATGTTGAAGTATAGAATGAACCATTCCATCACTAGAAGAGGAAGCAGAAGAAGTATTATCCAATAGATGAATATTAAGATCACCCAGAAGAATCCATGGCTGGTTGATATTACTTCCTATATCCTTAATGAAATCCCACTGTTCTTTTTTCCTGGAGTAATTGCAGTACCCATATAAACATGAAAGAAGCCATTCTGGTTGGCTAGGATCACTCTGAACTACTGCATGTATCATATTATTATCACAACTAACAATAATTACTAAATTAATTATTAATTTGGAAAGTAATAGAGTGGGGGGTATGGTATATTAATTTGTTGAGACCTGTGAGGGTAGGAGACTCGAGATATTTGAGAGGAAATCAATAGAGTGGGGGGTATGGTATATTAATGTCCTGGTCCAGAAACTAATTTGCCGCTGCTAACGTCAAGATTTTGGACCGTTTGAGGTCATGTGACTGCCTAGAGGTCTTATACTTCTGTTATGGATCATCACGCAAACAACTCCATGTTTACCTAGAAACTTCACAACTAAGATTCTTTGATCGTATCTTGGAATACTTGGACTAATCCCCAATTTACGTTTACTGCATGGTAACTTTGTATTTGAATGAATGACTTCATGTTTATCACCATTGTATGTTTCCTGCTAGCTACTGTAATATGTACCTAGTAGTCAACTTAAGATTTTGTTTCTTTTTTCAATTTTCAGCGCATTTTTGAAGCATACTGTTCTAGATTACCCACAGACTCTGCATCATGTGAATGGACCGTGGAAGTGAACAAAACTCAAAATGGTACCTACCATGAGGAAGGCTGGGAAATATTTGTGCGAGAAAATGGCTTTAGAAAGTATGATTTCATAGTTTTTTAGCTGATGGTGGGATGCTGTTTTGTGTTAAGTTTTCAAGGGAAATGGGTGTCCAAGAGAAGAGTGTTTTTCTCGTGCTCCTTCTCCACTTACTGCGCGAGAAAGAAATGGACCACGAGAAGAATGTTGTACTCCCTTCTTCTCCGCTTGCACAAGAAAAAAGAGATGTGGAAAGCCATGTGAAAATTCGACGATTAAAAAGGGAGGCTCTGATAATCACGGTAAGAATGATTGGTTGAATTTACTTCATAATAATACAAGATTGATAATATATATGTGTTTGATTTTCTATCTATGCTTGCTGCAGCAGGAGCAGTCCCGAGGGAAGTCATGTCTTTCAGTTCTTCCTTTCCTTCAAATTTGGTATGAGCGGATTTGGAAAAGCTAAGAGGTAACATGGATTTTCAAATTTGTTTTGTTGTATCTTACCATTATGTTAATAGATAGATTTGGTTCATGTGGTTATAGTATGTAACAGACTTTTATAGGTCATCGTAAGCAAGCTTCAGATTTTCTACAAACAAGATTTTTAGTTTGTGTGTTTTTAAGTATTTTCCTTTGGAGACCACACCCCATTAGCAGAATCTGCCTGACAGACATTTTTTTGGGCTAAAAGAGCTAGAGTACAATGATTGGCAGAAGTCGGAAAAATCGGATCATTCTCAAGAACTTGACATAAATGCCAGATGCATTATAGTCTCAGTTAACCCAAGTTTCAGAAGATGCATCAGTATTACGAACAATTGTGTCAAACATAAGCCAACAGACTTGTGAGAACTGATGCAGATTACTCTTATGTAGAGCTTGAATTAATGATCAAAATCTTGACGTAGCTAACTTGTTAAGTAATAAACCAGATACACATGATAGTAATGAGTGTTGATTTTGGTAGGATTTTTGTTGTCGTATTCATATTTCCTGTCTGAATTAGTTCATTTTCCTCAATGGTTCTGATTTCTGTGTCTTATAGCTGGTTGGTTCAATGTTCATGAGATTTATTTTATGTTTGTATAGGCAAACTGACAGTTTGTTTTATTGTATGTGTGATGTACTGCAATGAAATCTGGGTATACTTTATTTAAAGAAACAGGTGCAAGACCTTTTTCATTCGTATATATGAAAATACATGTATGCAGTATGCTTACTCAGATTGGAATTGTAGTTGGAAAGTTTGTCCACCAATATATTATCAAGTCTTGTGTCAGTGTGTGTAGTCTAATATCCTAAGATCAAAATAAAATAAGAGATTGAAGAGTATGTTTTGCACCTTTGTTTGTTGATGTTATTTTTGTTTCTGGCAGGGAAAGTTATCAAGGGATGGGATCTGGTATCAAAACTATGAAGAAGGGAGAGTGCAATGTTCACCATCCCTGCCGTCAGTATGAAGGGCATTTGCAAAGACGGAGAAGTCGTCAAAAAGGTTCTAATTGAAGGGGAGAAATGGGAAATTCCCAAAGATCTAGACAAAGTTTTTGGTATGTTTTGTATCATCAGTTGACCTACCTGATTGGGAGCTTGAGAGTATGGTGATAGGATGTAGACTGACGTGTTGCTCTGTTGTACCAATGCAATCAAATATGAGGGTCAACTTCATGACGGGAGTGTGGTTTCACAATCTGAAGGACTAGAATTTGTTGTTGGAGATGGTTTGTCTCCACTCGTTTCTGAATGCATTAGTTAATATATTTTCTCAATTTGTATCATTTTTTTGTAATGAAATTTGTTTTATATTCAGGGTATTTCTGTCCTGCTTTGAGGAAGGCTGTCAGAACAATGAAGAAGAAGGAGAAGGTTCTCTTGACAGTGAAGCCCCAATGTAGGTTTTCTTTTCTCATTTGATCTTCATCTGCTATAAAGTTGGCTGTGGGTCTTTCTTGATGGTGATTGTATGTTTAGATGCAGATGGATTTGTAGAGAAAGGTAGGCCAGTTTCTGGTCGGGAGGTAGCTGTTCCACCAAATGCAGATGAAGTAATTGGTGGACTTGGTAGAGCTGTAATGACTATGAAAAAGTTCGAGGTGGCACCTGAGACTATGGAACTCAATTATGCTTTTGGCTCTTCAGAGTCTCAGCAAGAGTTCGCTGTTGTTCCTCCTGGTTCAACCGTCTCTTATAAAGTTGAGCTTGTATCTTTTGTTAAGGTTGGTGGAAAACACCTTCTTTTTCTGCTTTCTGGCACTTGGGGGTTTATTTTGGTTTTTCTTACTTAAGGTGAGTGTTGATGCTATGTACTACAGGATAAGGAATCGTGGGACTCTGGACAATGGCGAGAAGGCTGTGGCTGCTGGCAGTAAAGAAGAAAGAAGGTAATGCACTGTTCAAGGCTGTAAATAGTAAATATGCGAAGGTACTGCCTGTTCATTAGTATTACAGTACATCTTTTCTTGTACATACTGATCCAGGGAAGTATTTCTTTTCTTGTTCAGGGGTTAGGGTGCAAAATTCATTGAGTACCATTCTTCCTTCAGTGAAGAGGAGAAAAAGCAGGCTAAGACTCTTTAAGGTCAGCCTGCAAGCTGAAATTTAAAAGCTACAAGGAGGCCAAGAAGCTTTGCACAAAGGTCTCAACTTTAACCCTTTTCTGAGCTTCTGAAGTTTCAGTTATAACTTGTTGATCCTGGTTGTATCATCATATACTTTCTTGTTGTGCTGAACATGCCAGAATTTATTTGCTAGGTGCTGGAGCTTGAGAGCCAGAATGTGAAGGCACTTTACGGACCAGCCCAAGCTTATATGATCAATCTGGTTGATTTTTGATCTGGCTGAGCTTGATATTAAAGAAGGCTCTTGAGATTGACCCTAATAACAGGGATAATTGTTGTATAAAGTGGTTTGTGCATCTTGTTAGAGGTATAATGACGATGGGGAGCAGCATAAATGAGCAGATCAACACCACTCACGCCCCCAAATCTCTCTGTTTCTTTTTCAGCCGGGAACCATAAATTAGTCCAATATGTATACTTATGTAGGATCTGTAAGTTGTTTGCTCCGTCTTTCTGCTTTGTTCATCTTTAGCTATCGCTTTTGGTCCAATACTTATGTAGGATCTGTAAGCAGCAATAACAGTTTCAACATCGGCATCTCTAATAACATCAACATCATCAGCTACATCAACACTTGAAAGTCCTGGTAGGAAATCTTTTGGTACTAGGTTTCTTTGGTCTGGCTAGTAGTATCATGTAAAATAAGTCTTGGTGTTTGACAAGAGGATTCGTTGTGTTCTTTTTATTGTTGTACCTGTTAACTCAAACATTTTTATCAAATCATGTATTCCTCAAATGCCAATCATGGCTGACATAAATGCATAATACAAGACCACGACTATTTATTTTTCCTTTGCTCATTGAGTTGTCTTGTCCCAGCCCAAGTTGTTCAAGTCTTTTTAAGTTACGGTTTGGCTTGGTCAATTGAATGGAGTTGCTAGCTTTTGTGGGTAATAGTTATTGGTAAGCCAGTAACTGTGAATTTTAATCAGGGTGCGATTAGGAGAACCTTTGAAATTGAATTATCCGTGGATATGTTAACAAAATACAAGGAAAACCTCTCTCCTTGCAAGTATCCAGTGGTTACAACACGCAACTCATTGTTTTGTTTGCCAGGTGATTGCAAAATTCAGATTTATGCAGGTGAAATGATTGAACATGAAAGGCTGATCTTTTCTGATATGATTTTGTCTTGCCAGTAGTAGTGTATTCATCCATCTGAAATTGTCACGCGCACAACATATAATTGAGTTTATGGGAGTGATATCTTCCTTTCCAGGGGTGATGATTCTTTTCTTTATTTTCATGCAACATTTGTCCTCATGTTATTGTCTTGATATCAAAATGCATCTCAAAAAGCTGTTCCATGCATTTTACTCCTGCTAAAGGAAATCATCCTCACCTGCCCTAGACACTAAAATTGTTCCAATGAGCTAAAGTAGCTGCCCTTATCCATTGGGTGGGTACACGGTACATATAATAATGTTCATAAAAGTAAAGGGAAAGTGTGATTTGGCAACCATAATTTTCTCCGCCATCAAATTGGGATTTGGAAAACCCCAACCCTACACCGATCAAGAAAATGATGAGTAGATAGACGAGATCAAATGAGTTACTGGTTGATGATGAAGAAACATAAAGAAGATATGGATGAAGAAGAAGAAGAAAGTGTTGGAAGAAATTTTTTGACAAAATTTGGCATGGACGGAATCGGAAAATATAACGTTCTCTTTGGCGACTAACCTGGTAACTATCAATTTTATTCTTTCCTTGTGTCTCTTTCCTGCACAATATGAAATGTTATCTATATTTACTTAAAGCTTGAGTAATTTGTTATTGTAGACACAAACCATTTTTGGCATGGACGACAGTTGAATCGGGGAATGTAGGGATACAAATGCTGCCGCATTTGTATTCTGATATGTTATTGGGAATTTGTCTGCTACATCAGGCTGTACCACCTCCCCAGTAAAGAATATTGTGTTAGTATCTTACTGGAGCTGTAAGTATTCTTCTTAAAAAAGTGCTTTCCCACTTTCCGTTCTACTGCTTAATTTTCATTCTTTAATTCCATTTTTTTAAATTTAGTTAGGATTCTCACCGCATTCAAGTTCCGAGACCAGTAAATCTAAAGCCTCAAGCTTAATGAAAAATCACTAGGAAGACTTTGGAAGTGAGTCACAACTCTCAGATGTGAGGATGGAAGGGCGATTCTTGTATTGTTGAAAGATTCCTGGTAAAGCTGGTGATGCTTTTGTTGGTTCGTTGCTGTGTTATGTTTACACTGATTATATCACCATTGGTTGTTGGCTGGTACATGGTGTAATATAAGATTATTATCTTGCAGCTGAATGTGTAAGATATCCTACTCTTTGGTCTTCAATCCAATTATATATAGGCTAAATGATTTGTTGTGCAACAAGTTTTAATTTTCTATTCTGTAAGAGTAGGAGACTCGGAAATTCGAGAGGGAAAGTGATAGCAAGTTTAGAGACAGACAGAGAGTGCAGCTTATAGGGTGTGGGGTATGGGGTTTTGTAAATATTAATGACTTGGTCCAGAAACTAATTAACCGCTGCTAATGTCAAGATTTTGGACTGTTTGAGGTCATGTGATTGCCTATAGGTCTTTTGGTTGTCAAAATTTGCAACTGTTGTTAACAAATAGAAAAATCTTAGTTTACTTTGCTCCCGTTGGCAAAATCTGCTTAACAGACATTTGTATGGGCTAAAAGAGTTAGAGTACATGCTATTGTAACATACCAAAATGACATCTGCTTACCTATGTGATGTATTACTTATGCACCAAATGACAAGTTTATTGCTTTGTTTATTTCAGGATTTAATGTGGGTTTAGCTTTATCACGAGGAAGTGGACACCCTCTGCAAATAACGGTTAAAAATTTATCCATCAGTAGTGGCAGGAACAAGAACAAGCTCATTTGGTCAACTTGAGGTATAATTTTCATAACTAGGTTCAAGAAAGCTAGGTCAAAACCATGATTGATTCCTTCTTTGATGTCGTCACTACTCACTAGATATGGAATTGGGTTAAAATGAGGTGTTTGTGGTAGTGTTGTGAAATGCTGTTATGTTTACTCAGTAATTTTCTTTTTTACATTCATGTCTAACAAATTCCAACATGTATATTCTTAAGGTACTTTCTGATCCCAATATCAAGGATTCAAGAGTAATAGCCACTAGAAGGACAAGCACACAATAGTTAGGAAAAATTCCCTCGATACATTGCTGTAACGATGATTTTTTCAGTCACTTTCCAATCTTGCAACTTGAAAGCTATTCGGGGTTCATCATTTTATCTTTGATTTGACTCTTCATGGGTGTAATATTCTTATATCATTCTGTGTAAAAAGTTAGAAAACCTTTGTCAAGAATGGGAATACCATGTGCTAGTAGATTTTGGATAGGGCTGCACCTTGTTTTAGTGATACAAAATTCTGTGTAACTTTCATCGTTTCATATTAATTTGCATATGTAGTACTGCCTACTCAATCTAACTGCTAGGTGCTAACCAATCAAACTAACATAATGCACATACTACGAGTAGAGTGTTATTTGATTTATCCTTTTCTCCTTGGTATACAGACTTATTTAACTAATTAGTATGGTTTGAGCTGTCCCAAAGCGAAACAAGAGTATGATTAGTGTAAGACATCTGTTGGACCTAGTTAGTAAGAGACATGAATTTTTTGTAACACTACTAGCACCAAGTGTTCATATTGGATCCATAGGAACACTATCTGCATTGATGTTCATCAATAAATATCAACAAATTACTTGAAGCTCTAATAGTATGATTAACTTGAGGCATCCTATATAAGCTTTGTACCCACATTCTACCATAGTTTGAATTCCAGCATTTACACAATAACATGATCTTAGGACAGCTGAGCTTTGAGAGTTACAATTTACAAGTATAGTAGTAAGCAAGGCTGACCTTACTTTCTTGTCAAGGATAGAAGAACACAATATTTAATCTTCTTTGTCTTATATCAATGAACTATCTTGATACTTTAGAGTCGTATTCAATTACCATAGGTAGATCTTGGGTTAGTATAAGCTGTATCTTTGTATCTGCTCTTTGTGTGTATTAAGTCGAGTATGAGATTAGCACACCTTATGAACTTGTGAAGCTTATGATCTGTCATGTAGAGTATCTCAGTTTCGTTCTCTTCATGTATCGTTTGTGAAGTTTTTTTGTTTTCTTCGGCATGTCTTATCCAGTTGGACCTGTACACTAAACTTGCAGTGTTGTTTATAGTTTCTGCATATATCGACTCTTCATGTACCTGCGCGGATTCTTATATAAAGTTGTGGTAACCTACTGAAATGATCCGGATTTCGTAAGGGAAAGATTTATTTACAAGGACTAGATGAGCCATATTAATTACCAGTGCACATTACAGATGTTTTTTGCAGTCTTAATGTGAAGTGCGAAGTAATGTCGAAGAATGAGCAGGGGAAATTGATTTAGTGGGATATAGTTATCATAGTACTTTCTTTGGGTGGTTTGCCTTTTTCCCCCCTGCAATTGGATTTGGGCTTACATTGACAATGATTTATACTACTAGCAAAACAAGTTGAGAAAAAGGCAGGTTTTGAAGTGTATTTTAGTTATAATATCTTGAGAATTATTTGGTTCTTTCATTGATTGGTTTGGCTTGTTTAGGATTTCGATAGATTAATAGTGATTGCATCCGCAATATGTAGCATCACCGGGGATATTATGACCAAAAAGATAATCAAGGAACGTAGTAAGTAGAACATGTTATAGCTGATCGCCTAACACATTTCCAAGATGGTGCATACAAAGTGTTACTGGCTCACACCTCAATTCCCACTAGCCACACATTGCTGCCATGTAAGCGGATATAAATGCTTTCTTGAGCTTCAAATTTTTTATCGTCATCGCAACAAGTCAGCCAACATGAAACTCCTGTAATTGGGATGGAATTGGGTGTTCTAAACCAATCACTCATATTTCCTCTAGGGCGTGGAATTGAACACAGTACAAGTAACCCAATGCTCCCTGCCAAGAGAACGTGCAAATATACAGCTATAACTAGTGAATTATTGGACCCAGTACCTAGTCCTCTTCACCGTCAGCAAAGCCAGCCTTGACCACACGAGAAAAGAGTTTGCAGGCTCATGCATTATCGTAACCTTAACCCTGGTTAAAACAAACTATCAATAATGATTTCTCTATCTAATTTTCTTATTTATTAAAAGTAATGTATTTTTGAAGTCCTGACTTGCATTTTTCATGTTTAATTGGTAGGCTGCATTTAAGGAAGGAAAGGCCACACAGAAGGCACCGGCCCTTGATCATACTAATGGCACACGCTGTTTTGCCAGAAAAGCACATGAAAGGGTAAAATTTTAATCATTTATAGGTGTTTTTTATCTCGTTCTCGTAAGCTTGGAAAACCTTACAGAGATTGGGAGGTACAAATTTAGTTAACTTTAGATTTGAAAAGTGTTTAATATGGTTGAATGTTTTGAATATTGTTCGAACATAAATCATTTTCATTCTCTGTTTCCTCTCTTCAAGTATTTGTGATGCTATATTGTTCCTGGTAAATTTAGTTAACATACATTCTTTCTCAATGTTTCTTCTATAGTTTTCAGTAATACGCGATTTTTATGCTTAGTTAAGCTGGTTGTTCGTCGTATGCTTTAGCACTTGTTTCTATGTCTTCAACTTTTGTTGTGTAACACCCAAAGTATCTATGTTTTGGTTCTTATCAGCTTGATGGAATTTGAACTGGTGTTATATATTAGGTTTTTGAAACACCCTCTCGGGCGGCAGATGAATCAAACGTTTTTATAGTATTTAGGGTATAAATCTCGACACAGTAGATTGGACAAACAGAGTATCCAGGCCATAAGCCATCGAAGAGTTTTAAGTTTTCATTCTTATCTACGTATCACGATCCATCTATTTGTTTCTGCCTGTTAAACTCTTATAAAAATGCTGGCAATTCAACTGTTTCCAGGAAACATGTATTCTAATGCACGCTCCATTTGCTTCAATTGCAGCTCTGATTGTGGGGATGTTCATAGTGAAGTTCTTCCAGTGGAACACCTTGGTATCCTGAAAATGGATGTTTGTCATAGGGTGTTGGCTGTGGAGTTGTTCAAAAAAGAGAATTTTAAGGTAAATGGCACCAATGGTGAATAATAAGCTCGCTATGCTATACTATATGTTGAATAATAAGCTCTTTATACTATAAAGTCGAGTGTTCCTAATCTGATGCAAATATCTAATTCTTTGTGCAGGAACCAGGATACGTGTGACTAGTGAAGAGTGGAGTTTTGAATCTGCCCACAGTTTTTTGTCTGGTGTGCCTGCAACTAGGCTCAGAGGAAAAAGATTGATAACTTACTATAATAGTTCTGAGATAAACATGAGGAATTTTCCCTTACCGGTGTTCTACTTGTACTGTTGAGATGGTAAAAATAGAGTTACTAACTTCTGTGTTATTGGTTAGTTTCTTTGCTTCTAATAACTGTGGATAAGGTAATTAGGAGATACTTTTGAAATACTGAATTATCTTTGGATCTGTAAATTGAATTTTTGTAAACAAAGGAATGGATAAAAAAGAACAGCATGTTTTTAAACTAGCCGGATACTTGGTGTCCATGCATACATATTTCAACATCATTCTTTTGTTTGCCAGGTGATCAAAAAGTTCAGATTTATGTTGTGAAATGATAGAACAAGAATAGCTGTGGAAAGTTTTGTGGTATATTGGCTCGTTAGAACTGACGGTCACTTTCTAAGTTATCTCCTATTCTATATGAAAGTTGGAACTTGGCTTTCAAAAGAGCATCTCCATCTGAGATGAGCATGCGCACATATAATTGAGTTATGGGCACTTTATCTTGTTTTCCAGGGATGATAATTCTTTATCCAAGTTGCTTTTTATGCAACATTTGTCTTCATGTTATTGTTTCAATCTTGGTAAAGGGGCGTCATGAATTGGTAGAGGGGCGTCAATCTAATAAGACAAAAAGGGTCATTAGAAGTAAAATCAAGTTCCCCTTATCAATGAAAATATGTAAATGACTAATTAGCCCTTATTGTTAATAATCAAGATTAGTAATGATAATCAAGATTAGTGTTAATTATCAAGATTAGTTTTGATAATCAAGATTAGTGTATTATAACTCTAAAATTAGATTTTTAGAGTTATAAAAAAAAAAAAATTGAGGAGAAGAAAACTTATGTGATATTTGTGAAACCCTAGATTTTGATTCACTCAACCAAAATGAGTGATTCCAGTGGAAAATTTGAGGTGGGTGAATCTCTGTATGATAAAGAAAACAAGTACTACATACCTCTTGATGGAGATCCTGATATGGAGTATTTTTTAGATGGTAGAGATGTTTTAGACCAAAGTGAACTTCAATCTCAACCAATTGAAGAAGCACCAAGCACTGAAAATAACCAGGTATACTTCTAAACTAGTTCTTATTAGCTTTTTGTTGCTCAAAATTCTCTAAATTACGTAAAAAAATCCTAGTTTTATAACTTTCAGATAAACATACGGTTGGAATTTATCACAATACCAACCGTAACTACATGTTACGGTTCACAAATATGTAGTTACTGAACCGTAAATAGATGTTACGGTGCACAAATATATAGTTACCAACCGTATGTTCTTGAATTTTGGGAAAACCCGAAATTATACCAGATTACTGGTTGGTTAAGCTTGTTAGATTACCAACCGTATTTTAGTTACGGTTGCTAAGTACGTGCAACACTTACCAACCGTAAGTTACCTTGTGCATGTGTATATTTACTGTGTTTCAATGCACTAGTTACGGTTAATAATATATTAATCGATACCAACCGACTCTATACTACGGTGCATTATTTACTTTTAGTTACCAACCGTATGTGTAACTATGTGTTACAAATTTTTTTTTTGTTTACGGTAAGTTGGAGGATGACATTTACCAACCGTAACTAAATATATGTTTTTGTTTTTTTTGTCCAGGTCGTTTATTTACCTCCTATAATGGATGACCAACCTTTAGCAAAAAAACTTCTCACACCGGATTCTAGCTCTCACTATTTAACCGAGGAGACATGGAAGGTGAAAGACGATGCAAAGGAGTGGGCTAGAGAACGAGGAAAGTTGATTATGTGTATCATAGTTTGTAATAGTTCCACTAGTGATATTGCCTTTCAAATGGTTTGCGAGTGTAGTGGACAACATAGAAGTCACGAAAAAAAGGATACCTTGCAAGTAGAAAAGAAAAAGAGGAAGAATACTACTTTCAGTAAGAAGACCCGATGTCCCTTCAAGCTTCAGTTTAAAAAGAATGCGGCAGATAGGTGGTTTTTGGAGAAAGTTGTATGTGGTAGTCATAACCACCCTATACCGGAGAGTTTGCTATCACACGCTTATGTTGGACGGCTTACCCAAGAAGAAGAGAAGATCGTAGAATCACTTTCACAAATTCATATGAAGCCTGTTGATATCATCGCTCACTTAAAGCAAAGAAACCCACAAAATGCTTCTACTTTGGATAACATCTACAATGCAAGAAAAAAATGGAAGGCTAAGAAATGGGAACTAAGAAACGAAATGCAACAATTAAGTAATTTGGGGGAGTTGTATAATTACTCGGTTTTCCACGATGATGACGAGAATGGACGAATAAGACATCTTTTATTGGCTAATCTTGAGTTTGTGAAGTTGGCACGGTGCTCTCATCAAGTGCTTCTAATGGATTGCACATACAAAACCAACAATGCTTAATGGAACTACGTGCTCACCGCGACTTCTATAAGCCGATGATGAGAGTTGAAAGAAACGAAACCAATGAGGTGTTAAATGAGAACTTCAAGGAAATGGAAAGGCGGTTAAATGGTAATATATGTTTGACAAGAGAATATTGGATGCGCATGCCTATATGTGGCCAACTACTAGCAAACGCATTCAATTGCGTCATTCATTTAATCTCCAGAGACATGAGCACTACATTTGCACCAACAAGAATACCGTTTGACGAAGACTTGTCAATCAAAAAAACTGTTGTCATGGGGCACGTGGAAGGAATTCATTACATCGGCCTCCAATTGCATGAAGGAAGTCCATTACCTCCATTGTGGAGGGAATTTGGTTGTGACGGTGAACTCCCCAAGACTTGGTGCAATCGATTTGAGAAAAGGATTGAATTATGGAAGGCCATAATGTTGTCTATGCCGAAGCAATTCGTAGTTATGAACGATGATGAAGAGGATGCTTAAATGTTTTCAAGTCTTGATGGATCCCATTTTATAATCGGTATTTTGGTATTTTGACTAAATGTGATATGATTGAAAGTGACAATATCATGTCTATTTGATTAGAAAATATATGAAGTATTTTGTTCCTTCATCTGTTTATACCAGAGTTACGGTTCACAATTAATGATAGTTACCCACCGTAACTATGCAAAATCTGTTTATACCAGAGTTACGGTGCACAATTAATGATAGTTACTCACCGTATCTATGCAAAATCTGTTTATACCAGAGTTACGGTGGACAATTAATGATAGTTACCAACCGTATCTATGCAAAATCTGTTTATACCAGAGTTACGGTGCACAATTAATGATAGTTACCAACCGTATCTATGCAAAATCTGTTTATACCAGAGTTACGGTGCACAATTAATGATAGTTACCAACCGTATCTATGCAAAATATGTTTATACCAGAGTTACGGTGGACAATTAATGATAGTTACCA
The DNA here is from genome assembly GCA_023529315.1 of Papaver bracteatum. Lineage (NCBI taxonomy): Eukaryota > Viridiplantae > Streptophyta > Magnoliopsida > Ranunculales > Papaveraceae > Papaver > Papaver bracteatum. The sequence goes on along the minus strand of JAJJWX010004641.1, from coordinate 1,611,446 downwards.
ACTATATCTGTTATACGGTTCTACATGATTTGTCAATTACCAACCGTACCTATCAACTCTCTAATTTTATAAGTTACAGAGTAAAATACGGTGTGTAAATTTGTAGGATTACAAACCGTATCTGTTATACGGTTCTACAAGATTTGTCAATTACCAACCGTAACTGGCTAAAATCTAACCACACAACCAATAGTTCTTGATAATATCCATAAACTAAAAACATGCCCATAAAGCTAAGAAATAAGAAGTTGTCCTGCTATCAAATGTCACATAACCATAATTAACCACGACGACCGCGACCTCTTTTGTTGGTAGTACCACCACCACGAGTGCGAGGGCCCCCACCGCGACCACGACCACCTCTTTGGCTAGTACCCACAACATGCACATTCTCTTCCAAAGGCGTCTCTTCGCTGCTAGATGACGGCTGAGTATGGCTAGTGCTTGCACCTCCAATGGACTTTCTGCCCCTCTTTAAGCCTCTTTCTTCGGTGACCAACCCCTCATACAATTCTTTCCTGGTAGGATCATGCATGTTCCTTATTTGCTCCTGTAAGGTCCTTTGTTGAGGAGCGTTAATCACACCGTTAGCAAGGATGCATGAAGTCATACTATTTGCCAACTGTTCTCCTCGCGCTTTCTATTAACACATTAAGAAGAGTCTTAAGAGATTATCCCATAACCTAAGAAATATAAATTACAACTAAATTCCAAGTCATGAGGATAACAAAATTACGTACCATCATGAAATATAGTTTCTTCCAAGTCATACCAAATATTCCCTTTGTCTCTTTGCTCTCCTCGGCAGCCATCCTTTTTTCTATCGCCTTTCTTATAAGTGGATGCGCCTCCGGATCATTATTAATCACATATGGATGACCAAAATAATAAAACCAATCTATGTAACCATCAACAGCTTCTTTCGTGTTGTTACAAGTCGTTGCCTCTCCCGCTGCGAGTTGGTATCTTGCTTGATGGCGGTAGTTCCAAGCATCAACCGTCGGAGTTGGGTGGTAGTTGAGTACAATGGTGGGGACTCTTGTTTCTGATCCATCCTTGGATAATTTGAAGTTTTCCTTAATGACCTTTTCTTGAATATGACCAATTTGGCGTAGAGTTCGACGAGGATTGGTCATAACATAACCTGTGGCATGATACAATGGTCCGTTGTAGCCTGAGACATGTGTGAACTCACGAACATCAACTCCATTTCGAATCCTCAAATAAGGGTCAAAGATAACATCTTCAACACTGAAAGCATCTATTTCCTGCCTCACTTGAATGAGCCTCTTTTCTTTGTTCCTTTTCTGTCTACCAGTGAACATAAACTTCTTTCCTGTACGTCTCTCATCATCTTCTTCCCATTCAGTAGGAGGTCTCAAGCTCGGAAAGTGGTCATACACCCATTCCTAGAAAAATATAAAACAATTTAAGTAGTTGGGACATGAATACAAAAGATAAATATAACAAACAATCTTAAAATAAAAAAATGTAACCAAACTTACCATTAAAAGCGCAACATTTCCAGCGATTTCAGTAGCTCCAGCCCTCGAGGCCTTTCTTAGACTTTCAAGTAGATATGCAAGCGTGGCGGTGCCCCATGAATACTCTCTGGTATCCTTCAAATTCTTCAACAATTGTAGGTAATGTACATTCACCCTATTTCCCGAGTTATCGGGCATGAATACAGTCCCAATAGAATACAACAAATATGCTGTGGCTGTACGCCTAGCCCTTGTGTCATCTATCACCTCACCTGCCAATTGTTTTTTGAGGGTGTCTCCAAACTTCGTCCTCAAATTTTTCAACAACAGCTTCTTTACCTTGTTAATCTTGTTTGGTTCCAAAGGGTCATAACCACCAGCCAACATAAACTCCATCTCGGTCTCGTCTTTACCCCACCCAAGTGTTTCTTCAACAAGGCTGTAAAGATCAGTCCAAGGCATGTTGTTATCAAAACCTTCATACAAAGATTTTCCTTCAACTTCCAAATCAAGAATTTGCTTCACATCGTCCGGTATTATTGTCATCTCTCCAAATGGGAAGTGAAAAGTATCGGTTTCTGGCCAAAATCGTTCCCTGAAGGCAGATACCGTTATACTATCATACTCCGATTGGGAATTCAGAATTCCAGGACCTAATCCTGAACTTGTCACTAGAGTACTAACATCACCACATTCCTCACCTAAAGGCCAATGACTAGATCTTTGATGCTTGACCAATTTGTTTGCCATTTCATGATCCTTAAAAACATACAAACATATTTTGTTAAACTGAGATTAATGGTATAATTGATAACTTAAAACAAAACAATGTGTTAAGAGAAACATACCCTAGTCTCACAGACTTTTGCGGCCCAGGAATTGGTATAACCAAATAAGATTGAGGACTTATCTGGTGCCTCTCCCCAAGGTCTTTTATTCTTCTTCCTTGGCAACAACAGGTCTTTTCCTTTAGGAATATGCATCCCTTTTGGTGCAGGTTCCTTTCTCGGCTTCTTTTCTTTCCTTGGTTTAGCTGGAGCTGGAGTTGTAGCTACAACAATTTCTTTCCCCTTGTTTTGTACTCCTTCTTCATCATTTGCTTCCTCTTCCTCATCTTCATCATTTGGTTCCTCTTCCCCTTCCTCTTCCTCGTCTTCATCTTCACCATTTCCTTCTTCATCCTCAAGGTTCTTTTCAACTCCTACCTCTTCAATTTCTTGATCATTAGGTTCAGCTCCTTCTAATTCAACATCAGAGTTACCGACAAATGGTTCTCTAAGCCTAATATCAAATTGATTATTCTTCTTCTTCGCATTCTTGGGGACACCTCTATGATCTACCCCTAAATTCTTGTCACCACGAGGGGTGGGTGTATGATCAATCGGAGTTAAGTTATTCCCTCTCTTTTTCTTCACCCTATCAGGATTCCTACACAAGTAATAATTTAAATGAATTCCTAAGGGTTGAACAAACAAGGTGTTACAAACTAACCAACAACAATGTGAACAAATCAATATACGGTTTGTAACTCTATGATCGTGTCAAACCGTATGATTGATACGGTTCGCAAAATAACACCTAAACACGCCGTATTTAAAATCGGTTGGTAACTATATAATAGTTATCAACCGTACATAAACCGGAGCAAAAAATTTCAAACCACAGGACAACATACGGTTGGTAATTAACATACTACATGGCACCGTAGTAAATATACGGTTGGTAACTAACATTGGATTACGCACCGTAGGAATTTTTATACATTTGCACCAGAATTCAATACGGTTGGTAAATCAGTGACAATAGGAACCGTAGATAAAAATTTTAACATGCAGAGTGAAAAGCGGTTGGTAACTCAGTGATAATACCAACCGTATGTAAATATACGGTTGGTAATTAACATACTACATGGCACCGTAGTAAATATACGGTTGGTAATTAACATACTACATGGCACCAAAAGTTATTTCACAATCCTTGTAAAATTTACTAAGGGTCACTACATTTCCTAGCGGTGAAGAGACGTTCAAAGTAAACCCCATGGGTAATGGTTTCAAACCAAGATAAGCATCAAAATGCAAAGATATGAACGAATGGGTAGCTCCAGAATCAAACAAAACTTTAGCACGAGAACTAAAGATCAAGAAATTACCCTCTATCGCAGAGTTTTCTGTCCTCTTCTCAACAGTAGAAATATGGTTCAACTGCCCCGGAACATTTGGCTGACGCCTTGGATGGAAGGGTGGTGCATTGATTCGCGGCTGGTATGGCTGTCGTGCTTGGAAATTTGGCCTTGGGGAATTCTAAAACTGATTATGAGTTGGAGGCCTAGGTGGTGCAGGTAAAGGACACTCCCTCACAAAATGATCTTCCTTCCCACAACGATAACACCCCTAGATTAAATTCAGTTGTCCAGGTGGCTTCGATTTAGGACAATCCCTAGCGAAGTGACCCACAACTCCACAATGAAAGAAAGGTTTTGGTGCAACTACCTTCCCAGGGTTATCCGTATGCGGATGCTTCCGATGAGTCGATGAATCCTTTTTTTGGTTTCTCTTGGGATATCTCGGCTCCCTTTCCTTCTGGTTCTTGATCCAGTCCGATTCTATAGCTAATGCAGTATCTAGGACATCCTCATAAGTAGTAAGGCGACATGGTACCAACCTAGCACGGATGGCAGGTTTCAGTGCATCCTGAAGTTTTCTTGCTCGTCGTAACGGGTATTGACCAAGTTATCCCCAAAACGTTCCAATTCAACAAACCTCTTGTCTAGTTGAGAAACCGTCATGTCTCTATGATCTAAGGTTGCAAATTCAGCACACATCTGGGCTTTGACAGTCTCAGGAAAATACTTGTCAAAAAACAGCGTTTCAAACTCTGCCCAAACGGTAACATTTCGGACTCGTTTTATCGAATCCCACCAAAAATCAGCAGCTCCAGTGAAAAGGTACGTAGCAAAACGTATCTTGTCATTCTCTTCCACTCTCAAGGCTAAAAACTCCTTTTGTATCCCCATTAACCACCTTTCATCCTCAAGAGGTTCTTCAGTCCCCTTAAATTCTTTCCTTCCAACCACCATCAAGAATTTTTCTAAGTCCACTCTACCCTGGCGTTGGGTTTCAACAACCTGTACCAGTGTTCCCAATGTCCCAACAACTCGGTCAAGGGTAGCTTCCATGCGTTCCCTTCTGTCCTCTCCTTCTTCTCCATTTGGCTGAGCACCGTTGGTGACATCACGACGGGGCGGCATCTTCTAAATAAAGACGAACGCGCACTAATGTTAATATCTACGTCGAAAACCTAATTTAACTAATACACGCAACGTTTTATTTTATAAGGTTTTTAGTTATTTAACCCAACCCCAAAATAAATTAAATATGAAAATAAACTTGATGAAAACAAAATAAATTTAATTTTCCAAAAAGAATAAGGAAAAAAATAACCTAATTCTCAAAATCATTTCAGATCATAAGTCGATAAATGTATAAATAAAAATAATCAGAGTGTAATAAAATTTTTTTTTTTAAAACCAAACTTTCAAAACCAGTAAGTCCACACGCACGACCCAAGTAAATCGGAACCATGCTCTGATACCAAACTGTCACGTCCGTCAAAAATTCGGGCTTTTATTGAGCCGGATTTGACCCAATGAACCACTTCCAACCCAACTAGCAAGAACGAATCCTTGAGGCATGACTATGGAACATGCTTCATTTTTTTTTAATTATAAAGAATGCTAATAAAACAAAGTACAACTACAAAATGAATAAAGACGATATTATTAAATGTCTTTTCCAACTCAAATTCCAAGTAAAAAGTTCCCAAATAATAATAATCACTAATGATGTTCTAAAATTTATAAAATAAGAACAACAATTTAAAAAGTATTTCACTAGAAATGTCTCTTATTAAAATACTTGAAAACTCCAAAGTAATAAAAATGATAATCAATAAAAGTACCTATTATCCCCATGATATCATATAGTAGTGTCTTGCGATAATACTAACATCTGAGTACTATGCCGTAAGCTTCCAAGTCCGCTTACTGTGATAACTGCTCCTCAAACTCTGTTGGGAGAGAAAAACGAATTTGGGGTGAGCAAACCACAGCCCAATAGGAATTTCAAAAAATAATATAGTGCAACGAGAATTAAACCATGCAGCCGATAAAAATAAATAAAATCCACGTAAGTCAAAATCCTCTGAATTTACTTACTCATTTTACTCACTTAAGCCAACCTATAATTGTAGGTCCTAATCTAGTGTCAGAGTTATTCCGGTTACAAACCATATTGTTCCCCGAACAGTCTTCCCAGGGTAGCCACCAGTGGTGGGATGCCATAAAGGCCTGACATTTCAGCAGCAGCAGCAGAGTTATGTATATCTAAAATTTATTCTCTTATCAGTACACTCAATTCAGTACAAAACTCAAACATGCCCATAATCCGATAAAATTAAATCAATGCACTTTTATAATATATATAGAGAAACGGACAAAATGCATCTATACTCCCAAAACCAGAAATCATCTGTATGCACAAAACAACTATGCGTCAAAATGCATTTACCTAGTACACACTGGACAGACTACCATCGGTCCGAAAAGAGCTATGTGTAAAAACCCCGACTCAAATAGGAATGATTGAATAATCATTTAGTAATGTCAGCGCACCGAAACAAAAAGATACAAGGAGAAAAAAAGCGACTACTGGCTAACAGGGGAGGGGTGTATAAACACACTTTCCGATAATAAAACAGAAGACAAAACAGAGTATCAATTGATCAATTTAATTAAAGGTATGAGTTAGGATCAATTAAATATTAAATTAATGGTAAGACCAATGTAAATTGTGAGACTTTTAGCAAAACAATGGAGTCGGCACTGTCACATGGAGTGGAGGACAAAGGCTCATTAAATCATCCTTATTTTATTTTTTTTGTACATTGAATATTTACTTTTGTTCCAAATAAGAGAATTCAATGTTTTTTTTTTTTTTTTGACACGATCAACGCGGGAATTGAACCCGCAACCTATTGGTTGGGAGCTCAACCCCTGGCCAACTGGGCTAATTCCAGTTGGTTGAGAATTCAATGTTAATTGGTCAAGACAAAGGATAGAATACAAACACTAGAAAACAAAATATAAGCTATTCTCTTATTGTTTAAAAAAAACAACTTTTTGTATCTGACATTTTGTTTGATGGATGGAAATAGAGATCATGAGTAGATAGAGAGAGATTGACGTATAAATAAGCTTGGCTATCCCCTTTTTTTCGTTTATACCATTTGAAACCTTTTGAATCTGACAACATGGGTGATAGACAAAATCATTATTATTTTAAAAAAAAATTACACAAAACTCTAACAGGTTCAGAAACAGTGATTTTTTTTGTAAAAGCAAAAAGGAAAAAAAATCAATAAACATCCGACGTATGAGTACACGAATAATGACAGACATAACTCATCCATAAACACCATGCAGTTCACATAGTAAATCATTAAAATATTTTAGTTTTATATAGTATTACGAGAAACCCCTACCTCTTACGCAAATCCAAATCTGAATTTCTTGTCAATCCAAGCCAATCAATAATCCAATCAGGTACAATAATAAATCAGATTCCTTTTTTTTAAATATAAAGTAGCAGTGATGAAAAGAGGAAGAAAGAGATGGTTCTTTTTCTTTTCTAGGGTTTTAGGAAAGTGACAAAAAAATATATAATATTACTAACCCTAAAAGTAAATGCAAAAGAGAGAAAGACTTATTATTTTTCACATACGTATTACTATCCACAAAAAAAATCATGTGCTCTACTAGGTAGTGACCCTATCATTCCATGGGCTAACTATTTCTTTTAGCACCCACTAATTTGAGCTATATGCACCCCAAAACCATCACAATAAAATACTAAATAAATTAGGATTTGTACATCACATATATACAAATCGCTATGTCAACTCTAATGAGTTGAAAACGGGCTTTAAGCCCGGATTCAAAAGTAGCAGACGTTATAATTTATCTTTGAACAAATGTAGGATGGTTCATAATTAAAACGTGGTTTCTTTCCCGTCTCTTTAACGAAAGAACCTCAACCAACATTAGTCTAGAAGATTGTATGAACTTTAGGATCTTCTGGGAAATTATCCTTTAGAAGGTAAAAGTTTCTAATCTATTCGGTCTTTTCTTCAATATCCTTTAAACTTTCCCAGAGTTAGGATTGTTTTTGACCTCGTTCTTTTTCCATGCATTTTTCTTCGTATTCCTTGCGTTTATGTTGGTATTCAGTCAAACAACCAGATGAAACTTTGGTTTGTTTTGTGGACTTTCCTTTGCTTAACACTTCATCCAACAAATCTATTAATTTGGTAGGTGATGAAGACGTCATTGCGTTCTCAGTAGATTGATGAACTCTTTTGCATATCTCCTTTTCCATTCCAACAATTGATGTAGTGGGTCGCTTGCATCTTCTAATTATGTCTTAGACTGAGTTGGTAGTTGATGCGTGTCATAGGTGCTCAAATTAATTCACTTATATTCTACTTTACTAATGAATAATATAGTAGCAAATAAGGTTCGTTCCCACGAAGAGCAGGGAGTTTAGTTGTCAAAAATGTCACAATGGGGGGATTTTGTTTTAGATTTTATAACAAAGTAAATAACAAAGCAATTGAAAATAATAAAGTTTGCAATCAATGGAGAGAAATATGATCAGGGAATCCTTCTTCGTTACTAAACTGTCATCAAGTTATTATATTCATCCATTAATACAACAAATCACAGATTATTACCAACCGGATTCTATTCGTCGAAACCACCTAATAGTAGCTCATTCAAGGTGTAATTTGTTCGAAAGATTTATCTTTAGTGAATTATAGATTGATCCTAGTAGTTAGGCTCTTAGCTCAAGGTCCACTTTCTAGTGTTGTTTATACACACAATCGCTACACAGAATCCCTCTACAAGGTCTTATGTTCTCTATTTTTGTATGAATTATTCGACTATTACATATCACCTAACTCAATACTAGCATTTGATTGAATCAAAAAATTAATTCAGTTGGCCGCCTAAACAATCTATCAATTAATCATAAATATTCTAATTAGTATAAACAATCAATAATCATGTGAAGAACTTCAAAATAAATTTATATAATAACTCAAATCATCTCTAGAACTTAGAATTCATCCCCAATCACTAAGAAGTTTAGCTACTCATGGTTCTAATGAAACCCATGAGATACATATTATAAAATGGAAAAGAAATAGTTACGGTAATGAAGAACGCTCCAAAACCCTAGCTTTTCTCCCTTGTGTTCTTCTCTCCAAAACTTGATTAAAGATTATAAGATTGATCTCCCAAAAAATATTAGAAGTTCTTTTATATAGGTGTCCCAATTGTAGTCGTGCCCGTGCATCAAATCCCGGTCGAATGGTTGCCAAAACTTCTCCAAAACTAGACCAAATTCGTGTAAACTAACCAAACCCACGTCCAACAGCTTCATGGGCTCGATCATGAACAGTGAAGCCCGACCCAAATCCAAAATTCTCAACTTCATTTGGCATGTCAATTTTCCGAAACTGACAGCCTATTTTGCTTCTTTCATTACGGATGGTATATCCCATCCGTATGTTCTCCTGGATGTTTTGATATTTTTCTTCTCTTCATTACGGATGGGTTTTCTCATACGAAAGTTCTCCTGGATGTTTTTCTCAGTTTTCTTGATTTTTATCACGGATGGGTTTCCCATACGTAATATCTCCCGTCAGTTCTACGGCTGAAACTTCTAGCCGTAACTCTCTTGGAGTTTAACTACGGCCGGGATAAACCTCTGTAAGTCCATACCCCTTCCTTGTCTATAGCATCACTGCCATGCATGAAATACGTCTCCATCATTCGCTGGATGACTCTATATCGAGCTCGTGCTCCTTTGCCATCTCAAATATCAGCAGCTCCGTTATCACTGTATCAATCCTGATGTTGACTCGAGCTCCATCAAAACCATAAACCTCAAACCCGATCATCATCAGATCATCACCTTCTCATTCTTAATGACTCGTAACACCATCAACTCCATAACTAATCAGTTCAAAACTCCACAACGGTCCATGAACTTACTGTCATCACTCGGCATCTGCAACAGTCACAACACAAACCATTTCTTACAAAGGCATCATCTTCCAAGCTCAACTCCACCAATCTCCATTATTGTCTCTGCCAGCATTCATCTATATCCGATTATTTCCATCGACTCGAGCTTCAGCGATTGTAGTTGCAGAATAACCTACAACTACACCATCAATAGAATTAGTAAAAACTCAAGAAGTTATTGATGATGAATAACAATTTTCTTATTAATGTTCTCAATTGATTACAAAGAAGTATCTAAATGGAATTAGAATAGTTACAACTTTCTCTATTCTCTTTCCTAAAATATTTCCTAACACTCACTAAAAGAACCTCTCGAATTTTACATTTGAACTCCTATTTATAGTAAAACTTTATACAGCTGTACATGAGTTGCGAAGTATCGCAACTCATACTCGCAAAGTTACTCCATCCTCGCAAAACTTCATATTTCTCCGCGCTTCTTCTATCATCGTAACATTTTATAATTCTTTTCTCCTTTATTTATTACGATACTCGTGAACTATTATCTTGCGATATTCAGTACTTACATCTTGCCTCTTCTCATGTCAATTATTTGAAGAAGAAATGTCATGAGAATCCCTATTCTCGTAAATTTAGTGTAGTTATTACCACCCTTCAGATTCGCAACACGTCTTTTTACTTTTCCTTTATCTTTCTGACATGTTTCTTCGTAACCATTCTTTTCAACCGTTCACGCTTACTCGTATTAATGAATTTTTATCTTCATCAAACTCTCTTATAAATATTATCCTTTGTTTTTGCTTTTTATTCTCTTATTCATCTTCTTCACCGCTTCTGCCTCTGCAACCTCTTCTATTTTTTCTATTTTCCCTCTTATATTCAATGGCACCAAAGAAGAAAACTATTGAACAAATTAATGCGAACTTGGCTGATAGAGACCTTATTCTTTCTGAGATTGAAGGTTATGATAATAAGTCTTCTCTCTGTGTGAAGCTCTTTACCAACTATGTTTGGGATGATCAGAAATTTTTAATCTCACGAGGTCAAATCCTCGCAGGTCTTCCTCTTCCTCTTTATGATGTTAACTTTCCTTTATTCTACTAAATTATTTCCCACCCCAATTTTTCTTGTGCCATTTATCAATTGACTGGTGATTGCATTCGCCTCTTAGTTGAATTCGCAAATCGTGCCGCTTTTGGGAAATCTTTATATTCAACTGATCTTAGGAAACCTGGATTTGAGAATATAGAAATTGTTGTTGCGAATTATACAGTTGAGGGTTTCTTCAAAAATTACACACTAATTCCTGCGAGGAAAGAAGATAATCGTTGGGGTGTTCGTCTTCATCGTAAAGCTAATATCGCAGCAGATGATCTTCTCATGCACGATATTGATTATGCTTCAAAAAATAATAAGACACCTCGTCGTTCTAATGATGAAGATTGGTATAAGTACCCTTTAATGTTATCAAGTTCTTATATTACTGGGATAGTATAACTTCCTCGCGAATCTTCGAATCGCTATTATCAACCTTGGGTTTTTAGAAATGTATGTATTTCCACTTCCTTATCTTTTTGTTACCCTTTAATTTCAAATGAGGTAAGAAACACTCTTGTATTTTTCTAAACAATATATTGTTGCCTCTGTTTCTTATCCTTATTTGAATTTACAGGTTCCACTTCTTCCTGATATTGCTGCGAGTGAAAATAAAAGTTCTACTTCTTCTAAAAGGCTTACTGCGAGGCAACAAACTCTTCGTTCTGCGAAGGTCTCTCAAGATTCTGATAGTCAAGATGACGCTCTTCGCAAAGGAAAAAGAAAACTTCAAGATATTGTTTACGAGAGAAGGAAAAAGAAGATACTCTCAACCAAATCCCATTCAAATGTAATTTCTTATAATAAGGACATTGAGGAAGATCTTGGTGATGAAGATGATAAATTTCCTGAGAAGGACTTTAGTTCTAATTCTGATACCCTTTCTGACAAAGGAGATGATGATGATGTTGATGAAGGTGGGAATGAAAATTATAGTATCCCAGAAACTTTTGCCTCAGCAATGGTTAGCATCTCTGAGGCTTTCCTCCATTCTTCTCGTGGATTAGGAAATTCTCCTACAGCGAATGCTCGCAAACTTATTGCGAAGGCTTGTAAAGTTCCTACTGTTATTGATAATAACTCCCTCAAAGGAATTTCAAGATTCGTCTCTCCTGCTTCATTATATGCTTTAGGAAGCATGGTAAGTTTCTTCTCTATTCCTTGTTTATTTCCTTATTTTATTGATTTCTATTCCTTATTATTATTTTTTAATTATTTTTTTAGGTTGGAAGAGTTAGTTGTGCAGCTGCTTATGATTGGGAAAGACGTCATTCTCTTGCAGAGAAGAAAACTTTGAATCGTTGTGCGAAGTTAGAGGTTGAAAATTCAAGTCTCCGTCAGAAAGTAGAAGATTTAAATATCGATAATGCAGAATTAATATCCCGTCACGAACATAATTCACAATCTGTGAGCATCGCAATTGATAATTCTTCTCTTCTTGAGGAGAATAATCAATTAAAGCTTGAAAATTCTTCTCTTCGTAATGATAAGAAGCAACTAGAAGGTAAATTCTTTGCGATGGTAATTATTTTGGTTACTTTTCCTTCGTAATTTGCTAACCAATTCCTTAATTTCTTTTCTTGTCAGAGAAAATCTTGCGAAGATAAATAATGATCTGAAACTCTCCTTGCTAATCGTAATAAGAAAATTTCTCGACTTGAGATCTCAACTTCTAATTTCCCAAAGATAACCATAGTTTATATGTCAAGCGTTTTCGAGCTAAGATGACTCGCAAGATTTGCGAAGATAATGAAATTCCTCTCAAGAAGTACCATACGCTCCTTTCTGAAGAAATTCCTGAAGATACTCCATATCTGGAAATTTCTGAAAGTGAAGTTGAAGATGATAGTGAAGTTGAAGAAGAAGATCATTTTGATGGGAACAGATCGCCTGAATAATAACTTCATTCTTTTTTTTTTTTTTTTTTTTGTTCTGTAACTCTTCAATACAACACTTTCTTCTTGATTATGCTTTTAATCAATCCAACAATTTATTTTTCAAAGCTTAATTTGAATTAATCTTTCTTTGATGTTTATTTCCCTTATTCGCATAACTTGATCATATGGAGAGAAATAATATATCTTAAAGACTTAGCTTAGTATTCCCTTTCCCCTTATTATTTCTCTTCAAATGATCAACTATCGCTGGAAGTATTAGAATATCCTTCTGAATTTATCTTACGAATTTTCTTCTTATTGTGATTATGAATAAAAAATCCTCCTTCAAGTATAAGAAATATAAGCCTTTTGCTTTTTACTAATGTTGCGAAGTAAATAATAAATCTCCCTTGAAGTATAGAAAGTATGAAGTATACAAAATATGAAATACCCTTAAGAAGTATAAGAAGTATTAGCAGCATTCAATTTATGAAGAATTTCCCAATATATGAAGAAGTATAAAAATTATTACTCATTGTATGAAGAAGTATAATAAGTACTTAACCTTCGCAAAATTAAATATCCGTTGAAGAAGTATAATAAATATGAGATATTCTTGAAGAATTATAAGAAGTATTCAACTTTTTGGGGAAGTATTCAATATATGGAGAAGTATAAGAAGTATGTAATTCTCGTAAATTTTTACGAATATGAACTTATCTGTATTTGATTGTTATCAAAATCGCATCTTTTGTTAAGTCTTCATTAAAATTCTTCAATGATGTTGTCTTTTTTGATAGGACTTCTTGTAAAAATTCTTCAATGATATTGACAGAGCTGTCTTCTCTTCAAAATTTCTTGATGTATATTCTTGTAAAATTTCTTCAATGATATTGACGAAGTTGTCTTCTTTTCAGATCTTCATAATGTATATTCTTGTATAATTTCTTCAGTGATATTGATGCAATAAATTTCATTAATTTCTGTGGTCTTATCATGCCTTCCTAAGTAAAGGTCTTATTTTGCCACCTCTTTTTTATTAATTATTTGCGATAATATGACAAGTCTGAACATTCTTGCGAACATACAACCTCGTGACATTATCGTCTTGCGATGAAATCGCAGGACGTTCTTACACTTTCATGCAAAAACCCATTGATCTCATCTTAACTCCTTTGTATAGTATTTTAGCCTCTTCAGGAATTGTTGCGACAATATGACAGGCCTAAATATTCTTGCGAACATAAAGCCCCATGACATTTCCGTCTTGCGATGAAATCGCAGGACGTCTCTACACTTTCATGTAGCGACCCATTGATCTCATCTTAACTTTATTATGTTCTCATGAGTTCTTTATTCTTTTCTTTCTTTCTTTCTCCCCTTTTTTTTTTTTTTTTTTTTTTTTTAGAAGGCTCGCAGAACTTCATTTGTTGCACAAATATGACAAGCCTTTATGTTTTCGCAAACAAGAAGCCTCGTGACATTTGCGTCTTATAGCACTTATCAGCTCCCTAATGAAGGGTGCTGCCCTTTATCTTCCCCCTGATTGCCCCTTCAAGGAAGCATACATCGACCATACAAGGTTATCTCTTCCAATCCGGTTCTGCCAACAACCAGCTTTTGATCGCAACCTCTTATCCTTTTTGCATATAGGGCTTATAGTTACGAGGTTGCACCCTATGGGGTATCTTTGGGCCAAGTGCATCATTTGCCAAGACTTGTCAAAAATGGCAGATGTGGTTCAACCTCACCCGGAACTCTTGACTCAACCGTGTACCTCAGCGCCTTGATCGTTTTCTGCACTTCTTGGGAAAGACAGTATGCCTTAGTCGCCTAGCCTAAATCTTCTTACACCGCATTTTATATTGCGTAATGTCGTTAGATTAGGTGAGAATCCAAGGTGTCTAACCCGGATAGGTACCCCATTATTGGGTTGTACCCCAAATTTTTTACCATGTACAAAGGGCCCTTGGTGGTGTTCCGGTTACCCTTAGCCACGTTATAGGTACCCCCTTAAATGACGTACTTTAGGACTTTGCCCCTTACGAATTATAGCTTCGCGAACTAGGGTGTACGCCACAAAGGTTTACCTATATAAAATTTTCTGCGGCTCTCTTTCTTTTTTGGAGGCTGATCACAGATTGCGGTCTTTTATTCGCAAATTAATGAAATTTTAATCGGAATATAAATTTTGAAAATTCGTAACTTTTCCCAATTTCCTGCGAGCAAACAATATTCGTAAAAAATTTCATGAGTTTTATGGATAATACCTTTTCAAATATAGTCTGTTCCAAGGTCTACCAAGCCTCAAACCCATGTCTCTCCCTTCTGGATCCATCAGCCGATAAGCTCCGCTTCCTACAACTTCTTTAATAACATATGGTCCATCCCATTTTGGTGCTAATTTCCCTCCATTTTCTTTTTGATATCGAGGTGTTTCTCGCATGACCAAATCACCTGGTTTATATTCTCGTTCAATGACTCTCTTGTTGTATTCTCGAGCTAATCGTTCCTGATAAATCCTCATATGGTGCAACACCTTTTCTCTTTTTTCTTCCAAATCATCCAATTCTCTTAATATTACTCCCGCACTTAAATTTCTTTCCCAAGCTTCTTTCTTTGTTGTTGGAATTACAACCTCTGTGGGTAATACTGCTTTTACTCCATATGTTAGACAATAAGGAGACATTCCAGTTGCTTCTCTTCTAGTTGTATTGTATGCCCAAACTGCGCTAGGTACTTGCTCGCACCACCCTTTGAGATGTCCTTCTAATTTCTTTTTGATTGTATCTGCGATTGTTTTATTTGTTGCTTCATCTTGTCCATTAGCTTGTGGATATAACGGGGTTGACTTCCCACATTTTATTCTAAAAGCACTGAGTAACATCTCTATATTCTTCCCCTCAAATTGTTTTCCATTATCAGATACTAGTTGTGCTGGAACCCCGTACCTGCAAATGAGGTTCTCAAATATAAACGTAAAAACATCTTTATCACGAATATGCTATACTGCTTTTACTTCTGCGAGCTTCGTGAAATAATCTTTTTGCAACTATCAAGTATCGCCTTTGTCCAGATCCAGGTATAAATGGTCCAACAATATCCAACCCCCATTTACCAAAAGGCCAGCAGCTTGTTGAAGAAGTTAATGTAGCCCCTGGTGCATGAATTCTTTTACCATGTCGTTGGCATTCCTTGCATCTTCGTACGAACAATTTTGCGTCTGTATGCATATAAGGCCAGTAATATCCTTGTATCTTTGCTCTATATGCTAGAGATCTTCCCCCACTATGATTGCCAGCTTCTCCTCCATGTAACATCTTCAATATATTTTCTCCTTCTTCGCGAGTTAAACACCTGAGAGGTGGTCCACTGAAAGATTTTCTGTATAAAATTCCTCTCGCAACTCATAGTTTGTTGCACGACTCTTTAATTTATGTGCTTCTAGTCTGTTCCTGGATATTTCTCCTGTTGCGAGGTATTCATGAATTTCTTTTCTCCAATCTGCGATGTTGTTTGATAACTCTCTTTCTACTTCCATCGCAACAGCTTCTTCAATTTCTTTCTCTTTGTCCACTGATGGGTGTTGAATTGTTTGTATTTGGATATTTCTTGTATTTGGATTTGTCATCATGCTTGGAATAAATGCAAAAGCATCTCATGAGACGGTTATATTTTCTTGATATATGTCTCCATTTTAATTTTGGTATCTTCGCAGATAATTCCTCAACGAGTTTCTTGTATTTCTTCAAAGAAGATTCATTTGTGGTATATTCCCCTTTAATTTGACAAATCACTAATTGCGAATCACTTGTTATCCTTATACTTTCAAGCTTCTTTTCTATTGCGATCTTTAATGCATGCACTACAGCTTCGTACTCTGTTTCATTGTTCGTGGATGCAAATTCTAGTCTGAATGAGAATGTTGTTCTTTCTCCTTCTGGTGAAATCAACACGACTCCAATTCCATTTCCCTCACTATTGGATGATCCATCCACCAGAATTTCCCATCTATCAGGCTCTGTTAACAAGTCTTTTGGATTTCCAAATTCTTCTTCAACATCCATCATTTCCTCTAATGCTTCATCTTCTTCCAAAGGAAATTCTGCCAAAAAATCTGCGACAACTTGTGATTTTTGCGATGACAACACTTCGTATTTTTATCTTGTAATGGTTTACTTGTGCATTCCACCTTTCTATTCTTCCTGACCTTTTTGTGTTCTTCATGACTGATTCAATTGGGACTTTGGTTACCACTTTTATTACATGTGCTTGAAAGTATATTCGTAACTTGAATGATGCATAAACCAGGGCTAAGATTAACTTCTCCATTTTAGAATAATTCTTTTCTGCTACATTAAAGGTTTTACTAATGTAGTAAATGGGCCTTTCTACTCTCCTCTGTCTCTCGTAATAGAACCGCACTTAGAGCATATGGAGTTGTTGCGAGGTATACCAATAATTCTTCGTTTTTCTCTGGTTTCTGTAGTATAGATGTATTTGCGAGGTATTCTTTGATTCCTTGAAAAGCTTTTTCACATTCATCAGTCCATTTGAATTTTGCTCCCTTCTTAAGTATGTTGAAAAAATGCTTGCACTTATCTGACATTCGCGAAATAAATCTCCCAAGTAAAGCCAAGAGTCCATTTAGTTTTTGTACTTCTTTTACCGTTGCAGGTGTTGGCATGTCACGAACTGCTTGGACCTTTTCTGGATCAACTTGTATTCCCTCCTTTGATACTATGTATCCCAAGAACTTTCCAGATGAAACCCCAATTATACATTTCTCAGGATTTAATTTGATGTTGAACTTTCTCATTTGCTCAAATATTTCCTTCAAATCTTGCACATGGTCTTTAGATTCCTTGCTTTTTATCAACATATCATCTACATATACCTCCAAAGTTTTATGTATCCACTTCGCGAACACTTTTTCAACCATACATTGATATGTAGCACCCGCATTCCGCAAACCAAATGGCATCTTCACATAACAATACAAACCCCTTGGAGCAAAAAAGGCAGTATGTTCTTGATCTTCTTCTGCGAGTTATATTTGATTATACCCTTTATATCCATCAAGTGAAGTGACTCTATCATGACCTGAAGCTGATTCCACCATTTGTGGTATATCTGGTAATGGAAAACTGTCTTTGGGACATGCCTTGTTTAGATCAGTGAAATCTATGCAAATTCTTATTCCTTTATTCTTTTTCGGAACAATGACCATATTCGCAATCCATTCTGGATATTTTTCTTCCCTTATGATCCCTGCATCCAACATCTTTTGTAATTCTTCTTCTATCTGTACATGATAATTTTGTGATATCTTCCTTATTCTTTGTTTGAATGGTCTTATATTTTTATCTATATTCAATCTATGACATGCCACTGATGGATCAATTCCTGGTATCTCATCTACACTTCCTGCGAAGATATCTTTATATTCTCGCAAAAGATTAGTAGTCCTTTTTTCTTCTTCTTCATCCATCTTAGTTCCAATTCGTAAGAATAAAGGCTCCTCTTTACTTCCAATATTTATTTCTTTAGTTGGTTCAGCTGCAACATAGCTTGGACTTTGCTCCCCCATAGGTGTTGGTTCTTTAATTATTTTTGCTGGTTCCCCTTCTTTTTCTGGAATTTCATTTGGTATACCTCTCCCTTCCTTTGCTCTTATTGTATACACTCGGAATTCTTCTTCTTTTCTTGTTTCCTTCGCAAGTTTCCTACGAAGTTGTTTCTTTCTTGCTCTTCCTCCGCATTGTGTTACTTCAATTTGATAACAAAATTTTGCACTATCAAGATCTCCTTTTATTTCTTGAATTCCATTTGGTGTAGGAAATTTGATTTTTTGATGTAATGTTGAAGCAACAGCTTTGATCGCATGAATCCACGGCCTTCCTATCTGCATGTTATATGGAGATTCCATATCTATCACACACAAGATTACATGTGTTTCGATTTCTCCTAGTAATACTCGCAGCATGATTTCTCCTTTAGATTTTGTTGTAGATTTCCCTAATCCATGAATAAGACACTTTGAATTTATGATTTCTTCATCTTTAATTCCCATCCCCTTAAGTGCATGATAGAATATAATATTAACAGAACTCCCTGTATCAACCAAAATTCGGTTTAATTTCCATTTTTCTTCAGCTTTCTTATCTTCTAGCATGATTGGCAATGTGATCACCAATGGTGAAGTGTGGTTCAAGTCTTCATTTGGAATTTCTGCTACTGAAAATATGATTTTCTGCTTTTCCCATTCTTCTAAAGTTGTTATCTTTTCTTCCTCCATGATCCTTCTTCCTCTACAATCTCGCTTGTATATTTTTCCCTTCATATTACTATGAAATTCATCAATCATTGTCTCTGTGATCATATTACATTCTTCTTTTTTGCAATCTCCATCTACTGACTTCATTTGATCTTCAAATTTTCCACAATTCCCTCAAATTTAGGCTACCACAATCCTCAAGTCCCTGTTTCTAGCGCCAATTATGTAGTTGCAGAATAACCTACAACTACACCCTCAATCGAATTAGTAAAAACTCAAGAAGTTCTTGATGATGAATAACAATTTTCTTATTAATGTTCTCAATTGATTACAAAGAAGTATCTAAATGGAATTAGAATAGTTACAACTTTCTCTATTCTCTTTCCTAAAATATTTCCTAACACTCACTAAAAGAACCTCTCGAATTTTACATTTGAACTCCTATTTATAGTAAAACTTTATACAGCTGTACATGAGTTACGAAGTATCGCAACTCATACTCGCAAAATTACTCCATCCTCGCAAAACTTCATATTTCTCCGCGCTTCTTCTATCATCGTAACATTTTATAATTCTTTTCTCCTTTATTTATTACGATACTCGTGAACTATTATCTTGCGATATTCAGTACTTACAGCGATGGCATCAAGATGAGAAACTCGATCCATCTTCATCACTACCATTAATGTCTTTGCCATCATCACGAGTAAAAGCAACCATCATCACATCCATTTCCCTGTTACTTAGCTTCCAACACCAGCGACCAAGGCTTAACTCCACCACTGCCTTCCAGCATCTTTCAGTCACGGCAAGCTGTCGTACCAAAGTTTCACTCATCGACAGCATCACTTCTCTGTTAAAGTTGATGAAGAAGATGATGGTGCCCTGAGTAAAACCAGTAGGTGCTCTCAACACTATTTAATTTCTAGCTTCCCCTCAGTAAATGGCCTAACTGCCTTTATCAGCTCCTTTGTAAATGGCAACCCCTTAACGGAATGGACGCCCCTTATAAATTATGTGCGTAAACAATTTTGCAACTTTGCTTGCTTCAAACGCCCATAAAACCTTCATGTGACGTTGGAACGACTCCATTCTTTCGCCATTAGCTTCGTCTTTTCGCCCTCTTCGAGATAACATCAAGGACTCCTAGATTCGAACGAGTTCCCTTTGGTCTTTGGCCCTTCTCCGCTTGTGGCTAACTTCTTTTATTGCCAAATAAAGTGCAAATTCACTTCTTTTGGATGATTCACCACGCAAAACATAAATAAAACAAAACAAACGTAATATACAATAATTTGCAAGAAACTAAGCAATTACTAGCATGGATTCAACACAAAATATATGAAAAATATGCACTTAACAAATTCCCCACACTTGTCTTTTGCTAGTCCTCGAGCAAACTATCTAAAATACAACAACTCCATGTCGTCACCGAGGAAATGGTTGCACTTAGCATGTGCAACAGGCCTTTAAACCCCTAGGTGTCCCTAGTGGACGAGTTATAGTCTCGTGAGGGCTTACGAGAGATATACCCACAAAACCTACTCCAACTTCAAAGAGTTCCAGCTTCCAAAACATCCAAAGAGCTATGAGGATATAGAATTTCTGCATGCTTGTAATAAGAAGTTAGAAATACCAAAGAACATATTCATTCTTTAATCTTGAGTGAGAAATAACCACACCATAATGATAGAAACACGTGTTTGAGGGCGATCAATAAGCATTTAGCCTCGACTTCTGCCTCACTTAAAAGGATTTTATGATAATTTCACTCAATAAGACGGATTTTTTATGGGTCTCACATGTGTGCAGGAAGGAATGAAGAGAGAATCCTACACACATTGAATGGTGGGAAGGTAACCTTCCGAATTATTTCTGGAGACTCCACAAAATCATGGAAAACAAAAATATTTTTCTGATGATCTCTAAGAAAAGAAATCAACTACTATAGCAAGGATGAGAGTACTTACCACCTTCACATCTGATTGCAATGATGAAAGCACCACTCTCACATCATCCAATAGAAATGTCTTCCTTCGGCTCGTCTTCTTCATCTTTTTGGTCTTCGTCATCGGTCTTCAACTGTTGATGATAAACTTGTAGAACTTCGACAATTTGTACTCTTTTCCTCAATTTCCTTGTTGCTTGAAACTTCTTTATATATTTTTCTTCCACATGGCCTTATTGAACAAATAACAACCTAAATGCAAATCTCTTTGTATATATATATATATATTTTAAAGAGATTACATCTAAAATAATAAATATGAAATGAAATTAACATGGCCATGAAAGAAGTACGTTACCACTTTGATCTTCACAACTTGTAATGCCTTCGTATCATAAACTTTAATAACTCTCATCTTTTGATTTTCTTCACTCTTGTAAATAAGTCTTCATACTTTGATAAAAAAATTCCGCTCCTTATGTGTAAGTCTTCAACATGTATATAAAAATTTGCTCATTGTATGTTGCTTTACTTGGATATGAAATTTTATCTTCCTTGTATTGTTGCTTGTAAACCTCAAACGTCCTTGTAGATTTTTGATGTCGCTCCATTGTTGGTGATGATGTGTTTCTATGGACCTGTTGTTGGCGAGAGAGAATGGTGCTAATTGCAAATCAAACTACAAGAAAGTGGTTTTCATCTATAAACGTTACCCTCATGATTGACAAAATTAGCACTCAAGAGATCAAAAATAGTGCTGAAAATGGTGTGAAGTTGGGTAGCTCACCATTCTACTCGGAATTAACGTACGGTGACACACACTCAAAAGAAAGCTCTTTAGTCAGCTACAAAGAAAATTTGGTCTGGTGTCTTGGTTGATATGAAAATGGGTAGTCTCCACTAATGATTGATCAACAACTCTAATAATGCATTTCTCCCTGCTCCTAATTTGCATCACCGGCATGATTAAATCCATTATTTAACACTCCAATTCGTAAGAAATTCGAATGTAGTTCCCTAACACTTCCAAGTTCAGTTATGTCGGTCAGAATCTTTATGTAAACATACCTAGAAGTATGCTAGTGACTCTAAAATCTCTACAAGTTGAAGGTTTTTTTATGCAAAATTTTGAAAAATTTATATGCAAAATACTCCCCCACACTTAAACTTCACATTTTCCTCAATGTGTAAAACCGAAAGTTCTGAATTCTGACGTAACAGCAGATAAAACAAAAAAACTGTGCAAATTGGAAAGGAACTTGGAAAAACTACATTTCACAAAAGTTGTTCATCTACGTGTTGTCTACAAAGTGTCAAAAGGTAACAGTGTTTCGATAAACGGTCTGACAGGTATGGTCTCTAGACTGAACTACGCGCAGTCTGAATTTTTCTGACGAAAAAGTATTCGTCAGAATTTTCTTCTAAAATAGATTACGGACTTAATGAAATTAAACATGGGGATGAAAATATGATATGAAAACAATAAAAACAAAAAATAAATAAATAAATAAAAGAGTTTAAGATAAAAAAAAACATATGGGTTGCCTCCCATTTAGCGCTTGGTTTAAAGTCGTCAGCCCGACGTGGCATTCTCCTTATTACTCTTCTAGAGGGAGTAAATCTTTAAGCTTTATCTCATCCACATTCACATAAGTGATGTTTTCATAATATGGCTTCAATCTATGGCCGTTGACCTTAGAAATAGTCCCATCTCTAAGACTAGTGATATCAACTGCACCATGAGAATAAACATTAGTAACAACATATGGTCCAATCCATCTGAACCTTAGCTTACCAGGAAATAACTTAAGACAAGAATGAAATAAAAAAACTTTTTGTCCCACAACAAAATTCTTCTGAGAAATCATCTTGTCATGGAAAAGCTTAGTCTTTTCCTTATATATATATGAGAACTCTCGTAAGCATCATTACGTATCTCCTCTAGCTCATTGATTTGTAGTTGCCTATGTTTCCCTGCTTTATCATACTCCATGTTGCACATATTTACCGCCCAATAAGCCTTATGCTCAAGTTTAACTGGGATATGGAAAGCTTTGCCATAAACCAACCGATATGGAGACATACCAATCGGTGTCTTATATGTTGTTCTATACGCCCAAAGTGCATCGTTGAGTCTATAACTCTAATCCTTCCGTGTAGTCTTAACAGTTTTCTCAAGGATGGAATTAATCTCACGATTTGAAATTTCAGCTAGCCCACTAGTTTGTGGGTGATACAGAGTATCAATTTTGTGTGTAATGTTGTACTTCTTAAGAAGAGCATGGAAGGATTTCTTGAAGTGCGTGCCTTCATCACTGATAATCACTCTTGGTGTACCATGTCTAGAGAAAATATATTCCTTCACAAACTCACAAACAACTTGAGAATCATTAGTAGGGGTGGCTTTAGCTTCCACCCATTTTGAAACATAATCCACAACAAGATGTATATAAAATTTTCCATTCAAATTAACAAAAGGACCCATAAAATCAATGCCCCACACATCAAAAATATCGACAGTGAGAATAGGATTGCGTGGCATTTGATTTCGAGCACCTAGATTGCCCGTTCGTTGAAATCTATCACAAGATTTGCAAAAAGCATATGCATCCTCAAATAGGGTTGGCCAATAAAATCCACTCTCAAGGACTTTGAGAGCGGTACGTTTTGCACCTAAGTGACCACCACAAGCATAAGAATGACAAAAAGATAGAATGGATTGAAATTCAGATTTTGGTACGCACCTGCGGATAATTTTATCAGCACCATATTTCCACAAGTAGGGCTCATCCCACACATACTGCTTGGCTATTTTTTTAAGCTTTAGATTTGAAAAGTAGATATTGTACTAGGTACTTGCCTTTTAACCAAATAGTTCACTATATCAGCATACCAAGGTGTTGATTCTTCAATCGAGAAAAGTTCTTCGTCTGGAAAACGATCCTGTAATGGGAGTTCTTCTTCGGAAACAACAAGTCTACTAAGATAATCAGCAACTGTATTCTCAACACCTTTCTTATCTCTGATTTCCATATTTAATTCTTGTAGCAAAATAATCCAACGAATGAGTCTTGGCTTAGCCTCCTTCTTTTTCAATAGGTACCGTAGTGATGCATGATCAGAATATATAATCACATTGGCACCCACCAAATAAGCTCTAAATTTTTCCAATGCAAATACTATAGCCAGTAACTCTTTCTCAGTAGTGGAATAGTTAATTTGAGCATCGTTTAGGGTCCTTGATGCATAATAAATCACATGTGACCTCTTGTCTACTTTTTGACCCAAAACAGCTCCGACTGCATAATCACTTGCATCACACATTAACTCGAACGGCAAAATCCAGTCAGGTGACTTAATAATTGGTGCAGTAGTCAACAATTCCTTCAATTTATTAAAGGCATCCTTGCACTCCTATTCGAAGTTAAAGGCAACCTCCTTTTGCAAGAATTTGCACATCGACATTGAGATTTTGGAGAAATATTTGATAAACCTCCTATAAAAACCTTCATGACCAAGAAATGAGCGAATTTCCCTCACCGAAGTGGGGTATTATAATTTACTAATCAAGCTTATCTTTGCCTTGTCCACTTCGAGCCATTTAGAGGAAACGATGTGGCCAAGTACAATTCCATGGTCTACCATAAAGTGACATTTCTCCCAGTTTAAAACCAAATTAGTGTCTATGCATCTTTTAAGCACAAGTTCAAGATTATTTAAACAAATATCAAATAAATCACCATAAACACTAAAGTCGTCCATAAATACCTCAATGATGTTCTCCACGTAATCGTAAAAATATACTAACCATACATCTCTGAAAAGTGGCAGGCGCATTGCAAAGACCAAATGGCATTCTTCTATATGCAAATGTACCAAATGGACAAGTAAAAGTTGTCTTCTCTTGATCCTCTGGTGTAATAATAATTTGATTTTAGCCCGAATAACCATCCAAAAAGCAATAATAAAAATGTCCCGCTAACCTCTCTAACATATGATCAATGAAAGGAAAAGGAAAGTGATCCTTGCGGGTAGCCGAATTGAGATTTCTGTAGTCTATGCACACTCGCCATCCTGTTTGAACTCTTGTAGGAACGAGTTCATCATCTTGATTTCTAACAACAGTGACACCTGATTTCTTAGGCACCACTTGCACTGGACTAACCCATTTGCTGTCAGAAATTGGGTAAATCACCCCCACACTTAGTAATTTGAGGATCTCTTTCTTCAAGACCTCCATCATTAGGGGGTTAACCCTACGTTGAGCATTACATACTGGCTTTATAACATCTTCCATAAGGATTCTATGCATGCACATGGATGGACTAATGCCTTTCATATCAGCAATTGTCCAACCAATAGCCGTTTTGTGCTCTTTCAGAAACCGAAGAAGGCGTTATTCCTATATTGTTGTGAGATTCTTTGCAATAATGACTGGAAGCTCTTCCCCATCACCCAAGTAAGAATACTTTAAGTGATTAGGTAGGGATTTTAGTTCTAATTTAGGTGCCTGCATAACAGATTGTAAAGGAACTTCATCAGTTATAGGTAAAGAGATATATGAAATATTACATGTTTTAAATTCTTGTGATGCCGTTAAAGCACCACATGTCTCAACAAACTCCTTGGTAATATCAACGTCCAAATTAGGCATGCCATTGATGTCCAAATTAATGTTATTTGTAGCACAGATTCATGTTCATGTTCTTTGTTCAAATCAAACAACTGTTGTGCCAACGAACCAATAACATCAACAGAAAATGCGGAATGGATATCACTTGGATAACGCATAGCTTCAAAAATATTGAAGCGTATAACCTATTTGTCAAACTCCATAGTGAGTGTCCCAGTATCACAATCAATCTTCATCTTAGAAGTCTTCATAAATGGTCTCCCAAGAAGTAATGAAGTAGACGAACAATTGTCCCCATTCTGCATATCCACAACAAAGAAATCAACCGGAAAGATTAGTTCATTCACTTGCACTACCACGTCTTCCACGAGTACCTTAGGATATATGTTAGACTTATTATCTAATTGAATGATAATCCCCATCTCCTTTAAAGGTCCCAGATTCAAAGAATCATAAACATTGGCTGACATCACGCTTATGGAAGCTCCCAAATCAAGCAAAGCACGCTCGAAACGTTTTTCACCAATAGTAAATGGCACTGTAAAACCACCAGAATCTTCACACTTTGCAGGCATCTTCTTTAGAAACATAGCTGAAGCACTTTCTCCCACTTGAGTGATTTCGTTAGCAATTAACCTCTACTTCCTTTTACACAGATCCTTCAGAACTTTGGCATACCTGGGTACCGTTCTGATAGCCTCAATAAACGAAATGTTGATATGCACCTTGCAGAAAATATCCATAATCTCCTTGTCTAGAGCTTTCTTCTTTGACTTGGAAAAACGACTAGGAAAAGGAGGTGGTGTGGTAAAAGTAGGAACTGTGTCCTTAGGTTGGCCAGTTGATGTTGGCTTTTCCTTTTGTAGGTACTGAATATCGCAAGATAATAGTTCACGAGTATCGTAATAAATAAAGGAGGAAAGAGTTATAAAATGATACGATGATAGAAGTAGTGCGGGGAAATATGAAGTTTTGCGAGGATGAAATGCGATACTTCGCAATTCATATACAGCTGTATAAGTTTTACTATAAATAGGAGTTCAAATGTAAAATTTGGGAGGTTCTTTTTAGTGAGTGTAAGAAATTATCTTAGGAAAGAGAATAGAAAAAGTTGTAACTATTCTAGTTCCATTTTGATAATTCTATGTAATCAACTAAGAGAATTAATAAGAAAGTTATCATTCACCATCAAGAACTTCTTGAGTTTTTACTAATTCTATTGAGGGTGTAGTTGTAGATTATTCTGCAACTACATAATTGGCGCTAGAAACAGGGAATTGAAGAATTCCTGTACCAGAAAAATGACAAGAAGAAGAAACACATCAGAACCATTAACTGAAGTAAGAAGAAGTGTAAGACTCGCAGGATGAGAAGCAAATATAACAGGAGAACCTAGTAGGAGAAGAAGTAATCGAAGAAATCAAGCTCAACAAATAATAGATCATGATCGAATGAGTATACACACTTGGAGAACTGATACACCAGAAGAAGAAGATAGAGAACCACAAATCAGAGAAAATGGGAGATTGATGGGAGGAACAATTCTTGAAAGAGAAGGGAGATGTTAGAAACATTGAGACAAGGAATCCAAAAAGAACGAATGATCGAAGCTGAAGAACGTGCCAATTTAACAAGACAAAATCAAGAATTGAGGATGGAAAATGAGATGCTACAAAGAAGGAAATCTCAAAGTGTTGCAAGATCAAATGTTAGGATAGAAAGAGAAGGAAAAAATTCACCGATAATCAATAATGAAAATAATATGCAAGAACAAGCGCAGAATCAAGGTGAAAGAAATCAAGAGAATCGTTTCATTTTAATACCAAACCACGAACAAAACATGGAGAATTTACGAACAAGGCCAAATCCTAGAGAAAACAATCAGAATCGAGAGGAAGAACAACAACTTATGGAAGAAACAGAGAGACAACAAACAGTACATCAAAACAATCACGAGAATAGAGTAAGAAGATATGAAGAGGCTCGTAACAAACAAAATGTTGAGTATGAAAGAATTAAGAGAAGAATTGTAAATCAACAAACAGAAGTGGAGAGGAATGAACCAAACTCTCGAATCAGAGTACAAGTAAATCAAGAATAAATAAATCACAGAAGGAGGAGAAATGAAGAAGAAGAAATTCCTGATATTCGCATGAGAAGAATGAGAAGAATAGAAAGGGAAGAACAAGAATTCCAAGATGCTCTGCGACTGAACAATTATGATAATTTAGAATGAAGATATTTGCAAAATTATGCAAATGAAAACATTAATGAAGAATATGATAGAATGCGAAGGATCGCAAGGGAGGAAGCGCAAGAACGTAGAAGAAGAGAAGCTGCATTAAAAAGACCAATGGATGAGAGTTCTGAGGCAAATGCACGGATTTTTCGAGAATTAGCAGAAATGAGAGGGATGATAAACAATAGAAGGGGAGGAGATAGAAGGAAATTAGATGAAGCAATAGAAGAAGCTGCGAGGACTCCATTTGATAGAGAAGTACAATTGGGAGGAATTCCACCAAAATGCAATTTGCCCACACTTACCAGTATATTTGATGGGACTTCATGTGCTATTCAGCACATTAAAGCATACATAAGATGCATGTTACAATGGGAGAATCATGATGCTGTGTTATGCAAGTACTTCGCATCGAGTTTAACAGGGGAAGCTTTAATGTGGTTCGAAGGACTCCCTAAGAACACTATTACGTCATTCAGTCATTTGCAAGCAACTTTCCTTGGAGCATATATCACAAATCACTCTTCACGACTTGGTATTGAAGATGTATTTGGTTTAAAACAAAGAGTGGGTGAAAGTTTAAAGCATTTGGTAAGACGATGGAAGACTATGTGCAGTGATATGGCAGGGCGCGTGGATGAGAGATACTTGATTTTGTCCTTCATAAATGCGATGTTCGCAACTGAACAATTATATGTTCAAATCTTCAGAAGAAAGAATTCCATAATGATGACAGAGTTACGAGAATTGCAAGAAGAATACATTACACTAGAGGAAAAAAAAACAGTATGGAATCATATCCAGTAGCAAACACTAGCAATCAAGATTGAGGAGCAAATTTACTTCCCAAAATAATCAATGTAGTAGCAGGTACTTCGCAAACATCCTCACAAACTTCTTCGCAAATTTCAGAAGAGAAGAAAATCAATGATAGCCATCCAAAAATGGTATCAATGGGTAGTAGAGATCAAGAAGAGTATGATAGAGAAAGGAATTTCTATAATCGAATAGGAAATAACCAAATTCCAAGATTAGATCAGCAACAAGAAAATTATGGGGGACAAAGGAAAAATTATTTTGGACAAGGGAACCAGAGACAAAATTATAACAACGGTCAAGGAGGTCAAAGAATGGTAAGGGAAGAGATAAAGTTGCCACCTTTGAATACAAGTGTAGAAAAGATATGGCAAGCAATTATCCTGGTAGAGCATATACCAACTCCATGGAACATGGGAAAGGAACCACCAATGGGTCCAAGAAGTCATGAATTTTGTTCATATCATCATTTTCATGGACATTCTACAAATAATTGCCATAATATCAAGAGGATAATTTTGCGAATGATTGATCAAGGAAAACTAAATCAATTTTTACTTAAGAAGACACAGTCGCAACAATTACCACATGCTCCATCCATAACTCGCAGGGAGAACACAGCACAAGAAATCCTACATATAGAACCATAGAAGTGGGAGAAGAAATCCTACATATAGAAGTGGGATCAAAAGCAAGGAATGTTTTCTGTAATTCCATCGTTCATTCATATAAAACCATAGAGGATTTTCATGATAATGTGTTAAGCAGGGTATATGCGAGGGATGGTGAAGGAAAGGAAGTAATGAACATCGCAAAAATTTCACGACTTGAAGATTGGCAGAAACGTGAAATTTCTTTTGAAGCCACTGAAATTCCAGAAGGTTGTGAAGCACATGATAATCCATTGGTAGTAAGATTAGCAATCTACATGAATATGGAAGAAAACGAAGATGATATGGAGGAAGAATCAATTGGTCTTAATAGGATTTTGATTGATACGGGAAGTTCTGTCAATATCCTCTTCTATTATGCTTACAAAACTATGGGGGGAAAAGATGCAGATTTAATACCTTCTACTTACAGAATTTATGGTTTTAATGGAACTGCTAACAAGCCCAAAGGAGAAGTGAGCATGCGCATTCCATTAAGTGGAATGCGAACTGAAATTCTGTTCTGCGTTGTTGATGTCGAATCACCATATAATGCTTTGATCGGAAGACCATAGCTTCATGGAATTCTAGGCGTAGCTTCCACTTTACATCAGTGCATAAAGTTTCCTCATATGAAGGGTATTGGAATTATCAAGGGTGATTGGGCTGAGGGAAAGAAATGTTACGATACATAAGTAGAAGTTTGCGAAGGAAAAACTACTGAGAAGGAAAATTGGAGAAAAAGAGCAAAGTCTGTGAAAAGAAGTGAAAATTTAATGGCGGAGGATTAAGGCAAAAAATAATAAAATTACGATGATAATAAGGGTTTGTGATTTGCGAAGAAATAAGAAGGAAAATAATAAAATAAAAAGGTAATCAGTATGTTTGCTCGTGGAAATAAGGTATGTTGCAAAACAAATTTTTTTATTTCGTGATAAATTTTACGAATATTGTTTGCTCGCAGGAAATTGGGAAAAGTTATGAATTTCAGAATTTATATTGCGATTAAAATTTCATTAATTTGCGAATAAAAGACCGCAATCTGTGATCAGCCTCCAAAAAAGAAAGAGAGCCGCAGAAAATTTTATACAGGCAAACCTTTGTGGCGTACACCCTAGTTCGCGAAGCTATATTTCGTAAGAGGCAAAGTCCTAAAGTACGTCATTTAAGGGGGTACCTATAAACGTGGCTAAGGGTAACCGGAACACCACCAAGGACCCTTAGTACATGGTAAAAATTTAGGGGTACAACCCAATAATGGGGTACCTATCCGGGTTAGACACCTTGGATTCTCACCTAATCTAGCGACATTACGCAATATAAAATGCGATGTAAGAGGATTTAGGTTGGGAGACTAAGGCATACTGTCTTTCCCAAGAAGTGCAGAAAATGATCAAGGCGCCGAGGTACACGGTTGAGTCAAGAGTTCCGGGTGAGGTTGAACCACATCTGCCATTTTTGACAAGTCTTGGCAAATGATGCACTTGGCCCAAAGATACCCCATAGGGTGCAACCTCGTAACTATAAGCCCTATAGGAAAAAAGGATAAGAGGTTGCGATCAAAAGCAGGTTGTTGGCAGAACCGGATGGGAAGAGCTAACCTTGTATGGTCGATGTACGCTTCCTTGAAGGGGAAACCAGGGGGAAGATAAAGGGCAGCACCCTCCATTAGGGAGCTGATACGTGCTATAAGACGCAAATGTCACGAGGCTTCTTGTTTGCGAAAACATAAAGGCTTGTCATATTTGTGCAACAAATGAAGTTCTGCGAGCATTCTAAAAAAAAAAAAAAAAAAAGAGAAGGGAAACATACAAAAAGAACTCGCAGAATGAAACAAAGAAGTTAAGATGAGATCAATGGGTTATTACATGAAAGTGTAAAAACGTCCTGCGATTTCATCGCAAGACGATAATGTCACGAGGTTGTATGTTCGCAAGAATGTTCAGACTTGTCATATTATCGCAAATACAAAAATTTACTACAAAAGAGGTGGCAAAATAAGACCTTTACTTAGGAAGGCATGATAAGACCACAAAAATTAATGAAATTCATCAAAATCATTGAAGAAATTATACAAGAATATACATTATGAAGATCTGAAAAGAAGACAACTTCGTCGATATCATTGAAGAAATTTTACAAGAA
Source organism: Papaver bracteatum (assembly GCA_023529315.1). NCBI lineage: Eukaryota > Viridiplantae > Streptophyta > Magnoliopsida > Ranunculales > Papaveraceae > Papaver > Papaver bracteatum. The sequence continues at coordinate 1,580,172 of JAJJWX010004641.1, read as the reverse complement.
TATACATCATGAAGTTTTGAAGAGAAGACAGCTTCGTCGATATCATTGAAGAATTTTTACAAGAAATCCTATCAAAGAAGATAACATCATTGAAGAATTTTCACGAAGACTTAACAAAAGATACGATTTTGATAGCAATCAAATACAGATAAGTTCATACTCGTAAAATTTTACGAGAATTACATACTTCTTATACTTCTCCATATATTGAATATTTCTCCACAAATTCAATACTATTTATACTTCTTCAAGAATATATCATATTTATTATACTTCTTCAACGGATATTTAATTTTGCGAAGGTTAAGTACTTATTATACTTCTTCATACAGTGAGTAATAATTCTTATACTTCTTCATATATTGGGCAATTCTTCATGAATTGAATATTGCTAATACTTCTTCAAAGATATTTTATACTTCTTATACTTCTTAAGGGTATTTCATATTTCGTATACTTCATACTTCCTATACTTCAAAGGGAGATTTATTATTTACTTCACAACATTCCGCAAAAGGCATAAGGCTTATATTTCTTATACTTCAAAGGGAGGACTTTTTATTCATAATCACAATAAGACGAAATTTCGTAAGATAAATTGAGAAGGATATTCTAATACTTCCAGCGATAGTTGATCATTTGAAGAGCAATAATAAGGGGAAGGGGAATACTAAGCTAAGTCTTTAAGATATATTATTTCTCTCCACATGATCAAGTTATGCGAATACGGGAAACAATCAATCAAAGAAAGATTAATTCAAATCAAGTTTTGAAAAAGAAATTGTTGAATTGATTAAAAGTGCAATCAAGAAGAAAGTGTTGTATTGAAAAGTTACAGAACAGATATACAAAAAAGAGTGAAGTTATTTTTCAAGGCGATCTATTCCCATCAAAATGATTTTGTTCTTCAACTTCACTATCATCTTCAACTTCACTATCAGAGATTTCCAGATATGGAGTATCTTCAGGAATTTCTTCGGAAAGGAGCGTATGATACTTCTTGAGAGGAATTTCATTATCTTCGCAAATCTTGCGAGTCATCTTCGCTCGAAAACGTTTGACATATAAACTATGGTTATGCTGGGAAATTAGAAGCTGAGATCTCAAATCAGAAATTTTCTTATTACGGTTAGCAAGGGTAGTTTCCAGATCGTTATTCATCTTCGCATAATTTTCTGCAGCAAGGAGAGAAATTAAGGAATTGATTAGCAATTTAAGAAGGAAAAGTAATCAAAATAATTACAATCGCAAAGAATTTACCTTTTAATTGCTTCTTATCATTACGAAGAGAAGAATTTTCAAGCTTTAATTGATTATTCTCCTCAAGAAGAGAAGAATTATCAATTGCGATGCTCGCAGATTGTGGATTATCTTCGTGATGGGATGTTAATTCTGCATTATCAATACTTAAATCCTCTACTTTCTGATGGAGATTTGAATTTTCAACCTCTAACTTCTTACAACGATTCAAAGTTTTCTTCTCAGCAATAGAATGACGTATTTCCCAATCAGAAGCAGCTGCACAACTAACTCTTCCAACCTAAGTAAGGAAAAAGGGGTTAGAAATCAACAAAATAAGGGAAATAAATAAGGAATAGAGAAGAAACTTACCATGCTACCTAAAGCATATAACGAAGCAGGAGAGACGAATCTTGAAATGCCTTTGAGGGAGTTATTATCAATTACAGTAGGAACTTTACAAGCCTTCGCAATAAGTTTGCGAGCATTCGCTGTAGGAGAATTTCCTAATCCACGAGAAGAATGGAGGAAAGTCTCAGAAATGCTAACCATTGCTGAGGCAAAAGTTTCTGGGATACTGCAATCTTCATTTTTATCTTCATCAACATCATCATCATTATCTCCTTCGTCAGAAAGGGTATCGGAATTAGAACTAAAGTCCTTCTCAGGAAACTTATCATCTTCATCACCAAGATCTTCCTCAATATTCTCATTAGAAGAAATTACGTTGGAATGAGACTTGGTTGAGAGTTTCTTATTTTTCCTCTTCTCATAAACAACATCTTGAAGTTTCCTTTTCCCTTTGAGAAGAGCATCATCTTGACTACTAGAAGCTTGGGTAACCTTCGCAGAACGAAGAGTTTGTTGTCTTGCAGTAAACCTTTTAGAAGAAGTGGAACTCTTATTTTCACTCGCAGCAATCTCAGGAAGAAGTGGAACCTGCAAATTCAAATAAGGATAATAAACAGAGGCAACAATATATTGTTTAGAAAAATACAAGAGTGTTTCTTACCTTATTTGAAATTAAAGGGTAACAAAAAGATAAGGAGATGGAAGTACATACATTTCTATAAACCCAAGGTTGATAATGGCGGTTACGAAGGTTCGCAGGAAGTTCTACTATCCCAGAAATATAAGAACCCGATAATATTAAAGGGTACTTATACCAATCTTCATCATTAGAACGACGAGGTGTCTTATTATTTCCTGAGGCATAATCAATATCGTGCATGAGAAGATCATCAGCTGCAATATTAGCTTTACGATGAAGACGAACACCCCAACGATTATTTTCTTTCCTCGCAGGAATTAGTGTGTAATTTTTGAAGAAACCCTCAACTGTATAATTCGCAGCAACAATTTCTATATTTTCAAATCCAGGTTTCCTAAGATCAACTGAATACAAAGATTTCCCAAAAGAGGCACGATTTGCGAATTCAACTAAGAGGCGAATACAATCACCAGTCAATTGGTAAATGGCACAAGAAAAATTGGGGTGGGAAATAATTTCATAGAATAGAGGAAAGTTAACATCATAAAGAGGAAGACCTGCGAGGATTTGACCTCGTGAGATTAAAATTTTCTGATCATCCCAAACATAGTTGGTAAAGAGCTTCACACAGAGAGAATATTTATTATCATAACCTTCAATCTCAGAGAGAATGAGGTCCCTATCATCAAGTTCCGCATTAATCTGTTCAATAGTTTTCTTCTTTGGTGCCATTGAATATAAGATGGAAAATAGAAAGGAAAAAGGATAAAAAAGATTGCAGAGGCAGAAATGGTGAAGAAGATTAATAAGATAAGAGAATAAAAAGCAAAAATTGGGGTGGGAAATAATTTCATAGAATAGAGGAAAGTTAACATCATAAAGAGGAAGACCTGCGAGGATTTGACCTCGTGAGATTAAAATTTTATGATCATCCCAAACATAGTTGGTAAAGAGCTTCACACAGAGAGAAGATTTATTATCATAACCTTCAATCTCAGAGAGAATGAGGTCCCTATCAGCAAGTTCCGCATTAATCTGTTCAATAGTTTTCTTCTTTGGTGCCATTGAATATAAGATGGAAAATAGAAAGGTTATGATAAAAAAGATTGCAGAGGCAGAAATGGTGAAGAAGATTAATAAGATAAGAGAATAAAAAGCAAAAACAAAGGATAATATTTATAAATAGAGAGAGTTTGATGAAGATAGAAACTCATTAATACGAGTAAGCGTGAACGGTTGAAAAGAAAGGTTACGAAGAAACGTGTCAAAAAGGTAAGGGAAAAGTAAAAAGACGTGTTGCGAACTTGATGGGTGGTAATAACTACACTAAATTTACGAGAATAGAGATTCTCATGACATTTCTTCTTCGTAGAATTGACATGAGAAGAGGCAAGATGTAGGTACTGAATATCGCAAGATAATAGTTCACGAGTATCGTAATAAATAAAGGAGGAAAGAGTTATAAAATGATACGATGATAGAAGTAGTGCGGGGAAATATGAAGTTTTGCGAGGATGAATTGCGATACTTCACAATTCATATACAACTGTATAAGTTTTACTATAAATAGGAGTTCAAATGTAAAATTTGGGAGGTTCTTTTAGTGAATGTAAGAAATTATCTTAGGAAAGAGAATAGAAAAAGTTGTAACTATTCTAGTTCCATTTTGATAATTCTATGTAATCAACTAAGAGAATTAATAAGAAAGTTATCATTCACTATCAAGAAATTCTTGAGTTTTTACTAATTCTATTGAGGGTGTAGTTGTAGATTATTCTGCAACTACACCTTTGGAACAGTTTCCACCTCTACTTCCTCTTCCAAGTCGTGACTAACCTTTTCTTGTTGTTTTGACTCTTCTGTTTGCTTCCCACTTCATAGAGTTACAACATTGACATTCGCTCTTGGATTCACAAAAGGCTGTGATGGCAACTTTGCTGAATTCTGTGCATTTATTTCATTCATGTCTGTAGCCAATTGTCCCATTTGAAGTTGCAAGTCCTTTATAGACATATCTTGTTTCTACAGGATTGCATCTTGACGCTGAGCATTTGCATCTTGCTTTTGCATCATCATTTTCATCATCTCCTCTAAACTAGAACTTTGATTCTGCTGTTGAGGCTGAGGTGGAGGTTGTGGTCGGAACTGTGGTTGTTGAAAACCACTTTGTCGCCCATAAGGATTAGGAGATGCAGCTTGCTGATTTGCATAACTGAAATTTGGGTGATCTTTCCAACCTGGATTATACGTATTAGAGTAAGGATCATACCTTGGCCTCTGATTAGGGAACACAACATTCACCTGTTCCGACTCTTCTTTATAAGTAGGAATAATCACAGCTGCCATTCGTTGTACCACCTTCTCTATGTTGTTCATCCGTTGCTCTGATTGTGCAGATTCCCCCATCTCGCTAACTCTTCTGATATTAGAGTCATTTTTGGTATAGAATTGTTGAGAATTGGCAGCCATGCTCTCAATCAAACTGGTTGCCAACGAGATTTTCTTCTCAGTAAGTGAACCACCGACAGCTGTATCAATCAAATTCCTTTGTTCTGGAAGTAATCCTTCGTAAAAGTATTGAATGATAAGTGTTGAGGATATATTATGGTGTGGGAAGCTTGCCAACAACCTATTATACCTCTCCTAATATTCATATAAAGTCTCCCCAGACATCTGTAGAATGCTACTAATATCCTTGCGAACGGATGCCGCTTTGGAAGCAGGAAAATATTTCTCCATAAATAGCTTTTTCATGGCATTCCATGTTGTAACACTCCCTGAAGGAAGACAATACAACCATTATTCTTCTAAGTATGTCAATGAGAATGGAAAGGCTTGTAGCATAGGCATATCTCTTTCTGCGGTTGTATGCCTCAGACTTGTCATTGTGTTCTGGAACTGTTGAAGGTGTCGATTTGGATTTTCACCTGGATATCCCTTGAACTTTGGTAGATGATGAAGTAGATTCGACTTCAGCTCTATTGGTTCAGTGATTGTAATGCACAGTGGTTGCGAATCTAAGCATGGAGATGTTAACTCTCCTAACTTTCTCTCCGGAGGTGGAGGTGGTGTTGGATTATTGTTACCGCCAACCGTTGTTGATGTAGAGGCTCTTCTTGGAACTTTGGACGTGCTTGTAGTATCGTTCCCTTGCAAGTTTAAATTCCACACCTCGGGTAATCCCAATCCTTCAATGCCATATATTAAGTACCTAAAACAAAAATCTAGAAAACAAAGTTAAAAACTAAAAACAAAATCTAAAAACAAAAATAAAAATAAAACTAAAAGAAACAACTAAAGCTATCGACTGCTCCCCGGCAACGACGCCAAAATTTGATGCGTATCGTAGGTGCTTAAATTAATTCACTTATATTCTACTTTACTAATGAATAATATAGTAGCAAACAAGGTTCGTTCCCATGAAGAACATGGAGTTTAGTTGTCAAAAATGTCACAATGAGGGGATTTTGTTTTAGATTTTATAACAAATAAATAACAAAGCAATTGAAAATAATAAAGTTTGCAAGCAATGGAGAGAAATATGATCAGGGAATCCTTCTTCGTTACTAAACCGTCATCAAGTTATTATATTCATCCATTAATACAATTAATCACAGATTATTACCAACCGTGGAATAACAACTAGCTCAGTGTTATCCCCTAAAATCCTTATATCACTGGGTACGGAAGCTCTCCAATACCAGATTCTATTCGTCGAAACCACCTAATAGTAGCTCAATCAAGGTATAATTTGTTTGAAAGCTTTATCTTTTGTGAATTATAGATTGATCCTAGTAGTTAGACTCTTAGCTCAAGGTCCACTTTTCTAGTGTTGTCTATACACACAATCGCTACACATAATCCCTCTGCAAGGTCTTGTGTTCTCTATTTTTGTATTAATTATTCGACTATTACTTATCTCCTAACTCAATACTAGCATTTGATTGAATCAACAAATTAATTCAGTTGGCCACCTAAACAATCTATCAATTAATCATAAATATTCTAATTAGTATAAACAATCAATAATCATGTGAAGAACTTCAAAATAGATTTATATAATAACTCAAATCATGTCTAGAACTTAGAATTCATCCCCAATCACTAAAAAGTTTAACTACTCATGATGCTAATGAAACCCATGAGATACATATTATAAAATGGAAAAGAAATAGTTACGGTAATGAAGAACGCTCCAAAACCCTAGCTTTTCTTCCTTGTGTTCTTCTCTCCAAAACATGATTAAAGATTATAAGATTGATATCCCAAAAAATATTAGAAGTTCTCTTATATAGGTGTCCCAATTGTAGTTGTGCCCGTGCATCAAATCCCGGTCGAATGGTTGACAAAACTTTCCAAAACTCCTCCAAAACTAGACCAAATTCATGTAAACTAACCAAACCCACGTCCAATAGCTTCATGGGCTCGGTCATGAACAGTGAAGGCTAGCCCAAATCCAAAATTCTCAACTTCATTTGGCCTGTCAGTTTTCCGAAACTGACAGCCTATTTTGCTTCTTTCATTACGGATGGGATATCCTATCCGTATGTTCTCTTGGATGTTTTAATATTTTTCTTCTCTTCATTACAGATGGGTTTTCCCATACGAAAGTTCTCCTGGATGTTTTGCTCAATTTTCTTGCTTTCTATCACGGATGGGTTTCCCATACGTAATATCTCCCGTCAGTTCTACGGCTGAAACTTCTAGCCATAACTCTCCTGGAGTTTAACTACGGCCGGGATAAAGCTCCGTAAGTCCAAACCCCTTCATTGTCTATAGCATCACTGCCATGCATGAACTACGTCTCCATCATTCGCTCCTTTGCAATCTCAAACATCTGCAGCTCCGTTATCACTGTATCAATCCTGATGTTGACTCGAGCTCCAACAAAACCATAAACCTCAAACCCGATCACCAGAAAATCATCACCTTCTCATTCTTAATAACTCATAACACCATCAGCTCCATAACTAATCAGTTCAAAACTCCACAACAGTCCATGAAATGATGTCATCACTCGGCAGCTGCTACAGTCACAGTACAACCCATTTCTTACAAAGCTATCAGCTTCCAAGCCTAAATCCACCAATCTCCATTATTGTCTCTACCAGCATTCATCTATAACCGATCATTTCCATCAACTCGAGCTTCAACGATGATAGCAAGACGAGAAACTCGATCCATCTCCATCACTGCCATTAACGTCTTTGCCATTATCACTAGTAAAAGCAGCCATCATCACAACCACTTCCCTGTGACTTAGCTGCCAACACCAGCGACCAAGGATTAACTCCACCACTGCCTTCCATCACTTTCAGTCACGGAAAGATGCCGTACCAAAGTTCTACTCATCGACAACATCACTTCTATGTTAAAGTCGATGAAGAAGATGATGGTACCTTGAGTAAAACCAGCAGGTGATCTCAATACTATTTGATCTCTAGCTTCCCCTCAGTAAATGGGCTAACTGCCTTTAGCAGCTCCTTTCTAAATGACAACCCCTTAACGGAATGGACGTCCTTTATAAATTCTGTGCGTAAACAATTTCGCAACTTTTCTTGCTTCAAATGCCCATAAAATCTTCATGCGACGTTGGAACGACTCCATTCTTTCGCCATTAGCTTCGTCTTTTCGCCCTCTTCGAGTTAACATCAAGGACTCCTAGATTCGAACTAGTTTGCTTTGGTCTTTGGCCCTTCTATTCTTGCGGTTAACTTCTTTTATTGCCCAATAAAGTGAAAATTCACTTCTTTTGGATGATTCACCTCGCAAAACATAAATAAAAAAAAACAAACGTAATATACAATAATTTGCAAGAAACTAAGCAATTACTAGCATGGATTCGACACAAAATATATGCAAAATTAGTGCATAACACCGGTTGCTGATTGATTTTCCATTGAATAGATGTTTAGCTTTGTTTTACTCCTCCAAGATTAATGTTGCAAAGAATATATGTAGATTGATGTGGAAAAGAAAAATAGGTCGATTGATGTTTCTAAGAAGAATGGGTTATCTTTCTTATATAGGATTCCTTCCCAATGGCTCTATTTATAATAACTCATGCTCAAGGGCTCTTTTTCCCAACGACTCTATTTTCCAACGGTCATATTTCGCAATGACTAGATTTCCCAATGGCCATATTTCCCAACAACTCTATTTCTTTATATAAATATTGAACATTTATTTGTTCTTACCATCAACAATCTCAATACATTCTTACATATAAACAACCTAAATAATGTATTCCAACAGTTCTAGTAGAAATGGAAAACAAATAGTATGTGTGGAAGAAAAAAAGGGTTGTCCATGTTGTTTCATGGATATACATAGTTTTCTTCAATGCCCATGGATACATACAAAATGTCCACAAACAGGTTGCACCGGCACTAGGAAGGTAAAAGATTCGATACCAGAGAAGATAAGGTATTTGGAATGTGAGTATACTAAATGTCCGGGAGAAGCACAATGTTTGGAGGATGTAATAAAAGATGCAATCAAACAAGAAAAAGTTGAAGAACTCTGCAACAACTTCAAACTAAAAGGTAAGGTGGAGTTTGAATGCACCAATGGGATTCCATGTGAAACTGATGGTTGTTATTTCTTTATGGAAATGTACCATTCAGTTGCAAAAAAATCATATGGAAAACTTTACTGAAGATGCCTTGAATGTGGAATGGTGGCATAGGTTGAATAAGTGTTGTTTTAGTTGAATTGAATATCAATTGATGTAATGTAAAATTGTATAGTTAGTATGTGTGAGTTTTTGAATGTCCTAAACATTTAGCAATATGCGAAATTACAATAAATAATAATAGTAATTTTGTTATTCAGATTAACGATTACATTAAGAACGTTCAACCAGCATTTAAACCAATAGGCAACCCAATTGGACAAGTTATGTCTCGTGAGGATTTACAGAGAGATATACCCACAAAACATATCTTCATTTTAATTATTTACTCTTCATCTGATGATTCAGCTGATGAATATTCAAAGGGGGAAGGGTCATACTCTGAGAAGCTGTTTTTCAAAATAACATAGGAGTTAAAAAATCTAAAAGGTTTCCCTTTATTTTTTTGGTAACTTTCCAAAGCATGTTTCTCCTACAACAAAATAAAACAATATCAATTTACACTTAAATAATTCAACAATTCAGTACACATACTCAAAAGATTGTTTGATAGGTAACCGATAAGTTTCTTACGATTTCCGAAGGTACTGCAGCCCTCCAAAAATATAACGATCTCTGTGTCGTTATATATACTTTCACGTCTGAAGTTATAACGTTTAACCTTGTTTTCAGATACTTCACCGTGCGTTCATTCGGATTCCCGTTATGTATAGTCAACCTTTGCAGAAATTGCTCCAAAAGGTGGGTGTTATTTAGTTGTTCATTTTCTATTTCATTCTCTACATGAACTTCAACCCATAATCTAACTATAAATTCGTCTTCCTCCGGATTATAACCCACCATAATTAAGAAATAACAGTGGTGTGGATAATAACTGGGACTAAAATAAGTTTTTTTTTCTCAAGAAGATGGAGAACAGAGTTGGTTGAACTAATGTGTTCATTGCTAAAGAGATTTTGAATCCTTTATACATGCACCGTATACATATCCATTAACTGTTGAACGAGATTTCACGGATAAGTATACTAATCCATATACTGTACATATAGATTTCACGGATATGTATACATATCCATATGCTGTGTAAATGATTTCGCGGGTTATCGTAATTGTAAACCATATGCCACCAAATCTAAACTTCATAATTTGAAAACATAAGTGAATCCCAAAAATTATCTAAAATTTGTTATTACAAGTGCGTGTAACATTCGAAAACTTAAAACAGAACAGTGAAATACATCATATGCCTCAGAATCATCATCATACATACCCGCATGCTCGTCATCATCAACCTCGACATCGTCCTCCTCATCCTGATCGTCAACCTCAGAATCCTCCTCTTCATCGTCATAATCCTCCCCATCACCAGAATCCTCATTAGAGCTGGCAAACGGGCGGGCCAGGGATGGCCCGTTTCGGGTTACACGGGTCAAAATCCTCGGGTCGAAAATACTTCACGGGTGGTCATTTCTTCAACCAGTGGCCGTAACGGGTTGAACTTGCGGGTTCACGGGTTAGCCCGCCCGTTTGCCAGCTCAACTATTTGACAAAGTTTCCTCTGATTTATGATGTATTTCCGGCCACATTCAGGCCATCTCCTCCTTCTCTGCAACCTAACATAACATTCATCTAATTCATTTGATATTTAGATTCACTTCAATCAACAGATTCAACAGTCGCAATTCCGGTGCCGCACTCGCACCAAAATTTAAAAATTTAATGAAAGGAAATGAATCAATGATTAAGAAAATTGAAAAACTTAACACTAGTTTAGTAGTTTTGTAGTTGCACCTTAAAAAAAAAACACAGTTACACATACACAGTATACTAATCAATTCATGATATCTTCTTCAACAAAGAAAAAAACACAGACACATTATACTAATCAGTTAAATTGTAACATTTATAAAACTTTCAACTTTCAACTTCACAACAACAACACCTGTATAATTACTAGCTTATGTCTTAACATCATTTCAGCTCAAATTCAATCTACATTCTACACAACCAGGATAACCCCAATAGATCAAAATAAACATGAATCTCAACCATATATATATATACACTTTAACAGTTCCATTCCATATAAAGTATAAACTCAGATTGAAATGTTTGGAATCCTAAAATTACAACAACTCAAATATCTCAATGTTCACTTAAATGTTATCCTTAGTACACCTAAAACAGACGATGCCCAAAAAATACAATGCTCCGGGGTCTATCAAAAGGAATTTCATATGCAAAACAAGTCACAATAGAAGCCAAACACAGTAGATGGCTGCCTATCAAAAGAAGGGAAACATTCTCACATTAAGGAAAAGCTTCACTTATCCCTGTTCTTTGTTGGTTAACTTGGTTTAGACTTTAGCGGCCCTCCACTGGTTGCAATAAGCCGATAATAATTCGACTTACGCTCACTTACAACACCTATAATTAATAACAAAAAGTGAATAGAAAAATACTATACAAGTATCCAACTGAAAAGCATCATCGTAACCAAATGACTTGAATCAATTACTTCATTCTATGCCAATAGAGAATATCAACACAAATATCTTAATTTCTTCATTCTATGCAAATATCTCAATCTCAATTTCTTCATTATATGCAAATATCTCAATTTCTTCTCAACTCCATCAGGACCATCACTAAAAAAAAACCCTAAGAATTCAATAGCCTGAGATTTCATATAAAGTCATAATCATAAACCCCTAATAATTCTAATTAAAGGTTAAATAGTTCACATCAAGTTATCCAAATAAGAACCAAAACCAAAACCAACTTGATTCTAAATAAACATACAATAACCCAAGTTGTATCTAATGATTCTCATCAAAATCAGATAACCCCAATTAAAATTTAAAACACTAAATCAGTGATCATAAAAGATTCAAACACACAGATCTACAAATACACAACATTAACTGCCAAACTAAGTAAAACCCACTACTGAAAACACTAGATAACAAGCATTTGAACATCAAATGATCAAACCCCAAACTATACATGAATGATACACGATTAAAATGAACAAAACAATAACAAAGTGACATACAAACATCAAAATCAACGAATTTACTTACTTGCTACTAGTCGCTAACCATTGTTGTTGTTTCTAATTGTAATTATGGAACAAGAAAATGAAGGTGAAAAAGATGAGAAGTCAAGAGAATTGAAGTTACTAAACTGCTGACGCTGCGGAGTGCGGAGGGAGGAAAGAAAAGAATAAAGAAAAGAAAAGAAAAGATTATAATTAGCTAGGGTTTTTTCTTTTTATACCTAGGAGACACATATAGATGGGAGGGGCCACAAGTCATAAGCATAGGATTGGCGGGTTTACGGGTTGTACCCAGAGATACACGGGACGGGATGGGTTTACCCGTTTTCGCACGGGTCATCATTTTCCCAACCCTAACCCGACTTGTTTATAAACCAGCCAAGCCGGGTTCGGGTTTTTTACGGGCCGGTCCGGGTGAACCCGCGGGTTTTGGGCTTGTTTTCCAGCTCTAATCCTCATCGTCATCTCCATCATGTTTATATTCGTCTCCCACATGTCCGTGTGCATGAACATGTTCATCTCTATAAGGAAAGTCATCTGGGATTTGATTATCGTAATCACCGTAATACTGAAATGCCCCATCCTCGTTTTGGCCTGAGACAACTTCTTCTTCTAAGTTTGTATCATCATAATATTATTCTGACGATGGAAGTACCACGTATTCCATATCTGAACCCTCCATACTAGACAAGTCCCCTGCCGCGGCTCCTCTAACAAGACGCGCAACAATGTGCTTGACAAGATCATTTCTTAGTTGTAGGTGCAGTTCTAGATTTTTCAGAGATGACATAAATACACGACCATTAACAGTAGGTTCCGGAAGTGGAATAGGAACAACCCTTCCCCAATCCATATCCCGACGCTCATGCTCGTTAATGATGTTGTGCAAACTAAGACAACATTTCATAATTAGATTCAAGTCAGATTGGTGCCAATACTTACATGGAAATACGACAATTCTGAATTTACCCTGAATCACTCCAAAAGCACGCTCGACATCCTTTATTTTATCCATTTGATTCTTGTTGAACCTAACATAGTCAGGAATGTCCAATGTCTGAGAAAAAGCTTGTACAATTGTAGTCAACTTTGGATAGATACCATCGGCTAAGAAATAACCCTTATTGTATTGGTGACCATTGATGACATAATTACATGGAGGTGCTACACCCTTTAGCATGTTATCAAAAAGGGGTGAGTGTGCCAACACATTCAAATCGTTGTTTGATCCAGGAATTCCAAAAATGGCATGCCAAAACCACAAATCGTATGATGCAACCGCCTCTAATACCAAACTACTCTCTTTATCTTTACCCCGGTAAGTTCCTTGCCAAGCTACCAGACAATTCTTCCATGGCCATTGCATATAATCAACACTACCAAGCATTCCTGGAAAACCTCGGTCGGCATTCTCAGCTAGCAACCTCTGAACATCTTCAGGAGCGGGTTCACGCAAATATATGGCTCCAAAAGTCATGCAAATGGTGTGGCAAAATCTTTTTAAATACATGTATATTGTAGTAGCACCCATACGAGTATAATCATCAACACTATCAGCTGGCATACTTTTGCATAAACATTTTATCACGACAACTAATTTCATATGCGGAGAATTCCCCATAGTACCAGTTGCATCCGGACGTTGATGCCATTCAGGGTCCACTTCAAGCAATTTTTCTAACAATTTATCGAATAAGTCTTCCCTCATGCCTAGATGTTGTTTGAATTGTCTAGAGGTATAACCGGTTCCAGGCGTAAAATAATCATTAATCATTTTGGCATCATGCCACACACGATCACGCGTTATTACACTACGTGTATGTACCTCCTTTGGAACAGGTTGTCTAATAATACGTAACCGTTTATCCAAACATAGTTGTGTAAAAATAAACAAGGCTTTCTCTTCTTCATCACTATCACTAGAAGTATCCAAATATATTCCATGTTTGTATCTCATATAAGAACGCATTAGACTCATTGTGCATCTTAGCAAACCAAAAATACAATATCAATTTATGTATAGCATACATAAACACAAGTATATCAAGGTTCTACATTGATATGCATTTACATGAAACATTTCATTCTACATAAATCAATACACACAACAAATAATCATGCATTTTTCACTAAATATATGTTTTAATAACGTTATTGAATTGCATACTACATATCCAACCAACCTAGTATCAACAATTTCATCAAAACAAGAATCTAATTAATTTGAAAACCCTAACATTAGAATCACCCACCTTTGATGTTTTTTTTTTTTTGATGAAATTTGAAATTGATTGAGGGTTTACTTTCACCTTGAAGTAACCATCAAACCCATTTAATATTATCAATGGAATCGCCCTGAATAAACAACAAAATCGAAGAGGGGTTAGAGGGGTTTTGAGAGGAAGAATTTTAGGGAAGAAGAAGAAATGGGCGACAGAAAGGGGTTCTGTAAACTTTAACCTATGAAACGGGTACTGAGTACCCGTATTTTGGTCAAGTCAACGAGTTGACTAATATGCGTACTGAGTAATCGTTTAACACTATTCATACGCGGACTGAGTACCCGTATAGTGTAGATAAGGGATAGCAGAGCACCATAGAAAGCTTGCCTTTCATGTGCCATCCCTTCCCTATATTTGAGGGATATGGAAGGGATAGCTAGCACCATAGTGCTAGCTCTTATAGTATAGCCTTTGTCACCTAGCTCTTTAGCAATCTTCCTACCAATATCTTTACATAGTTTATCAAGAATTCCATCATCCAGGTGTTCTAATGAGAGACCTTTGAACAGAACCGAAAAAACTTGATGAGTGAAGGTACAGTCTTCTAGTGGAATCGAGTTATCATAGAACTTCAACACGATTAGGTGTTCATGGATGATCCATGACACCCTTTTTAACACCTCATTCATATCTTCAGCTGACTTGAATTTGAAAACATATAAAATCCTGCCCATAGTATTGATTTCTACTCTTTTGTGTCTTCTCCATATAATATTGACATCTCTCCACACTTTGTCAAAATAGATATCATCTTTAGAAATAATTTTTCTTAGCAGACAGTTAGTCTACTTATTTGCAGCAACATCAATTTCTTCTTCAGAGATTAAACTTCCTTTGGCTTGGTTAGGTTGTGCCATACCCAGATTTGATTCTTGAAACATTCTTGTGAGTGCCACCATTTGAAGTATAGTACTCTGAGACATACTTAAATCTAGAGAAGATCTGACTTTTTTTGATAGGGAGAAAGAGTTAATAGGGTGAGTAATCTTAGATTCATGATGTATGAATCCATAAAGATTTATGCAGTAAGGGTTTGGCTGACTATTTCCTAAATTATGGAAAACATTCCTAGGATATAGATTAATTGTTGAGATATTTTTGCACTGCTGGGTATGAGAATACGGAGCAATATAGGCCTTTGATTTAGGCAAGTGAAATTTGAAATTTTGAACTGCCAAAATTTACGCCATGGTAATTGTGACATTCTCGAAATTTCCCTTAGATCTTAGGTTTTTGGGAAGAAGAGGATCTTGACTATGATGAACGTATTTAATGTATGATTGATTGAACAAATCAATGGTGGTGAAACATACAAAATCATGGATCATGCCTTGAGAGAGTAAAACCGAGGAAACCACTTTGAGAACTGAATATATGTCGTTAAAGGAGTTTAATATGACCATATCTAGATATGGGAAACACTACTGCTCCTAATGAGTATTTAGAGATACCAAATGCACTACTGCTTCCTTGAATACCACTACTGGAACACTACCGAATCAATCGAAAGTATTGCAAATCTGCAAATTCGTTTTCCATGAAAACAAAAAAGATAGAAACCGATTAAATGTTAATTAGTTTGAGGACATAAGGATTAAAAGAAAGCTTAGAAAAAAGAGAGATTTAACAAGTTATCATCATAAGAACAATCAAAATTAGAATAAAAAGACTCAAAAATACATCAGGATCAAAGAATTTCAAAAAATTAAAAGAAAAAGATCAAAGAATTATTTCACCGATTTAGTTAACCAAGTCGACTCAATTTTCCTCTATTACCAATTAGGGTCACAGTAGATTGATATGCAATCTTGATGACACCACAAGTTGTAATATGCGGTTGTCGGAGATTGCCTTAAACATTTCTGAATTTTCTTTTAGCCACCACCATTTCTTCCGTTTTGTTAAGTGTTTCCGATTTTTGGTGCCGTTTTCCCCGAAAAAACGGCCTCTAAAACAGTGAGATCCCACAATATATATTCGGCTCCCGTTTCTTCATTAAACCATTTTTACTCTTTCTTTTCACTGCAAAAAAATTTCCATTTATGTCTTAAACCCTAGAATTTTTCCAAACCATCGTCTTCTGTAAATCATTCCTTTGTTCAAGTAGAAGGGATTTTTGAATCTGATGGAGTATTTCACTCTTATACCCGAAGATATTATGTTAGACATTTTGAGCCGATTACCCACAGAAATTGTTCTTGGATGCAAATTAGTGAGCAGAACTTGGAGGAATCATGTTCGTCATCCATCCTTCTCCAGGATGCATTTACACCGTCTCAATCAACCTGCGGCTAATTCTAGTAAGTTGGGTTTTATTGCTTTGACTCATAGGAGTGAGAATGAGAATTTTCGTTATTTTTAATACGATGAGAATCATGAATCTATTGAGAGAATTGGAAGATTTAATTTCATCTCCCCGTTTTGGTTTGATACTGTCTTTCTTGGTTCGGTAAACGGTTTGATCTGTTTCGTCCGAGATCAATTTGTACTAGGAAAAACTTATATTTGTAACCCCATCACCAGAGAGTATATTAATCTCTCAAAAAGTAGGAGATTTGGATTGGATCTTGGGGCTACCGGATTTGGTTATCTTTCTTCAATGGACGAGTATAAAGTTGTAAGAATAATGTTCGAGGACGAGTTAATGGAAGTTCAAATATATACTCTAGGTAGTGTCCATGGATGGAGAAGTCTTGGGAAGGTCACATTTGGAGCCAGAAAATTTTATGGAAAAGGTATGTTTGAAAATGGTGCTCTTTACTGGATGAACCGGCATTCAAAAGTGATTGTTACCTTCGATTTGGCTGAGGATAAGTTTTGTGAACATCTTTTACCTCCTTCGTCACCAGACTCCGATCGCTATGATTGGTATGATAAACTAGGAGTTTTGGATGGCTGTTTGTCTGTTGTTGTTGGTAGACGTGTCAATGGAACTTTATGCTTTGATTTGTGGCTATTGAAGAAGAGGAATGATAATTATGACAATAAATAGAGAACTGAACATCAGTCAATGGGTTGGAGTAGAGTGTTCAGGAATTTTTATTTAAACTTTTTTGCCGTTACGAAGAGTTACTGTGTCTTAACTTTCAGTGATAGCCATATCATCATTCTCAACCTAGAAGCTTCATCATCGATAAGGATTGGGGATTTGAGAGAACTTATTGGTCAAGTAGTCGGTCACAAGAATACTTTAGTTTCTTTGAAAGAATTAGGAGAAAAAGATACGAAGATATTGGGAGTCAGTTGAAATTGAGGAGACAGAAAGCGATAATAAACCAGCTGTAGGAGGATGAGACCCTGTGACCTGCTTATAAACTGGTAATTTGTGTTGAGATTCATTTTTTGGAATTGGATAACAAGTAACCTTTTTGTGAACCTAAATGCTAATGGCATTGTCTTAGTGACTAATATATGCAAACTACTACTCACTACGGGAAAAAACAACGTTTACAACACAATCTAAGATTTGTAGTACCCCTACGACAACTCCATTTCATGGGTTATGGAAGGGGGTATTGTAGAAAGTCCAAACTTTTCTACAATACTTGACTAAGAGTTGTGATTCATGGTTCGACAATATTTTTCCAAAGTTGTGATTCTCTTTCGATTTTTTTTTGAAAGCCTAACACAAGTCATGCTTGTGTTGTGGAACTATCTTGAACAATACAGGTTTGGTATTGTGGAAATATATGTATCAACAAATATTAATTCTATGAATAAGCTTTGCACAACACTTGTATTTGATGTTAAACTATTTTGGGCAACACATAGTTATGTTGTAAAGATACTATTTCACAATATTTTCTTTTTGTAGTTGAAAGGTGGAAGACAACATCTATTAGTATTGTCCAAATTTGAACTACAACTCTTGTTTGGAGTTGTGTGCGGAAAACTATTTTGAAAATAAATAAATTAGGGCTGAAACCGAATTGCTGAAAGTAATTCACATTTACATGCCAATGTAACACGTTTACATTAGTTCAAGTTAACCTGCCAATGCTAAACACACATTCAGAAAATGGAAATATGAAAAGTAAAGTTTCTTGAACACCCTCCAAAAAGATAATGAAGATTAAGATGTCTATGTGAACACTATTCAACAGCATCATCACTAACATACTTGAACTCTGAATTCAGCTATCGACATGAATATCATCCACATGAGTAATCAAACTCAGAATGTAAGCTCATCGGGTCGCGGTTTTCTCCCTTTCATCCTCACTGTCAACCTCAACAATATCTATAAGTAACGTATTTACAGTACCTTGTTTAAGCAAAACTAGACCATCTCCCAAGCTCCCTTCTGTCTCTAAAGTTATTTGGTGTTCAACTACAATAACTGACACCACCGTGGAATCGAAACAAACATTCTTCTTCTCGTCTATGTCATTTGCCGAAGGCTCCCGTGGGTTATTGATATCTGCAAAATAATTAACAGTATAGCATATATGAGCACAAGGCATTGGCGAATTTTCACAAATTTGGACAGGGATATACATAAGCAACCAAAATTAGGTAAAATGGTAAAGCAACATATCTTAGTTTGGAACTAAGAAGTGTATGGGAGAACATAAATTACTCATTGATTGCAGCTCCGGCATTAAATTATTACTGAATCAAGGTCCAAATAGTAGACCTTATAGTGCAGATGCTATGAAATGACTCACTTCAGTTATTACTAAACCATCCATCATATTCCCTAGCTAAACCAACAACTGGTTGTTCCCTATGCCATTACTAGTTCAGAAATACCACCAAAGTCTATAAGAATCCACTACATGATAGGAAATTGTAAAACATAATAAAAACACCGTTTACATCTATAAGAGCACAAAGAGAAACAATATGTAGTAGGACATTATTGATACCTGGGATGTGTACGTCTTTACATTCATTTTCGAAATAAACGATCACAAATGTTCAAAACCAACAAACAAAACAGAAGGAAAAAATAAGAAATGAAAATTCTATGCTCACAGCTCCATAAAGATAGAGAATAGAGAATATCCTCAGAATACTTTAATATAGGGTACTAAAAAAAATGGATCGTCAATTGACATTTATACAGATTTACTAAAAATTATATAAAAGTCAAGATTCACGTTTTTGAAGTGTAAAAAAATTCATTCCGTTGCACCAAAAACAGTCTACGAAACCTGTATTCATTACACTAACCATCTTCAATCAAGTTATCTTCTTAGAACAATAGCACTCATAAATTAACACCATCAAAGTACACAAATCTAACACAGTCAGATTATCTATATGGGTAAATCCAAAAGATATAGAAAATTATTCAAGTTCAGTTCCAAGGGAACTACCTAATTTCATTAAGGGTCTCCACTGTTTTCTTTGGGAATATCTGGACGGACTGTGACTGGCGATACACTGACAGAGACAAAAGAACAAGAATTAGAATCGCACGAGCCAAACATGGGAGGCCTAGACATATGGTACACAAACTAAATGCAGTAAGCTAAAATTTGATACAACCAATATACTGAAGATGGAAATACCTGAACGATGCTTATGATATCCATGAGTGAAGCCATGGTAAATCAGCAATTTTTTTTGCATCTTTTTGAGCAATCCTTGCAATTTACCCAATCAAATTCTTGATAATATCAGACACCAAAGATGCTCTGTTTGCCAATAAACTAGCTATGATCAAGGCACCAAGAACTTGTGCTCCAGGGTACTTGACATCCCAACCGAACTCGGTCATTTCCCAACCAATTCCTCCCAAGTTAACCGCATTATTAGCAAAATAGTTCAAGTTAACAACAGAGACAACAAGTTAGGGGTCAACAAGATATTCCTACAAACAACATCTTCAGTGGCTTCAGCGTTGAAACTTTAGCTGAGGCTTTTGGTGCTAGAACCGAGACATCAAGGAGATTATAGGGACAAGATGACCAGAGAGTTAACAACGTTTTCGTTGAAGGACTGCTTCATGATATCAGGCCACGTCAAGGAGAATATGAAGAGGAACAAGAACAACGCTACAGGACAAGAAATGGGTTAGAGTGAGTAGGTGCAATGTATTCGCGACTAAACTGATTCCAAAAAAAATAAAAATGAAATTCAACTTGAGACCAAGATGACAATAATGATTCAAATAGCTTAAAAATACAAATCCCCAATTATAAAAATCCAGGGTATCGCTAAATTGAAAACCCGCAAATATTCTAAACAACTAAATCGAATGATTCTTCAATTAAACCCAAAACAAAGATTAGCCCAAACCCATTTCAGTAGATGCTCAACCACCTCCATTCATGCCTGCAGATCCACATATAACCACCAAGATTATCTTTCAATTAGTTTTCATTGATGAATCTCTTCAATTACTCTTCATCGCAGATTCGCAGTTGAAGATTCAATTAGAAATTGCTTTTGGAACTCACTTCTACTGGATTAGGTTAATGTTTATCGAGATTTATACTTTGAAGGTCGAATCGGTGGATTTCTGTTATTCGATTTAGGTTTTTCAAATTGATGTAAATTGAATCGAGTGTTTCCAATGCAGACTTGGGTTTCTTAAACGCGGATGAGAAAAAGAAAAAAAAATCCCTGAGTCTATGTTCTTCCCTACCAAGACCTAACCTAACCTAGGATAACCGTAGAAAGTAAATGGTTTAATTTTATATAAAAGAATTAGGATTTTTGAAAAGATTTGGTGAAGTAGGTGAAGAGAGGGAGATGAGATGGCGATGATGAGTAAATATGGGTTGAGTAGTAATGTCGTAGGTCATCTATGGAGTGTGTAGGAGACGAAGAGTAGAGGAAATGAAGATGGAGCAAAAAGCTCGACTGGTTGAGGGAGGGTTTGGTGGGTGAATGAAAAAGATGGACGGACCAGATTTTGTTTTATCAAACCATACGGATTGAGAAATTAATCTAACGGTTGATATTGTATTTGTTATGGTCATACGGATTGAGAACCATTTGTGTTTCTATTTGTGCTAATACGATCTCATGTATCCAATTTATTATCAACCTTAGACATGAAAAAAAAATCCAAACAAAATATCAATAAATTTAGGACATTGTTATTGAAATTCTGGTATAAAAAAATCCAAAAAATGTATAAGAATGAAGCTTAAAAATAAGAAATGAATTCGATAATTGGATAGGTCATGAAGTAGCTTTAGTTCATGAAGTGCTTCCGATTTGAATTTCGACTAGTCACATAGGTCACGAAGTAATTTCGACTAGTTATACAGGTCATGAAGTAGCTTTAGTTCACCCTAGTAGACTCAAGAAGCATAAAACTATGACTTCAAACTTAGCATGATACATCATCAAAATCGATAAATATGATGCTCAATGTCAGTTAGAACTTCAAATGTGGTATAAAGGCATACAAAATATGAATATGATGCTCAATGTCGGTTAAACAAACCTTGTTTTGGCATATTATATGCATAACCTGGATCCGAGATCGAATACTGGCTGGGAGCGGACCACTATAAGTCGGAAACTTGGTAAGAACTATGAATCCATCCTTTTACAAGTAAGATTCCTTCGAAATATTCTTTGAAACCTTAAACAAACCATATTCTGGTATATTATATGCATACTCGGGATCCGGAATCGAAACATGGCTGTGAGTGGACTACTAGAAGTCAGAAACTTGGCAAGAACGATGAATCCATCCATTTACAGGTAAGATTCTTTTGGAATATTCCCCGAAACCTTAAACAAACCATATTCTGGCATATTATATGCGTACCATGGCTCCGAGATCGAATCCTGACTGTGAATGGACTATTAGAAGTCAGAAACTTGGTAAGAATAATGAATCAATCCATTTACAGGTAAGATTCCTTTGAAATATTCCCCGAAACTTTAAACAAATAATATTCTGCATATTGTATGCGTACCCTTACTCTGAGATCGAATCCTGGCCGGGAGTGGACCATTATAAGCCGGAAAGTTGGTAAGAACGATGAATCCATTTATTTACAGGTAAGATTCTTTTGGAATATTCCCCGAAACCTTAAACAAACCATATGCTGGCATATTATATGCGTACCCTGGCTCCGAGATCGAATCCTGACTGTGAATGGACTATTAGAAGTCAGAAACTTGGTAAGAACGATGAATCCATCCATTTACATGTAAGATTCCTTCAGAATATTCACCGAAACTTTAAACAAACAATATTCTGCATATTGTATGCGTACCCTGGCTCTAAGATCGAATCCTGGCCGGGAGTGGACCATTATAAGCCGGAAAGTTGGTAAGAACGATTAATCCATCCATTTACAGGTAAGATTCTTTAGGAATATTCCCCGAAACCTTAAACAAACCATATTATGGCATATTATATGCGTACCCTGGCTCCGAGATCGAATCCTGACTGTGAATAGACTATTAGAAGTCATAAACTTGGTAAGAACGATGAATCCATCCATTTTCATATAAGATTCCTTCAGAATAAACCCCGAAACTTTAAACAAACAATATTCTGCATATTGTATGCGTACCCTGGCTCCGAGATCGAATCCTGGCCGGGAGTGGACCATTATAAGCCGGAAAGTTGGTAAGAACGATGAATCCATCCATTTACAGGTAAGATTCTTTTGGAATATTCCCAGAAACCTTAAATAAGCCATATTATGGCATACTATATGCGTACCCTGACTCCGAGATCAAATCCTGACTGTGAATGGACTATTAGAAGTCAAAAACTTGGTAAGAATGATGAATCCATCCATTTACAGGTAAGATTCCTTTGGAATATTCCCTGAAACTTTAAACAAACAATATTCTGCATATTGTATGCGTACCCTGGCTCTAAGATCGAATCCTGACCGGGAGTGGACTACTATAAGTCGGAAACTTGGTAAGAACGATGAATCCATCCATTTACAGGTAAGCTTATTTTGGAATATTCACCGAAACCTTAAACAAACCATATTATGGCATATTATATGCGTACCATGGCTCCGAGATCGAATCTTGAATGTGAATGGACTATTAGAAGTCAGAAACTTGGTAAGAACGATGAATCCATCCATTTACATGTAATATTCCTTCGGAATATTCCCCGAAACTTTAAACAAACAATATTCTGCATATTGTATGCGTACCCTGGCTCTAAGATCGAATCCTGACCGGGAGTGGACTACTATAAGTCGGAAACTTTGTAAGAACGATGAATCCATCCATTTACAGGTAAGATTCTTTTGGAATATTCATCGAAACCTTAAAAAAACCATATTATGGCATATTATATGTGTACCCTGGTTCCGAGATCGAATCCTGACTTTGAATGGACTACTAGAAGTCAGAAACTTGGTAATAACGATGAATCCATCCATTTACATGTAAGATTCCTTCGGAATATTCCCCGAAACTTTAAACAAACAATATTCTGCATATTGTATGCGTACCCTGCTCTAAGATCGAATCTGGCCGGAGTGGACCATTATAAGTCGGAAAGTTGGTAAGAACGATTAATCCATCCATTTACAGGTAAGATTCTTTAGGAATATTTCCCGAAACCTTAAACAAACCATATTATGGCATATTATATGCGTGCCCTGGCTCCGAGATCGAATCCTGACTGTGAATAGACTATTTGAAGTCATAAACTTGGTAAGAACGATGAATCCATCCATTTTCATATAAGATTCCTTCAGAATATTCCCCGAAACTTTAAACAAACAATATTCTGCATATTGTATGCGTACCCTGGCTCCGAGATCGAATCCTGGCCGGGAGTGGACCATTATAAGCCGGAAAGTTGGTAAGAACGATGAATCCGTCCATTTACAGGTAAGATTCTTTTGGAATATTCCCCGAAATATTAAACAAACCATATTATGGCATATTATATGCGTGCCCTGGCTCCGATATCGAATCCTGACTGTGAATGGACTATTAGAAGTCAGAAACTTGGTAAGAATGATGAATCCATCCATTTACAGGTAAGATTCCTTTGGAATATTCCCTGAAACTTTAAACAAACAATATTCTGCATATTGTATGCGTACCCTGGCTCTAAGATCGAATCCTGACCGGGAGTGGACTACTATAAGTCGGAAACTTGGTAAGAACGATTAATCCATCCATTTACAGGTAAGCTTATTTTGGAATATTCACCGAAACCTTAAACAAACCATATTATGGCATATTATATGCGTACCATGGCTCCGAGATCGAATCTTGAATGTGAATGGACTATTAGAAGTCAGAAACTTGGTAAGAACGATGAATCCATCCATTTACATGTAAGATTCCTTCGGAATATTCCCCGAAACTTTAAACAAACAATATTCTGCATATTGTATGCGTACCCTGGCTCTAAGATCGAATCCTGACCGGGAGTGGACTACTATAAGTCGGAAACTTTGTAAGAACGATGAATCCATCCATTTACAGGTAAGATTCTTTTGGAATATTCATCGAAACCTTAAAAAAACCATATTATGGCATATTATATGTGTACCCTGGTTCCGAGATCGAATCCTGACTTTAAATGGACTACTAGAAGTCAGAAACTTGGTAATAACGATGAATCCATCCATTTACATGTAAGATTCCTTCGGAATATTCCCCGAAACTTTAAACAAACAATATTCTGCATATTGTATGCGTACCACAGCTCTAAGATCGAATCCTGACCGGGAGTGGACTACTATAAGCCGGAAACTTGGTAAGAACGATGAATCCGTCCATTTACAGGTAAGATTCCTTTGGAATATTCCCCGAAATATTAAACAAACCATATTATGGCATATTATATGCGTGCCCTGGCTCCGATATCGAATCCTGACTGTGAATGGACTATTAGAAGTCAGAAACTTGGTAAGAACCATGAATCCATCCATTTACATGTAAGATTCCTTCGGAATATTCCCCGAAACTTTAAACAAACAATATTCTGCATATTGTATGCGTACCCTGGCTCTAAGATCGAATCCTGACCGGGAGTGGACTACTATAAGTCGGAAACTTGGTAAGAACGATGAAAAATGACCATACTACCCTTATGGGAAATAGGTAAAGTAACTATTATAGAATGTGAAAATGAACATATTACCCTTAATGGGAATAAGTGCAATAAATATTATGTAGACTGTGAAATGATCAGACTACCTTTATCGGAAAAAGGTAAAGTAAATATTACATAATGTGACAATGACCATATTACCCTTAATGGAAATAGGTGCAATAAACATTGTGGAGACTGTGAAAAATGACCAGACTACCCTTATCAGAAATAAGTAAAGTAAATATTATAAAATGTGAAAATGACCATATTACCCTTGATGGAAATAAGTGCAATAAACATTATGGAGATTGTGAAAATGACAAGACTACCCTTATCGGAAATAAGTAATTTTCTGAGAAGGCTTCGCGATGTTTGCGGCTCAGTCACCTGAGCATTATTTTTTTTTGAACATTATATTTTGTTTTACAACTCTTATAAAGGGTTGTCATAAAGTTAGTATATTAAAGAACCACAAACTTAACCGAACTTGTGATAGTGTAGGAATGGTTAGTGGTGTAGATTTCCATGCAAGAGGCTAAGGATCGAATCCCCCCTAACCACTTTTTTCCCAACATTCTATACTTTAACTTCAACAACACTTATAAGTGTTGTAATACATTCTATATTTTAACTTCAACAACACTTATAAGGGTTGTAATACATTCTATATTTTAGCTTCAACAACACTTATAAGTGTTGTAATACGTTTCTATTAAAAAGAAAAAACAATCACCAAATTCTTTTGAACCGTAAGGATGGTTGATGAGCTAGACATCCATGCATTAGGTTCATGTTCGAATCCCCCAACCTCTTTTTTCCCAACAATATATATTTTAACTTCAACAACACTTATAAGTGTTGTTATACGTGTCTATTAAAAAAAAAAAAACACCAAATCTTGTGAACCGTAAGGATGGTTGACGAGTTAGACATCCATGCATTAGGTTCATGTTCGAATCTCTCCTCTAACATATTTTTCATTATCATTTTTTTGTCTTCTTCAACAACACTTATGAGAATTGTGATAGGCTAAGTCACTATGTTTATGTAACAAAGTTGTTATAGCTAAATGTTGTCGCAACAGTTTTGCTTAAAGAGTTGTCGTTTGTTTTCTTCGCCCAACCCCTTGTTTCCCAAGTGTTGGTAGTGATGATATACAACAACGCTTCCTTTGAAATCAGTTGTAAAACATAGGACTTTCTACAATGTTTAGGAAAGTGTTGTAAATCTCCAGTTGTAGATGTATATTTTTCCCATAGTGACTGTTATTATGTCTTTATATAATCGATCCAACTTTATGGAAGTGTTTTCTTACTTTCTTACTATATTTTTTACTCTGCACTTTGGGTGACCTGACCTTATCTCAGAGGGAGAATATGATGCACATTTGCTAGACAATGTTAGGTATTCAACTTGAGTTTATATGTGTTTTCAACTGATACTGTAACAAACCCTGTCATGTTACTGTTGTAATCACTATATTCATAGTAGTAAAAGTGGTAATTTGAACCAAAAACTACACCGGAGTTTCTTCATTCATCAATAAATTTCACAAGAACCTACAATCACAGTTCATTGTGATAATACATATCCATCTGTTGTTAAGTACCATTCACGACTGCTACTGGTGTAAATTTTGCACTTGATGATCTTGTCTCTGCTGAGGTATTAGCGTAGAAATTTGAGATACCTCAATTTTGAAGCATTTACAGGCACATTATCTGACTTTTCTTAACTTCATCCTATAGCATTCTGGTAAGAGTTTTTATCTCGGTCTCATATGCTTTCCATTTATTATTTCATCTGAACATAGAAAACAATTTTTGTCCAGATAGTCAAAAATTAATTTTTTTACAGAACTGCATCAACTCCTTGGTACACATATGATAGTTGTTGCTCTTTAATTGCATTACAGCAGTGGTGTTGGTTGTTTTTTTGCCAATTTGCAAGATGGATGTTTGTGTATATAGATAACACACAGAGACCCCATATGACTCTTTGATTTCGGCCTTGATATGTCTTCTGTGTTGGTGCTGTTTCACTTTTTCCTAGCATCTTGGGTTGGGTCTACTTTGTTGGTTTCTTGTTATGCTCTGCAGTTGTTGCACTCTGTACTATGTGCTCTTAGTTTCTTTGCAGTTCTCAATCTCATTTTTTTCTGAAATAAATTGGCTTGTATATTCTGCTCCGATATGTTGTCTATTCATCTTATGTGGCTGTGGCTCCAGTTCTTCCTCGCATTTCTTTTTCCCTCTCTTGGTCTTCTCTAACTTCCTCACAGTGGAAGTATGATATAGATGTTGCTGAATCTGTTAAGTCCAAGCTCAAGGTCCTTTCCATGATCACTTTGGCCTCTAGTGGCAAGACTCATCCGATGCAAGGTCCATAAGACAATAATACGAGCAGAGTGTAATCTGATTTATCCTTTTCTCTTCCTTTATGCAGAGTTATGAAACAAATTAAAATGCATTGAGTTGTTCAAAGGCGAAAAAAGTGTATTATTAACTTGATAGTGGTAGTGACGGTTGAAATGCAAGGTAGCATATGGACAACTAAGTTGTTTTTATATATCAAGGGTTATTGTCATTTGATGTGGACAAGTCAAGTGGTGCTGGAACTGCTCTAAACCTCATTGATGATTCAAGCCACTATTTATAGGGTACGATTCTCCCTTCGGCGAAGAGGAGACAAAACAGGCTAAGACTCTGAAGGTCAGTTGCAATTTTAACAGTGCATCCTGGAAGCTGAAACTTAAAAGCTACAGGGAGGCCTATGGCTTCATGATCCTTGTTGTATACTTCTGTGTTGCGCTGAAAATGTCTGAATAGCTTTTTTTTTTCTCTCTGCTAGGTGCTCGAGATTGAAGTCAGAATGTGAAGGCGTTTTAAGAGACGGGCCCAAGATATATCAATCTAGTTGATTTGGATCCCTCTGAGCTGATATTAAGTAGGCTCTTGAGATTGACCGTATGAACGGGTATATATATCTTTGTGATCATGTATTCCATCAGGGACAGATTTTGCTATTTATCAATCACTCTTGACTGATTATTAAGGCGTTGTTGTGGTGGGGAAACAGTGGATGATGCGGGGACGTAAAGTTGGATGACAAAGTATTGAAAGAGAAGGTTAAGGAGTACAACAAGAAGGATGCAAAGGTTTTTGGCAACACTTTTACTGCCGTTTCCCTAACTCCTTGGACTCCTTTCACCTCTGCAATTCCACCTTATTGCGGGGGGGGAGAAGCCAAAGGTACTAATTATGCTTTAGTTCTTGCCTCTTGGAGTTTTATTTAGTATATTTATTTTGGTTGTATTTTGAATTGAATACACACTACATGGGAAGATTTTGGACCGTCTGAAGTCATGTGGTTGCCTAGAGGTCTTCTGATGGTTGTTTCTTAGTTTACTTCAACCCATTAGCAAAATCTACTTGGCAGACACTTTTTGGGGCTAAAGGAGCTAGAGTACAATCATTCTCAAGATCTTGAAACATAATCCCAGATGCATTCTATTCTCGCTTAACCAGTTTCAGATGATGCATCAATATTTCAAGTGTTAGTGTCAAATGCAAGTCAATAGACTTGTGAGAACTGATAGTTATATTGATTTTATGCCGCCTTCTGTTATGCATCATGACAAAACAACTGCATGTTTACCTGTAAACTCCACAACTAAGACCCTCTGATTTCTTCTTGGAATCAACTTAGAAACTAATCCCCAATTTATGTTTGCAGCATGGTAACTTTGTATCGGAATGAATTACTTCGTGTTCATCACCATTGAATGTTTCCTGCTAGCTACTGTAATATGTATTACTTAGTAGTGAAATAAGACTATTGTCATAGATTATCCGCAGAATCTCCAGCATGTGAATGGGCAGTTGAATGGCACCTAACTCGAGGAAGGCTGGGAAATATTTGTGCAAGACACTGGCTTAAGTAAGTACGATTTCTTAGTTTTTAGGCTTGATGGTGGGATGTGGGGAAGATAAATTGGATGTCTAGCTACAAAATGAAGAATGTCTCAGCTGGGAGGTTCTTGCCAGACCATTAAGTGTATCAATACATGTTCTGTGCAGGCTGGAAAGACTTCTCCACCAGCTACAAGCTGATAATTGGTGATTGTGTGATATTTGAACTCATATATACCACTTCCTGTGCCTTCTCCAGTTCCGCGCAAGAAAATAATGGACCACAAGAAGAGTATCTCACTAGTTTACCTTCTTCGACGCGTGCACAAGAAAGAAAGAGATGCGGAAGGCCATGTGAAAATTCAACGGTAAAAAAGGGAGGCTCGCGGAAGCAGCATTGTGCTTGGAGTTGTTGAAAATTCAACAGTAAAAAAGGGAGGCTTGCGGAAGCAGGATTGTGCTTGGAGTTTCTCAGAAAACAGTATTTTAAGGGTGGTGAATAATAAACTCGTTATACTATATGTGTTGCATAATAAGCTCTTCATACTATACAATAACATCTGTAATCTGATACAAACACCTAATTTTGTGTGCAGGATACATGTGATTAGTGAAGAGTGCAGTCTTGAGCCTGTGCACAGTTTTTTTGGTCTGGTGTGCCTGCTACTTAGGAAAACAGTTCAATACCTTGCCTATGACAGGATTTCTTAGATGAACATTTTTGCTTATCCGTGTTTCTACTTGACATCGTTAGATGGCTGCTTCCTTTGTTCCCAATAACTGTGAGTTGTAATTAGGGCGCATAGGAGAAACCTTTGAAATACTGAATTATCTGTGGATCTGTAAATGTAACTTTATGTTTTGTATATGTACAATGAATAGAAGAAAGAAAAAATGAATAGAAAGAACCTTTAAGTTTTTAACAGGTGTCCAGGCATACATATTTGGTTTGACACACGCGGGGGGATAATAATGTTTGTTTCTAACAGGTGAGAATGACTGGCGTGCAAAATTCATCAAGAAATTCTAAGGGCCATAAACAAAAACGTCCTACTTTTGTTAATTGAATTACAAAACGATCATACTTTTGTTAATGTTTTACAAAAAGGTCACAATGTGGCCGAGATAACTGTGGGGGAAAAAACGGAGTTAGATTTCTCCAAAATACCCTTCATTTCAACTGAAGGTTTTTAACCACAGTTAACCATTTAACCCAACCTGTTTGAGACTCGGTGATGTGGAGATTCGCTGACGTGGCCAAGTTATATGTGACGGAAAATCAGACCGTTCCCAACGGTCTGATTTCATTTCTTCTTTTCTATATATTCATGCAGACATGTATACTCATTTTTCCATTCCAACAAACAACAAAGGTATAATGTTCAAGCAACAAATGGGTGGAGGCAAAAATGAGTGGTCCTGCAATTCAGATGAGGCATCAAGCAGTGCAGTAGTTATATCAAGCAACAACACTAGCATTTGTTGTTTATGTGAGATTGGTATGCATGATCCTATTGATTGTCCATGGATCTATTCAAGGTGTAAGAATGTACCTTGCAATGGAGTGAGGAAGTTGTTGAAAGCTCAAACTGATGATCATGTTGGAGAGAAGTTCTTGCGATGCTCCATCTGCCCATACTTTGAGTGGTTTGCAGATGCCACAAACCAAAAAAAGGCAATTAAAGTTCATCTCCCAACTCCCCATTCTTGCTTTGCTTGTGGTGACTAGAACCATATGCACAACAACTGTCCATGGAAGAACCAAGCATGCAAGAAAAAGAAGTGTAAGGGAACTGTGATGCTTTTGTTTTGCAAAAATGTACACAACTATAACATTGCTTACCTCAAATGCTCCAACTATCTTGAGTTTCAATGGTTGTCTGATGCTATTTTCAATGCTACAAGATCCAATGTAAAACAGATGACAGATTTATGCAAGAAAATTGGAGATCTACAAATGTAATGTAATGAGGTTTAATAAAAGAAGAAAATTAGACTGAATCCAACTTCATATTAACATAATAGCATAAACACAACCATAAGTCCTAATCCAAGTTAACCAACTGCTACAAACGGAAGCAGTAACACAAAAGTAGAGTTAAAACAAACATAAAAGTTAGACCTACACATAAGCTAACAACAACACTTCATTGAGCAGCAACACTTCATTCAGTAGCCCATTTGGAATGCATCTCATTTGCTTTTGGTTTAGGAACTGTGAAAGTCTGTGTCAGAGTTTGACTCACCCCACCAACACATGCAATGTCCTGTGTCAGTGTTTGATGCACTTGCAGTCCACTGCTAGACCTGCCACCTCTTGCACCTCTTCCACCTCTTGAACCTCTACCACCTGCAGTTGAATATGATGCACCAGGAGCAATATTATTTGTTGGTTGAGTTGATGCTTCAACAGCAGAAGAAGATGATGCAGCTGCTCCTCTCTCTCCTCCTCTTCCTCCTCTCTTTCCTCCTCTAGCCCTCCAGCTGGTACTAAGCTCAACTGGATCTGGATAAGAAGTGGAGTGAGATCCACCTTGAACCATGGTTCTCTACCTCTTTGCTTTTGGATTAGACCCAACAGGTGCACCAACACATGTTCTGATGTTATGTCCAATTGACTTGCATCTGGTACGACTTCTAACTTTCTTCTCATTGTGACCTTCATCATAAGCCCTTTTCCCTTTCTTGCAAGGCCTCCCTGGTTTTCTGATGTCAATTGAAGGTCTCATAACAACCATGTCTTCTGGCTACAGAATGATACAGAGAAAGAAATGAAGAGAGGATGAAGAAAAATAGAAAGAGATGCAGAAAGGATAAAGAGAAAGAGATAAGGATGTTATAAGTACTGAAAGGGGAAACCCTAAATATTAAAAATATATTTTCCACATAAAGTTAAAGATTCCCTATAAAGTAAATTACATAAAAGGTCATGCACGGTACAATCACATGTTAAGACAGATCATTGCATGTGAGGAAATATGTATTAATGGTAGACCCATCCCACTCTTCTCTTCCTAGTAGTAGACCCATCTCAGGAGCATATGTAGCTCTCAATGCATCAACAAGATAACACTTGTCACAATAACTACCACCAGTACAACATAAAAGCATTAAATCACTAAACAGAGCATTCAATAAGTTCAACACACAATCAATAATAATAAGACAAAGCTTTGATATAAAAAAAAAGTACAGATAAGGTATGCAAACTCACTCAGCCCAATTGATTCTCATATCCATCAATACACATATAGCATGTATGCAAGGGATTCCTCTAAGTTGCCATTGAACACAACTCCAAGTCTTCTGAATAATGTCAACTTGAAAAAGAGAATTTGTTTCAATGTTCCTCACCTCATATAACCTTCCATAGACAGCTCCATTAACTCTCAAGCGAGCTGTGCAATTTTCTATCTTCTTAATCAGCTTCAGAACACTGGGCACCAACTGTCCAAGCTCTAACTTATCTTCCTCAGCTCTTATTTTATAAAACATACCCATAATTAGTTGACCATACATCATTCCAAGAGTACATATGGGCTTGTCTCTCATTGGGCCAACCATGTTGTTGAAGGACTCACAAAAGTTACTGTTAGTGTGCTCAGAACTAGTGGATTGGTCATAGAAGGCCCTAGACCACTGTTCTGGTTTTTCCCTCATCATATATTGAGCAGCAGATGGAGACAACTTCAAAAGGTCATCCATATTGGCCTAGTCATTCAAACATAATGACTCAGTAACCCAAATAAGCTCAACAAACAAAACAAATTAAGGAATAAAGACCAATCATTACCTTCCAATGTCTTTCCTTGTAACATAGGGAAGCACTGCAGACAAGTTGATGTAGCTTTGAACCTTTGTAATATTTCTTGAAATTTGCATACATATGTCTTCATATGAACAAGAAAAATCAAATCAAACAATAAAAACTGACTGAAACAACTACAAATGAAAATAAAAAAATGAATAACCAAGTTAAACCAACCTGAAACAATATATTTGAAAATGATCTGGAAATAATGCAGAAATGGACTCTAACAACCCTTTTTGTCTGTCTGAGATAAAAGTTAACTTTCCTCTAGGGTGATTGATAATGTATGGCTTCAACCATTTCAAAAACAGGTACCAATTCTCACCTACTTCATTTCTAGTTACCATAATACCTAATGGCACTACTCTATTTTCTGCATCCAAAGCAGTTGCTGCCATCATACACCCACCATGTTTTCCAGTCAAATGGCAAGCATCAAATCCAACAACATTTCTACAACCATCATGAAATGCTTTCAGTGATGCTGCAAAAGCAATTGTCATGGACTCAAAGCAGTTATCAACACTGCAATAGAAAAATGAAACAGATTATATAAGCCACTAATTATATCCATATCATGTTTAAAAATAAGTTAATGAATCTACAAACAATGTTACAAGAATAACTCACCTTCCATATGTGTAATTTTTTAGAGAACCAGGATTGGTTTTCTCCACCATATCACAAAAAACTGGAACCAGTTTATATGAATCATCATAACTTCCATTAACTCTCTCTAATGTCTTAGTTCTAGCTCTCCAAGCCACATGATATGGAACACTGGTATTATGAGAGCTGTGGAATTGATATTGCAAAGTATATGGAACTGGCACTGGATCTCCATTCTTCAACTTGTCATACAAAAATTCTGCATTAGCTGTCTTGTTTTTGGTTACACCTTCTGTGACACATGTATGCTCCAAATTCATCTTTCTGACAATGAAAGTGGGTTCATGACTTCTAACACTTGTATATATAAAAAATTTACAATTATGAGATTTTTTATACTTGCAATTAACCTTAATCCTTTCTGCATCATTGGGCCTCAATTTTACTGAAATTGTTTCTTGACTGCATATCCCCTTAAGTGATTCTTAAAATATTTCCTATCTATAAACTCCATACCCACAAATATTGTATCAACATCTATAAATTGTTCAGCATTACCAATATCATCATCAAAGTCACATGTTCTTTCAGCCTCTTCTACATGTGGCCCCCAAACTTGCTCATACTGATGGATCCAAACTGTTCTCTCCCCATTATCCTCTGCAACATCTTGGACTGATAAAGCACCTTCTTCAACTTCATAATCAGAGCTACTAGAGCTTTCCCCACTTTCAGCATCATATGGTTCATGAACAACTACTGTCTTTCCTTTTGGGTCCTCGTTCTCAATAACATGACTTGCTACATCTACAACAAAAGTGAGACAAGTTAAAATGCATACAAGAGGAATGTAGAAAAACAACATAGTGAGATAGAAAGATTAGAAAGATTACCTGCATTCTTTTTATTATATAGTTGTGGATGTAAGTAATCAAAAGAGTCTACTCCACCAAAATAGTTGTTGACAAATTCTGTATATACTTTAATACCCATTTCTGCATCATCTCAATGTGGGCTTATACAGTCATCAATGGGATGACACACATCTATATCATTATTTGTCAGTTGTCATACTCCAGCTGTGACAATGTTGTTTCAACTGATATTTCACAATCTACAACCTCATCATCATCCACATTGACAAATAAGGACTTCTTACCACTCCCAATGACTGCATCAATAGGCTTAGACACCAACCTAGGACTTCTCCTTAATAGCTCAGGTGATTTACTATACAACAACCTCTTCTTTGGTGTTAAGAAACTTGATGGGTCAAGAGTGACTGGTGGTGCATCTCTTTCAATATGTAGAAATGAAGTAGTTTTTGCCTTCTCAGGTGTTGAATAACAACTCTATGCAACTGAAAAACCAGAACTTTCAGGGAACTCATCACTAAGAGGAACCTTCCTGTGGGTAGTATTCATGTAAAGATGAATATACCCATCATCTTCAGCTACTCCTTTATCCCACATTCATAAAACTCATCATTACTACCAATGTAAAATAGGTCTGTCTCACTGAACCAGGTTAGGTTAACCTTCTTAATTGGTGGTAACTGATATGCAGCATGAACAACATCACTAAACCCATTTAATCCCCCACAATTTACACTAACATTATCAAAAAACCTAACCTTGTTTGTATCAGATTGTTCAACCCTAAAACTTCTTACTGGGTTCTTCACATATTTCGTGAACATCATAAACACAACAATCAACCTTATCAGATAACATCCCATAATATTTATTAGACCAATTTTCCCTAATAAGGGTTTATGAGAAAAAATCCCTAAATTCCCATTTCCTCTAAATTAGGGTTTATAAAGAAAAAATTTAAAATCAGGGTATGGGTTTCTGATTACCAACCTCATTATGTTTGCGTACATTGTGACTTGATCTTGTTAGTAAACAATCGTTCGAAGCTCTGTTCTCTTCATATCCACCATTAACGAAGCTCTGTTCTCTTCATATCCACCATTAACGAAGCTCTCTTCATATCCACCATTAACGTAACCAAACAGTTTCCATGACTAACTCACCTTAATCCTTATATATACACGACCTAACTATTAGTAAACCCTCACTGTTATTGATCTAAATCACTCTATTTTTGATCGATCGCCTTTTTTGAAGCGAACAGAGAAAAAATAATAACCCTAGAATGAATGAAAGAGGCGACAACAAAGAGGAAGAACCTCATCTGTTATGGACAAATCTTCTCCTGGCCGTACAAATTATTCTCGAGATTGAACAGGTAGGCGATCTACGGTTACAGATCGGGTCTGGTTAGCTCTAGGGACATATTGGTAATCCGACATCACCATTTAACTCTGACTTCGCGAGACCCACCTGGTTAACGCCTAATCTAACGGAAGTAGGATCTTTTTGTTAATTGTTGGTAGCACTGTGACCCTTTTGCAAACCGGGTCTTAAATGTGTGACCGTTTTGTAGATTTCCCAAATTCTAATGCTTGATACAATGAATCCTCTGTGCAGCTATCATGTGGCTATAAAATGCAACTCATTCTTTTGTTTGGCAGGTGATTGAATATTTCAGATTGTGAAGTGACCGAACAAGCAAACTTCTTGTGTTGTCTCAGAAATCTTCTATCAGATACGATAGGACCTATAAACCAGTCCAGTCCACATACTTCAGAGGATTCTCTGTGAAAGTTCTTTCAGAAGAGCATCTCGTCCATCTGAGATGGGCACGCGCACACATAATTGAGTTATGGGCGTGATATTTTCTTTTCCATGGGTGACTGATGATGATTCTTTACCCGGCTTACTTTTGATGCAACATTTGTCCTCATGCTATTGTTTTGATATTAAAATGCATCTCAAAAAGTGGGTCCATGGTACAATTACGAGAACAACTACGGGCCTTGTCAAGGCTTTAAATACGAAATATGTATCTCCGTGTCTAGCTAGCAACACACAAGTCTCACTTTCACTGTTCTTTCTTCTTCTCTGGGTAGTGGGCAGTTCAGCTAAACCCTAATTAACCGTGCATCAAACAAAGAAATGGTGAGTGGATAGATCAGTTCAAATGAGTTATTGTTGGTTGATGATGAAGAAACACATAGAAGAAGGTGGTGTTGGAAAAAAATAATTGGAGTTATAAATCAAAGTTGTTGTTTCTGAAGATTCAGAAGACCAAAAAGAAGAAAAAGAAGAAGAAACAAAATGGTTTATTGGGTACTCGTCTTCGGTATAGGCGGAATCGGAAAATGATACACTCTCTTAGCCCTAGTCGAGCGATCAGGTAATCGTTAATTTTAAGTTTTCATAATCGTTAATTTTAAGTTTTCATTTTCATTTACTTGGTTAGATTAAAATTATAGATTGGTGGTTGTAATTATAAATTATTGAATTGCAGAACGATACCGGTTCTGACCTGGACGGATCTGAGGATACTAGAACACCCTTTTTTTTGGGATGTTACATAACAGTGAAAGGGATAATATCCTCATAATGTTTATCATCTGGTAACTATCCATTTAAGTTTTCATTTACTTTAGCTTTATGTGTTAGAATTAAAATTTGATTGGAAGTTGCAGGCAGATATCCAGTCCAATAGTCCAAGCTGGTTGTGCATGCGTACACATGCTTACACCTAGAGTTTGGAAGCTTGAAATTCTTACTTTCGGTGGATTGGTTAATTTCAGTATTTGTAGTTAATCATCATCAGTTATCTTAAAATGATTAGGAGTCTCATCACATTCAACTGTTGAAGCAAGAAATTGAAAATCTCAAGCTTAAAAGAATAGCCACTAAACTGAGTCACTCTCAAATGCAACGATGGAAGGGCGATTCTTGAAAGAGAGTTTTGTTGAAAGATTCCTGGTATTGCACTGAATGACTGAATGGCCAGTTTGTTGTTTGTTTTATTAAGATTTGTTGTGGTACTTTATGTTCATATCTAATTGATTCCAACATGTGTATTTTTAAGGTACCAAATACCAAGCACACAATTGGTAGTAAAAGATTCCCTCAACGCAAAGCTGAATTGGTATGTGCATACATATGTTTGGCTTTACAGTCACTTTTCTATCCTTAAACTTGGAAGCTCTTCGAGGTTTATTATTTGGTCTTGGATTTCACTGTTGTTTCTCATATTTGTAAAACGTTACAAAGCCTTGTCAAGAATGCTGTATGTTGTGTTTGGCGATTTGGAAACTTTTGTGTATGACCTTTCGATTGGAGGAGGTTATATAAATGTTGGGAATGCTCATCTCATATGTGTGCTATCTCAGAGTTGGACGTGGGATGGGAAAAAAGTCATATAAGTTGAAATGGTTTAGTGGTCTTTTGCCAAACTATTACCCTTGTTTCCAGATGGTACATGTTCCTTGCTTGATGGTTTTATATATTTCTGTTTTACTTCATTAGTAGACTGTCTACATTTTACGTTATAGTATGCCAGAGTTGGTAGATGCTTGAAACCTCAGATTTTGTTTCTGATTTGATGTACTATTTTTGGGGTTTACATGAATTGATTCTATGTAGCTTTTTTATTTTTGTATTAGAAATCCTGCATCAAAAACCTATTACCATAATTAGAGATGTTAGAAGCCCTGCTGAGTTTCTATGCCCAGTTAGCATGGTTCTTCCTCAAATACTTGACTACTTGTTCCTATGTCTTCAACTTTAGTTGTGTTGAGTCAGTTTGATGTAGTTTGAACTGGTGTTATATACTGTGGTTGTCAGGAAATTCTAGGTAGCTATTAAACATCCTCTCGGCATATGAATCGAATTTATTGTAATATTTAGGTGTATAATATGTTCCAGACATTAGAATTACAAAAATAGGTTGTCCAGGCCATAAGCACTGGAAAGTTTTGTGTTTTCATTCATATCTACATATTTTGGTCCATCTGTCTTTGTTGCTGTTTACAATCTTGTAACGTTGCTGTCAAATCCAACTGTTTCCCAAATCATGTATTCTTACACACTCCATTTGTTTCAATTGCAGGCTTTGCAGCTCTGATCGTGGGATTTTCATAGTGAAGTTCATCCACTTTTTGTTCGTAGGGTGTTGCTGTGGGTGGTGTTAAGATTACAGTATCCTGAGTGATCATTCCTAATCCGTGTTTCCACTAGCCACTTGGAAATAAAGCTCCAAGCAGGATATTACTGGGTGCTGTTTGCTGCAGATAGAAAAGCTCTCCAAGCAGGGCGCAGCATTGCAGTGCCTACAAAAGGCAAGACATTTTTGTTGGTGGTGAATGATTTTAAACTTTTCATTTGTGAAACAATTGAACAAGACAGCTTAGACAGGCTGCTGAATATGGGGGCGTGTCTAAAATCTAATGGTGGCTTGTTGGGCCTTGTCAGTGTGTTTTCAATACAATATCTGTATTATGAATTTATAGTTGCTTTGAGTAGCCCTACTTTGTATTGGGAATTCATGAAATTTTGTTTGTAATAATTCAGAAAAAAAACTAATGAATTTTTGTTTAATTTAGGCTTGTGGGTATCAGAATGTGAATTTTACCCATTAATCGCAACAATGACCATGAGAATTCAATTAACTGCAAATTAACACTCATACTCATTTCTTAATTAAATCGGTCCGCGAGTTATAACCCCAAAGGTATCACTACCCATCCATAAAAAACCTATCAAAACAAAAGTAACACAGAAACCTTAAAGAATTTGATGAAACCAATTTTGAAATTTGGGGTTTTTGTATCATTTTTGTTTAAGATGAGTTTTAATGGATCCCAACATTTGAACGTGGTTTTTGTAGAACCCCCAATTGGGGATATGACTTTTAATTGGGGGATATGACTAAATGACAAAATAGGGATCCAAATATCCTAGCTGGGTTACCCCTTATCTAAATAATTTATTAATTCCTAATCTAACCCTCCCTAATTAGGATTAGTTACTAATTAAGATTAGTAAAATCTTAATGATTTGGGGATATAATTAGTGTTTTTGAGTTTATTTGAAATTTTTGTGGGTAGAAGGAGGGAAAAAACTTTAGAGTAGAATTTTTTTTTTTGGAAATGGAAGATGAATTTGATGAGAGACTTGCAGCTGCTGAATCCTTGGCTCAACTATAACAACAATCATATCTTCAATCTTCAGTTAATGATAACAACTCCCAATTGGAGTTATATGATCAACCAACACCCTTGGATCATGATTTTCGTGACCATGAGGAGTTTTGTGAAGAACCAACTCAAGAAAGTAAACATGTTCAACATACAAGCAAAATTTCAACACACGGGTAATGCTTCAAAGAGGTCGAAAATTTGTTTTTTTTTTTGAAACCGCCATTTCTATTTGAAATAGCCGAAAACCGATGCTCGTTATATGAATACAATGCCGGAAACCTCTATAACCTGCATTGTATTCATACGAATTTGAATGCTTAGGTTTACAATATCCCCAACCTGCTCAAGAACATACCTAAGCGTGGTATTCAAACCAAGATTGTATGCCGGTTTGAATTTATACTTTTACCTACCACCGAATATTCTATGGAATATTCAAACCTAAAACACTAAGCGTACATGACAAACCATGCCGGTTTATGATACCTAAGATATATCCTTGAATGTCGAGAATGCCGGGTTTAAAATGCAAAACATACGAAACAAATGGTATTTTGAACTTAAATACCGGATATATCCTTGAATGTCGAGAATGCCTAGGTACTATTTCCTAATAGTAACTCAATTTCTATAAATGCCGGTTTTAATACCGGCATGGTATGTCAATTACCATATATGCTTTTGCTTTTCAATACCGGCAGTTTAATTTACTTATCGACAATGCCGGTTTTATCTAATCCAATTTTATTTTCATTCATTCCTTAGATTGTGACATACAACGATCAACCAAACTCCAAACCGCTCCATCGGGATACGTCGGAATACTATAAAATACCTCGGGTATGTTACCAAACAAGGGTTTCACCTAGTTTTTACAATTTAACATTGGGATTTGCTTGTAATCTCCCATTCTTTTCCTTATGTAGGGAATAAAAGATGAAAAGGAAGTAATCGCTTGGGCAAAAGCGACGGCGCTTAAGAACATGTGTGTCTTAGTGAGGAATAGTCAACATTCAGATGTTCGTTTTGAGATGGTTTGTGAGAGAAGCGGAAAATACAAGAAGAATAGCCATAAGAGAAAGGGTTATGTATATGAAAAGAAGACTAATAGGGTATACAATACAGTTACGAGGAAGGATGATTTCCCCTTTAAGCTTGTATTCTATCTAAGAGGAGAAAAAGAAGAAGAAAAAGAATGGGAATGTAAGGTGTGGTTTTGCCGTCACAACCACCTCGATCCGAATTTTTTTGAAGGTCACTCCCTAGTTGCGAAGCTAAAACCTGATCAATTTGAGGATGTCAAGATGATGACCAAAGCATGTATCAAACCAAGAGTGATTCTCAGAACCTTCAAAGAAAAAGATAAGACTAACGTTTCTTCAGTCAGTACAATTTATAGCGCACAAGCAACCATTAGAAGGTTGGAATGGGAAGGGAGGAGTGTTATGCAAGAATTTGAGAATATAGTTTGGGATCACAACTACACGCGAATCATTAAAAGATGTCCGGACGAGAAGCCGCTTCAAATATTCATTTCGCATCCCTTGCTTTCACAATTGGCACATACGTGTTATGATGTTCTTATGATGGACTGCACGTACAAGACAAACAAATACAACATGCCGTTGTTCAACATCGTGGGGCAAACATCGGACAAGTTAACATTCACATTGGCTTGGTGTTTAATGGAAAACGAGAGGGATTACAATTATCATTGGGCATTGCGACAATTGAAATTATTGTTCCCGGAAAATCGTGGTCCGAAGGTCATCATAACCAATCAATTTGACGCACTAATGAATGCCATATCCGACGTATATCCGGATGCACAAAATTTTCTTTGTACATATCATATAGGTGAAAATGTGAAAAAACATTGTCATGCTTTGTTTGAACCCTCAAAGGCTGATATTAAGAAAAGAATGGTTGCTGAACTTGAGGAAGATGTTCGCAAAGAGAAACTATCACCCGAAGAAGAAGAAAATGAAAGAGGAAAGATTAAAGAGCAAGTCGACAAAGAACACGGTGAAAATCATAAAAGGTGGTTGGAATTTCTAAAGGATTGGGAGAAAGTTTATTGGTCTCTTACCTAGGACATGTATGAAAAGAGATTGAACATGTTTATTTCCAAATATAACGAAGTGTATCCAAGTGCCGTCTCATATTGTCGGGATAATTTGTTGGATAAGTTCAAGGAAAAATTTGTGCGTGCGTGGACAAATCGTTATAGACATTACGGGAATGAAGCAACTAGTATAGCGGAGTCCTCACATGGGAGATTTAAAGATCTCATCCAGTCCGGCCAGGGAAACATGGTTACGGTCATCGAGGCAATTGAGCAACACTTTAAAGCCGATATCGATAGGATCAAGAAGGCTTTTGAGAAAAGCTCAATGGAAAGGATGACTCAACACTACAAAAACATGTCTTA
The DNA here is from genome assembly GCA_023529315.1 of Papaver bracteatum. NCBI lineage: Eukaryota > Viridiplantae > Streptophyta > Magnoliopsida > Ranunculales > Papaveraceae > Papaver > Papaver bracteatum. Next base: position 1,538,137 of record JAJJWX010004641.1, on the reverse strand, counting down.
TTTGTGAGGGTTTTTTAATGAGGGGCGTCACAAATAAGAGTTATTTGTGAGGGTTTATGGCCAAGCGTCACAAGTACTTAAATTAGTCAAAGTCAACTCAAATTCGGTCGGTTACATGGGTCCGACGGAATAGTTTGTGAGGGTTTTGGACCAACTGTCACAAATACTTGAGTCGGTCAAAGTCCAACATATTCTTTGCCGTTTTAAGAATCCGACACCACAAAATTCATCGGTTTTATGAGTCCGATGAGAATAATTTGTTTTTCAATCGCTTGCCAATTTTTTCATCCCTATATTTCTTTATTTCTTTCTCTTATCTTCTTACCAGATCTGGTTTTCTTCTTCTCTTACCTTCTTGTCTTCTCCATAGAAAAGTTTGCCGAGAGGTTTGCTTCTCTCGTCCATCTCAAATGCCTTAACCATCACCGTTCTTGACTTATTACTCTCATCCATTAATGGGGTTTTCTTCTTCTTTTGCTTAATATTACTTCTAATTATTTGTTTCTCTGTTTTGCAGGATCTAAAGGATTCAATCGAAGGTGATTTTTGCTTAATATTATTTTTAATTTTCGTTTCTTTGTTTAAGGACTGGCTTCCTTAGTAATACCTTTAATTCATGCTTCTTTGTTCTGCAGGATTTGAAGGAGTAAACTTTCAGGTGAAATTTCCATACTTTTTCTTTGTATTCACTACTGTGATTAAAAAAATTAATTTTGTTTTTTTTTTAGTTTCAATTTCTTAGGGTTTGCTGGAAAATTTAATTTTCTTTAATTTCTGAGGGTTTGTGTTATGGATTTATGTTGTTTAATTTCTTAGGGTTTGTGTTATGGATTTGTGGTCTAGAAACGAAATCTAAATATGGGTTTCTGTTGATGGAACTTCATATTGTGGTTTGAGCTTTCAATTTCTTAAATTTTACCTAAGAATTTCTGATTTAGGTTTGAGTTTTATCTGTTTTGTACAAATATTGGGGTTTTGTGAAAACTCTTAGTTTTTGATTGTGTTTGTGTTGTTCTCTCTAATTTCTATTGAATGTGAAAGCATGAGAAAAGGCTGAACCTTTTCATTTTGGTGTCCTGAGCCAAGTGATTATTGGATCGTACTGAGATTTTATTAAACAAGACTTAGTCATGTGTGTTCTGCAGTTGAAAAATGGTTTGCACAGTTACAAGTCTGGGATATCAAAGTTGTGTTCGTCATTGCAGGTGTGTTAGCTTTTCAATGCTCACATCTGCTCCATTCGGACTCCACATTTTTCATAAGCTAAATTTATTTCGGGCAGGATGATCATTACACGGCTTTATGCCATTCTATTTCTGAAAATTGTTGATTGAGAGAGCTGAAATATATCTGAGCCTACTTAGATTTATAGATTTTTGTTGATTTGTGTAAGGATTTATGGTATGAATTAGATTGTTAATTTAGAAGCCTATGACGATGTTATCCAATTAATTGAGAAGTAGTGGAACCGAGACCTGTTTCATGAGGAGAACCCCTTGGGGAAACTGCATTCATATGACAATAGTAGATCTAACTGAGGCGTTATGTTACTTTTCTATGGATCTAGATACTGATTTATCCAAATGAAGAAAGATGGAACATTGACAATAGTGTATTGCCTGATTCTCCGTTTAGAAACCTGTTGCAGGAAGACAGTCATATGTTTTCTTCAATTAAAATATAACGGTTTACATAGTTACAAGTCTGGGATATAAAAATAGTGTTTGTCGTTGCAGGTGTGTTTTTGGCTTTTCAATGCTCGCATCTGCTCCATTCGGACTCCACATGTTTTATACCCATTTCATTCTAAATTGCTGGTATATACTCTTTTGTTGCAATTGTTACGTTTTTACGCCAATTATGATACCAGATATGAAACACCGTCTTTATGAATGAATCTTCATGCTTCTTAATTGCTGCAATTCTGAGGAGTATAATTTAATTTCATTATAATGTTCTCTTATGATCTCACTTCACTATCAGGTTAAAGGTCTCTTGAGATTAGTACCACCAGTGGTTGTTTTCGTTTCTTCTGCTGTGTGTGTTCAAATATGTTCATCTTTGTGAATCTGAGGGTATATGTTTATAATCAAATATTGCAGTTTTCTTTTTCTTTGGTCCGAGCCATGTTGACGATAGTCAAAAAGACAATGACCGTCAATGCTATGATTGGACCTATACAAATTCCATGTTTCGCATCTTGATAAGAATCTGTACACTGATTTGCCATTCATTTACAGAGCCGTTTTGTGCAATTACATTTTCTTTTGAAGTTCATAGTTGTGTAGATTTATTGACTGCCTGTGAGGATCAAAACTTATTTGGAATTACCGTCTGATTTCGTTGATGTTAACCTTTGGCTGTTTTTATGAGGCATTCTAAATCAAAGTTAGGTCTGTTTGTTCTGTATATTTTATTTTTGATGGGGATGGTAAACGTAGGAAATTACATCCTCGTCGGAGTTCCACCGTGTTTACTTGGGTTGAATGGTATCTAAATGAGACGATGGCTTATGACTTGCTTAATAAAATTGGGTCCGTTTCAGGACAATGCGGAATTACGAATATAGTTCATTTTAGTTTTCCACACCTTGCTACTAAGAATCTTAGGGATCATTTCATGTATGAGGTTTGATATGATGGAAGTAGGAGGCAACGTGGTCTAGGTTGAATCAGGCCAATGATTATAGAATGGATTGTTAATTCATTTTGTAATGACGTTAGGCGTTTTATTTACTGAATGGTGCAGGCAAGTTCTTGAGTTTTTATGGGGATGTGAATTTTATTTTTAGTACTTAAGATACTATTGTTTTGCACGTAAGTAATCTAGCTTTAGACTGATTTGATCTTATTTTAAACTATGATAAACAAGACATTAAATTATCTTAATTGGTAAGTAACTAGATCAAACTGCCACTGCTAGCTAGCTTGTTAATGTGAACTAAATAATCAAATTTATATGTTGCCGGTTCAGCTATTCTGGTGGTTTCACTTGGAAAACGTATACAAACTCTAATATTTTCATTTCTGGTCTCATATCGGCATCTAGAAAAGTCTTGCATGTTCCATTTACTTTTTCCCTTCCACTTACACTTTTATTTGTCCATTCCCATCGCGATTAATTACTCACTGCTTGTTATCTCTGCTTCTTGGGTAAAATGCTATTATTTAATACTTGGGATAGCGTTGCTATGCAGTTCATATTATTACTGCCAGAAATAATTTCTAGCTGAGCAGTAGTTCATATTATTTAGTAAGAATAGTTCAATTTGTTTGTCTGGTGTTTGGTTTTGGCCATTTATGACCGTGTATGCTACCTAGTCCATTGTAATGTTTTGGCCATTTAGGATTTTCTCTTAGACTTGGAAATTTTGGTTATGTTATGTTCCAGTACCATCTATGTGTTAGCTCTAACATGTTTGATAAAGAGCATAAACCAAAAGGGAGATTAATGACGTAGATATATTGGGTACTCTAAAATGTCACTGAAACATAGTTGGCTCTTGTTGATGTCCTTTTTTTTTGGTTTTCATGTAATTTCTTTTGTTAGATGTTTTTATTGTTTCTACTATTAAGTCTGTAATTTTCTAATGTTCCTTTCTACTTTGATGTCAGGTACTTATGGTCCAAGGATATTGCTTGAATAAATTTTTACTGATTGTATCCGTCGTTATTCTAGTTCATGACTATTGTGATTGATAAATGGACAAAAGTTATGTTCATTTTGAAAGATCAAGTAGGAGTTTCATGAAGGGTTGTGTATGTTCTAGAACTATGTGTTTGAAAATGGGTTTGTTACAGAAGATAACAAAGTGAAGTGTCCATGCAAGGAGTGTGCCAATATACCTTACATGGATTCATTGAGAATGTGGTACTTGAAATAAAGGTACAATAACATATGCATGTTTTTTCATATAACCACTGAATCCATATCTTCTCAAAATCTGAAATGTTTTAGAACGTCTTACAGGAAATACAAGACTGTTACCCCATCGATTGACGCAGAGATCAGGAACAGTCCAGGAATGGAAGATCTTGGTGCACATAGATATAACTCTGGCGACTCAGGTGCTTGTTTTTCTGAAAATTGGGAATGGGATGGTCTTTTTTTTTTTTTTTTTTTTTTCATGCCATCAGGTGTGTTCTTATCATATTTTCCAAACTTTCCACATGAATTTTGGATGTTGATAATCTTAGTTACCAACTTTTTGAACTCTCTGGGTCTTGTTCTGTTGCCCAGTTTTATGTTTTTTAAACAGTTAAACATTTTACTGTCAGATATGTAAGTTTATATGGCGCATCAATGTAAAACTTTGTTATGAATGGTACAAGTGTTTGGTTCAGTGTGAATGATGCGAGTTTCTGTTTCAGTGCGAATGGTATAAGCTTTTATATTTTTGTATGAGTGCTTAAGATTTCTGAGAATTCTATAATTCTGAGAATTTAAAGTCCGGTCTTGAGAACAAAGAACCTATGGCAACGGTATCGATTTCCGACAGTGTCTATTAGTGAGGGTATGTAAACCGTCACAATATAAAAATCCGACGACGGCAACTGTTGCCGGAAAATATTTGACGGCGGCGAAAACGCTTTTTTGACGGTTTGACCAAACGCCACAAATATAATAACTATTTGTGACGGTTGACTAAACGTTACAAATGATCTAAAACCGTCACTAAAACATTTGTGACCCCAGTAGTAACGACGGATTATCAACCGTCATAAATGTGTTTTTGTGACGGTTTTTTTAACATTTGTGACGGTTATTTGTTATTTGCGACGGTTTATAAACCGTCACTAAAGGCCCTCTGTTTTGTAGTGTTTCTTCCACATAAAAAGTTGCTCCAAGGAATAGAGTTCAACGTCTCCAAATGGGAAATAAAACATATGATGAGACAAATGCAATATGAGAAAAATTACGGAAAACCGGGTGACGTGTGTATTTGTCCCGACATGTCTTCATTGGGGCTTCCGTGTCGACATATGCTTGTGAAGTATGAAGAAGTGATACCTATTGGTGTTATTGATCCATTTTGGAAGCAATTATCTTTCGACATTCCCCCTACCGAATTTCCCGGACAATCACCATGGGATACAAAGGAGGCCCAAGAATTTTTTGAAGCTTACTCACGTGGAAACTCGGCTAGCCGACAAGTATTGTTGAGCCAACTAAGACTAATTACACGGCCATGGATAGTACATAGTGAAGAGCCAACAAAGGGAGATCCGCCGGGTAGACCACCAACTAAAATTCCAAGGAAGAAACAAAGAAAAGAATTAAAAGATATGACTCGCCGTGAAGAGGAACTCGCGGAAACAAAAAAACGAAATCTATGTGCAAGTGAGATTTCAGAAGAAAGATTCGCGGAAGCGCCCGTTCCAAACAAAAGGGGTAGGCCGAGGAAGGAACCAATATCAAGTCAACAACAATCTACTACACCAATAGTCGATGTATCCGAGGTTGAAAGGAAAAGGGGAAGGCCGCCGAAGGTACCAACATTAAGCTACCAAGGACAACAAGGTGAGCATTCTGAACTTACACCAATAGTCGATCTATCCGAGGTTCAAAGGAAAAGGGGAAGGCCGCCGAAGGTACCAAGGACAACAAGGTGAGCATTCCGAACCTACACCAATAGTCGATCTATCCGAGGTTGAAAGGAAAAGGGGAAGGCCGCCGAAGGTACCAACATTAATCTACCAAGGACAACAAGGTGAGCATTCAGAACCTACACCAATAGTCGATCTATCCGAGGTTCAAAGGAAAAGGGGAAGGCCGCCGAAGGTACCAACATTAAGCTACCAAGGACAACAAGGTGATCATTGCAAACCTACACAAATATTCAATATATCCGAGGTGCAAAAGAAAAGGGGAAGGATGGCGAAGGTACCAACATCAAGCAACCTAGGGAATGTCTTTGAGCATTTCGAACCTACACCAATAGTCGATGTATCCGTGGTTCAAAGGAAAGGGGGTAGAGGTAGGCCAAGGAAGAATATTCTCCCGCCTAATACCAAAGACATTTGAAGTTTAGGGATTGCAGAGGATGGTTTGGATATAATAAATCTAAAAGTTGGTAATATGACGATGTATAAGGATTCGCAAACGGGTAAGACTTTTAGGCACTACCATACGAAGATAGAGTCTTACATAGACCAACTTCCTCAGGTTATTCGCGAGTTTATTGCGTACACGGATAATGTCGATGGAGATGGAAATTGTGGCTATCATGCCGTGACAGAACAATTAGGAATCTTCGAGACGGCTGTTAGTAAAGGAATGACACCATGCCGATATGCTAGAATGAGAATGTTCGATCAAATTGTGAAGAAGAGGAGCTTCTATGAGCAATTGGTTGGTCACGACGAGGTGTTTGATGATATGTGTGCTCAAGTGTTAGGACCCGAGCATGATATGGCATTTCTTCCTTCTCAATATTGGATGAGGATGCCGCTATGTTGGCATATAGTAGCGGATACATTTAATTGTGTTGTTCATTATTTTTTCCCCACCGTAGTCACAACATTTACACCAAAGTGGCAAATATGCGAGGGATCCCTTAAGATGAGAAGAGTTGTTTTGGCGTACGTGAACGACAATCATTTTGTTATTCTAAAACTCAAGGACAATTGTCCATTTCCACCTGTTTATGGGATGGTTAAAAACAAGGAACTTGATCCAAATATATGGAAGGGATGGATGGAATTGAATGAGGAGAATCACCAATTATGGGATGCTTTGGAATTATCAAAGAAACCTATTTAAGAGGATGACTTGCAACTTCATACGTGTGGAAGTGATAATGAGTAATTTGGATATATGTGGTTTACTAATACATCGCCTTTTGCTTTTTTTGGAAGTTTGAAATGTAATCATTCAACCATATGCCATGTATGTGCCAATGTGATTTGATTCAAACTTTACTATGCCGGTACTTGTACCGGCGTTTCAATATATGTTCTCTTTTGTGCCAGAATAGCACCATAAGTTCACAGATATGTTATTTTTTGTGCCGGCATTGGAAATAAATGCATAACACCACCGGTATAACACATAGAAAGTTTATTCCCATAGGAAATTTAGAGTACCGACATAGTTCTCAGGATAATTATACTATGCCGGAACTCTAATTTTTTCAATATGGAACTAAACAGAATTCCGATATAGTTCACAGGATATATACTATGCCGGTGTTGAAAAATTAAAACCTAGAAATTGGAAATTTCCAGACACATAAAAAAACATAAGCAAAGTTTAAACAAACCAAATGTAAAGTTAAGATGTTCCAAACCGAAAACAAATGAAGCAAAGATGTTCAAAGATTACCAAGCCACACAAACAGACATAAACAACAATAATACTATCAAGGCCACACGATCACTCGGTTCTTGGCCTCTTGTATACCCTCTTCTTCTTTTCGCCCCACAAGTCTTTTGCCTCAGTATCTTCTATTTGGTCTAACTTTTGGATGACGTTCTCCATTTCTTTCTGGGTCAGCAACTCGCCTTTCTTGGTCTTCTTCTTAAAGAACCTTGAAAAGTTTCCAATCCGCTGACGCTGTTAACGGATATTTCAACATGTATTTAGTATGTACAATTTTATAATTTGATAGATATAGATTAAGAGAATAATAATGAACGCACCAACAATGTAACGAGCTGTAGAAGTCTGGGTACTGTATCTGGAGTTATGGAGGGACGTGCTGGTGGTGGAGGGACCTCTACCGTATACGGGCGTATAACATAAGGATGCGAGTACTGTAGATGACCGCTCATGAATGTTGGTTCACTATCAAGACCCTTCTCAGCCAATTCCCAATCATCCCTATCCAGCACAAGTTCTTCTTCTTCCCTTTCGATCCAATGTGCAAGAATTGGTTCTGGGTCGTAGCATACCAGAGTATGGCTCGCATCTGATTGGTATTTAGTAAAGTCATGAGAATATTTATGATATGATGTATCTGTGATATCCTTCTGCTTGTAACCGAGTTGGCGCATCACGCGGAGAGGGTTATGCATAACATATCCTTTTGGATGAAATAACGGTCCGTTGTAAAATAAAACATTATCATGTCTGAGAAGGTGAACTCCTATGACATTCCTATAAGGGTCAAACACAACATCTTCCACAGAAAACGAGTCCAAAGCTTCTCTCATTTGTAAAAATCATTTCTTGTTAGGAGTAGGGGTATTGAGGAAGTAGTATTTCTGAGCTAGAGCCATATTCGGTTCATAATCACGCCAAATCTCCAATCCTTTATACCCTATGAACAAATCTCGGAAGTGTTCATAAGCCCACACCTGTGCCCGTAAAATGTATAAGAAAATAAATAGTTGAAAACAAACAAATGTAATGATAACAATCACAAAATAAGTATTTCACCATACCTGAATCACAGTGAAATTTCCATTAAATTGACGGCCTTTCGCCTTAGAAGCTCGACGCATTTCTGCCAAAAAATGTGCCAAGAAAGCGGTGGCCCATGAATACTTATGAATGTCTTCCAACGGATCCAAGTATTGTAGGTTGTTCATATGCACCCTATTACCATTAGAGTCGGGGAATATAGCGGTTCCAAAATTGAACAACATATATGTCATGCGCTTGTTGAGCTTGTGCGGGAGTCAAATCCTTTTTCTTGGTATTCCCAAACAATTGAATGAGTTGGACGAATGTTATAGTCTTTGTGTGAGAAGTTTGTTTCTTGTACAAATTTGCCATCGTGGTTTCCTTGTTCCATCCAAACAACTTTTCAGTGAGCTCATAGATCTTTTCCCACCCTAGGTCCTTTGACTTGTCTTCTACCTTTACCGGTTTCCCAATAACCTCTAGTCCTATTATCCTTTGACATCTTCGTGGATAATGGTCATCTCGCCAAAATGAAAATGCATGGTGTCACACCATAAAACCTCTCCAAAAAGTAGTTTTCCGTGACGGTATCGTGGGCCACATAATTTTCTATCGCAGATACAACCCGTGATGCTTTGACTATTTCTTGAACAAATGGACACTCATCCTCCAAAAGCCGACATCCGATTGTTGATGGCGCTAACACGCCAGCTTTCCCGTGGTCCTATAAAAACACAACGAACTTAATTAAATTGATCACAGGTAAATAATATAATAACAAGATACAAACGTCTTACATAAGTTTGATAGATCCATCGAGCCCAAGAGTCTTTATACGAAAATAAAAGTTGCGGGTTTATTGGTTGACCCCAATATTTGCCATCATTGCTGTGAGGAATCAGGTCTAACGTATCAGGGAAGTGAGGTGGGGGTGCCCTTTCATCATTAGTTTGTCCTAAGCCACCTGCTTGTGAGGATGAGCCACCTGATAGTTCCGGTTCTTGTGGAGTTTGATTCTCATCATCATCAGTGCTGGTTGAGTCGCTTATTAGGTGATCCCGAATTATGACCTTAGTAGTAGCCACTTTTCCTTTTCCTTTGTCCTTTTTTGGTGCGTAAGACCTATGTTCCAACACGTTAAACGGAGTTATATACTGCATGCCGGAATACAAAATGAACAACCATAAAACCGGCATCACACCTAGACATATAGACAACGCCGGAACATATACCGGCATTCACGGCTCAATACTTAGAGTGTCGGAACTCATACCGGCATTATAAAGATTAATACGAGGATGCCGGTTCATGTTGAAATCTATCCAGGGATTTAAATATGTTAGGGAACCCATACCGGCATTCACTTTTACCATACCGTGACCGCCGGAACAAAAACCGGCATCGGCCAAAAAAATTCGATAATGCCGGCTTTATGAATTATTTTAGACAATTCTTAAGGGTTTTTTTTTTAAATTTTCAAATTGAATTCAATTGACTAGAATGCAATTTCAAAACCCTAAACATATATTTTAATCCGTCATGAACCCCTAGCAAGTTTCACTTTTTGTTATATATTATTGGATAAACCCTAAAAGTACTTCAATTCAACAAGAGACTTTGTGTTATACATGACTTACCAAATCAAATCTTATTCGTCCTTCGCCTCACCAGGAGACTCTTCAGGACTTTGTTGCGCATCAACCGGTATTTCTGGATTGGGGTTATCACGAGATTTGCGACGAGCCATTGCTTTGGTATAGAAGATGAAAAAATTAGGGAGATATTGAATAGATCGAATAGTTTTCTTTCCAAAACCGTCACTTATATAGCGTGAGAAGTTTGAAACCGTCGAGCCATTAAAGAAACCCACGATTTTGTAACCTTCAAATGACTCATTAAATATTTGGAAACCGTCAAAATAGTGGAATGAAATTGTAACCGTCAACCAAGTTGAATGAAATTGTAACCGTAAAACAAGTTGAATGCAATTGTAACCGTAAAACAAGTTCAATTTTTTTTTAAATGTCAGAATACCGGCATATAAAATTACATCCCGTCGATGCCGGCATTACAAGTTCATTATTTTTTTTACTTCTTAGTGTGGGAAAACCGGCATATACCCTAAAATTTTACATGATGCCGGTACCATCATTCGATCTCAAGAAAATTCCAACTAACACCATCGAAAGGAATAACGTTACACATAGAATTAAAGATATCAAGCCAAATACACCTAACATCATTTATTATATCGAGATTCAACAAGCAAAGCCGCTTCAAAATGCCTAAAAGGCTCTTTTCGCCACTTCGTATATGCATCCCGAGCTTCATACCTATCACCACCGTATCTTGAAAGGAATTAGTTTGTATTTGAGACATGATTTGATGAATGCATTTGTTCGAATGCGTATTTATTTGATCTAGCATATTCAATTTTGCGTTTCTTACCGTCAAGCATGTTAGGCTTGTAAGAACCATTAATTACAAGGCCCCAACAAACTTCTGAAGGGCGTTCATCCTCCGGCAAATCCAATACTAAGTAGTAATTTCTAATCCACTCTGTTTCCTCCTCAACATCTGCTTCTATCTTACCTTCTTTTTGACGTTTAACCTCTTCCAGAGATTCCGCTCTTATCTTATCTATTTTTTGACGATAACGTTCAATATTTGCTTCCCCTTTTTCTTCTCTGTTTCTCTTACTTATCTCTTCCTCCATTGCGACAATTGACTTGGTGGTTTCTTCCTTCCTTGTTAGTTTTTCTAGTATTGTGGCCACAGAGTTGGTCGTGGTTGATGATTGATTTTATGTCGGAGTGGACAATATGTTCCTCAAACGTTTTTATTTTTCAAGGGAATTGATGAACTTGGCAGCTGGTGAGTGATAATCCATTGGAGATATATCTGTGAGGTATAAGTGCAATGGTCTATCCATTCATTTAAATAGATTTAGTCATAACACTAAAGTGACGACACTATAAGTAACTAAGATCCCACGCCGGAACTAATGTTTTCTAGTGTATGGTTCAAAAAACTAGCCGTTAGGCATTCAATTCCTGGAACCGGAAGATAAAGGAGGAAGTAAAACTACGCCGGTATTATATTCCAGCACTACATGTAATACTACGGGTATGCCGGTTTTTAGGAATTTCTATTCTGGAAATGACCCAAATATGACCACTACACCGGCATTCAATGTTTAATAATTTCAATGCCGAAATGGGTACACTTCGAAAAAAACGGCTAGTGTTTTGAAAAATATGACCGTTGCCGCTTCGTTTTTATATAACATCACCATTCCTTTGGAAAAAACTACACAAAACAAGCACCAAATAACAAAAATCATTCTCTCAAGAAAGCAGGCAAGGTTCAAATAATGGGGGATTCATCATCTACCTCTATTTGCAAAGTAAGTATAGTTACTAACAACATACTCTTCAATACTATGATGGATAACTAATATAATTTTCTCTTGCAGAGTCATCATTGCAAGTGTCAAATTTGCAAGTCACCTTCTCACCTAGCCATGGACTGTCCATTTATTTATTCAAAGTGTATAAGCTGTGATGGGACACGCCGGTTTTGGATTGCAAAAACTGATGATGCTGAAAATGGAAGAATGTTTCTAAGGTGTTTGAATTACCCAAAGTGCGATGAGTTTCAATGGTTTGACAAAGCGGTTGAACTAGCAGAGTCAAGAGAAAACCACAAGCCTCCAAGCTTCTAGCCTTTGTATTTTCAAACATCTTCTTAAGCATCGTCAGCTTGAATGTCTTAGTCTTACTTCCGTTCGATGCTACATAAAAGCTTTCCGAAGAAGTTTTGAAGTCCCAACCAAACAGCTTTGCAATCAAATCGTGCAACTTCATCCAATCTAGGTCACGAGACTCAACTACTTCTGAAATTGATTTGCCAATAACATTCAAGCCTAGAATATCATGAACATCTTCAGGAATCAAGGTCATCTCTCCAAACGGGAAGTGCATGGTATCAGTTTCACCATGATACCTTTCGACGAATCAATTTACGGTCACTGTATCTGGATTAACGTAATTTTCAACCAAAGAATACAGACCCAAGTTCTTTACTAATGTTTGAACATCTTCATGCTCCAATGATAATTTCCACTCAGCAGTGGCTTGGTTTCGGCAGACACGCACAGCCTTAGTATGATCCTACAAATATGAGATAATACGATTAAGAGATAATGTAAAAAATAAAACAAGGGACATGCACAAAATAACAAATACTTACATAAGTTTGAAAGATAGTACGAGCCCAAGAGTGCTTGTATCCAAAGAGTACTTTCGGTTCCGGAGATTGACCCCAAATTTTACCATCATCGCGGTCGGGTATCATGTCATCAATGTGAGGAAGGTGACAACCTTTAACTTTGTGTTTGCCCTTTCCCTTGGCTTGTGTTGGTTGTTGACTAGTCTCACCAACTTCTCTTTGGCTTGATAATTGACTTGGGGGAACCTCATCATCTTCCTCCTCACTGTCCCCTTCATCATTATCATCGTCCATAATTGTACCTTCACGGGCACTACATTCACCACCACTCACCCAAACTAACCCTCTTGTTTGAAACCCCAAATGCTTCTTGCGACCCGCATCTTTCCCCCGTGGAGGCAGGGACTGGGGAGTATCAAGACCGTCCTTCCTCCTTTTTTTAGTGAGAATAGGACCTTTATTTTTCTTCGCTTCTTTGGCTTTTGACCTATAACATAAGCAAACGAAACAAACATAAGAAAAGTCATCACAGTTGAGGAACCGTCATTGCAACTTTTAAACAAACTAATGCCTGTAAAATGTACCAGCATATATGTTCAAATATCGAGCATGCCGGTTTTTCAGTGTTTCTTCCTGAATGTTTCAAGTGTCAAACCGATACACTAATTGAACTAAGTGATGCGGTATTTCAGACCGCATTCACGAAACCTAGATACAATGCCGGTAAAAATAAAATTGTTCCCGTGTGTTTTTAGTTGACTACCTAATAGTCTTCAACCCAATTCGAATGCCTATCCAAAAATTTAATTTTCAGAACTCAAACCGTATGGTATGCAACCATTATTGTATGCCGGATTGATATTTCAGTTCAGAAGTTAAACCTAAGCATCGTATTCGACCCAAATTCAATGCCGGTACCTAAACCGGCTTGGTATTCAAACTAAGATCTAATGTCGGTACTCACTGGAACTCGACAGTTTCAGCTATTGTTGGCGATTCTAACCTAAACCCATGGCTACGAATCGATTAAAACAATCATAAATGAGTAAAAAAATCACTTACCTTCTCAGAGAAGCCATGACTGCTAGTGGTTGATCATCCGAGTTCGCTGCTGCGTCATCTTCTAGTTATTGAGCAATGTTCTCGATTCTTTGTTCATGGGTTTGTTGAGAAGGCGATTTGGTTCTCGGTTTTGATTTCGATTTGGTTCTCCGAGGCATTATTATGGTAGGTTGACCAACGAAGAAATTTTTGATTCAACGATTAATCGTCGATGAAGAATGAACGATGAGGAAGACGATGAAGAATTTTTTTTTTTTTCAAAACCTAACCCTATGCCGGTACTGATTTGAGAAGGGGGATATATGATTTTGGGTTTTGATTTTAATGTTTAGTAGAAAGGGCAAAAAAGTCATTTCATAATGTTTTTTAATTAATGAAAGGGTGTTTTGGTATTTTCGCACCCAAAAGACACCCCTTATCAGCCCCCTATGGTTGGGGGAAGTAATTCATATCCCCCAATTAAAAGTCATATCCCCCAATTGGGGGTTCTTTTTGTACCACAGGTTTGGTCACCTTGGATTTTTATGACTAGTTATGTAATTAAATTTGGCACACAAGCCAAGTTCTTGTTTTTGAACTCACCAACTTTAATAATAATACTAGATGACCGCTGCCACGGTGGGACGGCCGACCGACCGAAAAAATTGACGCAAAACTAAATTTTATATAATGGCTATTCAATCAGTTTTCGAAAATTGTGGTTAAAACGGAAATATCATTTTTCCTGAAACAGAGAGAGCACGTCGTTTTATTAGTTGCAACGAAAAATTAGTTAATGCCTAAACCAAAATATGGATGCATAATATGTTATGCATCCTTAGTGTTGGTTTGCATAATGTCTATGCATTCAATTTTCAAAAGTTATGCCTAAAAGGATAAACACCCCCGATTTTTTTCGTAAAAACTCTAAATTTGATATTGTTGTTTGTAGTCAATTCGTAGATTTCTTTAAAAGATTTCCAACGAGATAAAATTTGTAAAATTCCGATGCACGGATTTTTAGATATGTTATGTCAAAGTTTGCTTTCCAATTATACTCCTAGAAATATATGATACATAAGGAGTTATAGTAATTGGAATAAAAGGGAGGGGTAGTGGCGTCATTTAAAATGGGACACCAAACAAAATGCAATATTTTTGCTTCAATTTGGAAAAAAAGTCACGAGGCACATTGATATAAAGTCATCATATATAAAGTCCTCCCTCGTTTCGCTTGGTCGGCCTAATTATATTCTGATATCCACCTTATAAAACAGTGAGTCTATTATGGTCTTATCCATTTAGCACCCGGTAAGTAGACTACAATAAATTGTGGGCTTGCTCACCAAAAAAAAAGAGAAAGTTGAGGGAGAGCGGGTGTGTGTGAAGGATTGCGTTACAACTTACAATATGTCCCGAAGACTCTCAACAATCCCAGTCAAGTGACCAGCGTATTCTACAAATAACCGAGCCTGCTCATCAACAAATATCTCTGACTTAAATCACTGAGTTGTTATTTATCTCCGACTTAAATCACCGAGTTGTTTTATTTGCTTTGAATTACTCTTTGAATACGTAACCAATACCATGTATCTCTGCATTTCACTCGTATAAATACAAAAACTAAAATACACTATCATCTTGCTTCCCATTTTCATGCTTATAACACTACCACCGAGGGGTCGATGAAGCTAGTTGATCGTTTGTACTCTCATTATTTTTTATCATAGCATGGACGTCACTAATAGATGTCCAACATTAGGGTTTGCGGTCATGCCTAACTTCTGAATTCTGTTCTATAGACTATAATGGCCTTTGCTGAATGGATCTGTTAAGGTCAACATATAAACAGATTTATCTACACCCATATGGATTTTTCTCCATTAAACACCTTTCTTGAATTTGGTGATTTTTAGGGTCTGATTTCCATTTCACGAGCAAGTGGTTCTCAAAGTATCACATCTATTTACATATCTTGTTTAGTGTGCCCAGTTTTATGAGCTGAAATTTCTTTGGCAGTTATGGGGATTTAAAGTTTTCCATGTGGGTTCATATGTTGTCATTCTTGTCCTTGTAATATTCTATTTTTGGGTTTAAAGTTTTAGGTGATCGCTGTGTGAATTGGTTTTAAGGTTAAGCAGGAGGCCAGC
Source organism: Papaver bracteatum (assembly GCA_023529315.1). Lineage (NCBI taxonomy): Eukaryota > Viridiplantae > Streptophyta > Magnoliopsida > Ranunculales > Papaveraceae > Papaver > Papaver bracteatum. The sequence goes on along the minus strand of JAJJWX010004641.1, from coordinate 1,522,370 downwards.
AGAAACTCCCGAGAAGAGCCACCACTGAAGAAGAAGTCAGAGGAGAATAATTGTAATCAGAATGATGAGGATGGCGGTTTGTTGAGGGTTTTGTAAGTGCTCTTCACTACTGCATTTCTTTTTCTTTTGAATGTCCTTTCTCATTTGATTGATTTGATGGGAGTAGTCAAAAATTAAGCACTTTTGCCAACTCTCAACTCTTTCGAAAGATAAATAAAAGTCCTTTAGGTAACTCCCTTCTCCAGGTCTTATTTCTCATCATTTTACTGGTCCTTCCTCTATTTTTTCGTGAAATTTGCAGTGGCAAAACATCCTAGGCAGGATTTTTTTTTCTTAAAGCTGGGCTTGAAGATGAGATTGGTGCAGATGGAAAACATTGGTTTGATTAATGTCGCCTAAACCTTGGTTTCCTAAGTGAATTGTGGTACGTTTCACTTGTTCCTCTATTTATAGAGGTTCTTTTATTTATTTGTGGCATCTTTTATCCAGGAATTGGAGAAGGAACATTTTATTGTTTATCTATTGAATTTATTGTGAAGTTCATTAATTAGGTAGTTTTGGATCTAAAACAGGGGTAACTCCACTTTGTTGGATTAATTTGATTTTAAATGAACAGAGTTAACTTCATTTTGGTACAGGGAACTCTAGTTTTGAACCTGGTTTTGACAGGTCAAACCCTGGTTTTGACCAGTCAAAACCATTATTTTTTTAATGTTGCAAAAACTTTGCAACTACGGTGATCTGTTGCTAAATTCCAGTTCTATTGTTAACTGTTGCGACCATCTAGTTTCGCTACTGTTACGATAACTTCACGTCGCAACAGTTTTAAACTGTTGCGACCGAAAATTTGCAACGACTTATGAGTCGTTGCGAAAATCTGCAACATTGTCTTTCGTAACAGAGCTGAAATGTTGCGACCGCACTTTGCAATTGCCAGTTACCGTTGCTAATCACTAAATTTGGTGTAGTGTATAGGACTCACTCTCTTGATCTTTATTTCATTTGTAGCATATCAAGGGGTATGGGAGACCCAGTAAGCCAGTACCATTCAACGAAAAAAAAGAGAGTGTCAAACCGTTAATGGAAACCGATTTTTCAATTGTTTTTGGCATCCCATATCCGAGAAGATCATAAAAATTTGAAAGGAGTTAGAATGCATTGTTCAGCATTAAAGGCTTCCCTAGATATTATCCACTACTTCCAACTTTATATTGCCATATTGGAAAATCAGTTTACCCCATCTCGTGGCAAACCAAATTACTAGATTAGCAAATTCCCATGAAAAATGCCATAAGGCCGGTTTCTATGGGAATAGAAAAATGGACAATTTGCCATTTTTGCATCCACTATGGAGATGGAAAAAAGCAAACTGGCCTGGTCAAGTGGCAAGTTTGCCACTTAGCCAGGCCAAGTCAAGTTTCTACCGAGCGGTGGAGACTCGATCGTTTGGTGCAGTTTAAATCGGGCGGCTTTGTTTAGATCGCCAGCGGTATAAATTCGTCCGGTTGGTCTAGTCGCCACATACAATATGATCTAACGGACATAAATCTTCTCCATATAAATACCTAATTCCTCTTCCATTTTAACTCACACCTTGTCTTCTCTACAATTCACATTTGTTAAAATCTAAAAACAAATTTCATCATCCAACTCTTTCATTCACTCGTATTGTGTAGTTTTTTTAATATGTCTCAATCTAATTCTCAATTAACTAATAAAAGAAAGAATATTAGGTGTCCAAAATTTACCTTAGCCGAAGATGAAAACATTTGCAGAAACTATGTATTTTTTACACAAGATAGTGTCGATGGTGCTTAACAACAATCCTCCAAGTTGTGGGATAACATATTTGCTAAATTTCGTGATGAAACTATGAACATCAACGATCGTGATGCAAATGGATTGTCCGGTAGCTTCATTGTAATCAATGCCCAAGTTTTCTTGTATGTTGCTGATATAATGCAAGCTCCTCGTGCTCGAGCGAGCGGTCTTGTCGATGTTGATGTCGAACAAAAGTATCGAAATGATTGGCACCACAAACATGGGGAAAATTTTGGTTATAAGTTATCATATTTTGAAAGTGTTACCTAAATATAATCCATAAGTGTTAGCAAACATGCATAATGTACCTGCAAATTCACCATACACTTATTCTCCTTCAATACCGGTATCACAACCATCCCAAATATCTCATCCCCCGTCATATAATAATTTTTTTCACCAGAAACCACAACGAACAACAATTCCAACTTAAATCTCAATGCTTTAATTAAGAAAAAATCATTAGGAAGAAAGGTTGCAAGAGCAGCGAGAAAAAATGCCCAAGAAGGAGAAGCAAGTGAAGGTTTTTTGGATACCTTAATATAGATCATCAGAAGACCGTAGAAAAACAAAGATCATTAGACCGGAAGTTACTGAATATGGAGATAAAAAAAATATCGACAAACTCAAGAGAAATTTATTTCACACTATGACAAGAATAAGATTCTAAATGAACACTCAACATTAACCCCCAGACAATTGATGGCATGGGAGATGAAGATGGACAGGTTAGCAAAGGAGTTGGAAGAAAAACGAAACAAGAGAAATTTGGAAGAAAAAGAATTGGAGGTCAAGCTGAAGATAAGGATGAAGAAGACCACGATGAAGTAATGCCACTTAATTAATTAATGTATCAGATTTAATTTTAATGAAGATGTAGTAGTTCGGTATGATGAATGAAATTATTATACTAGTTTTAATTTTCATTACATTAAAACTTTGTAGTAGTTCTTCATTATATTAAAACTTAAGCTTGACAACATCCATTAAAACTAAACTTAAGAATAAAACTAAATTTAAGCCTAACATCCCATTAGAGTTATTAGAAACTCTTTAAGAATTTTAGTAATGCGCTTCGTATTAAAAAAAAAATCCTTTCCATCTTCGCCACTCGTCTCAAGTTCGTATTCTCAATTCAGCAATGGTGTCACCTCTAAGATGAAATCGATTGACAATCCTCCGCATAGCTATAAAATCCAGAAGATCTTTTCTGATAGTCATGAATCGGCAAAAAAAAGCAGCTCGATCCAAATTATGAGGATTACATGTCTCTGTGCAGAAGACATCATAAATTTTACCTAAATAACTCATATTGGGTACACCGTTCATACGTCGTTCTTCAACTCTCTCCGGGTAGTATATTACATAGTTTCTAAAAATAGATAAATCTCCATCTTTAGTTAATCTAGGATCATCCATAAATTACCCAAAAAGTAGAGAAGTTTTTAAGTAAAGGTGCGATTTTGAAATGAAGGAAGTGGAGAAGTTTTTAAGTGAAGGTGTGATTTTTTGAAATGGATGAAGTGGTATGTATATATAAGGATTGTTGGAGATTAAGTATAGGCCGCTTATGATTGAGTCTAGACCTCTACTTCTAAACAAACAATTAAATTTGAACAACTTCAAAACAAAACTATGAAATAAACAATTAAACTTAAACAACTTCAAAACAAAACTACATGACAAAAATAAAACTTAAACAACTAAACTTGACAACACTACTCAATTCGCCCTTCATCTCATCCAAACTAATCCCACATATTATCTCTGAGATCTTCACTTAACATGTTATACAGAGTTTTATTCTCAATGTGACCAGTCATTTGCGCATAGTTCCTTGCAATTAATCCTCTTTTTGGTTGAATCTCAGGCTTTAAGTCTTCATCTTCATGGTTAGTCCAATTCTTATTACGACGGGTTTCTTGAATTACCATGTTATGCATAATGATGCAAGTTAGCATAGTTTTATACATTTCACGAGCACTAAGACCATGATAAGCCACATAAATGATGGCGAACTTCCGCTTTAGAATTCCAAAAGCCCGTTCCATATCCTTTCTCAGATCCATTTGTCTACTATTGAAATATGAGTATGAACGACCCATTTCATTGGCAGGAGGCTGACGGTAACATTGAACTAAAGTGACCATTTTGGATAAAATCAACCTGTAAGAAAATAATCATGAGTGTAGCGATTCTCGTTGATAGTGAAATTTACCTGAGGACTAATTCCATACTTTAAATCTTCAAACAAAGGAGAATTTGTGTAAAACATTTATATCGTTCTGAGATCCTAGAAGACCAAAATAAAGCGTGCCAAATCCAACAATCATAAGAATCTACTTACTCAAGGATAACCATTGGTTTTGCATAGTGACCCTTATATCGATCAGCCAAATAGGTAGGGAATCCGGTCCATACCCAATGCATGCATTTAAGACTACATAACATTCCTGGAAATCCCCTTTCCTGATTTTTCTTTAATATTTCTCTAACATCCGTGTCAGTTAGTTTTCATAAATAGGTTGGACCAAAATGATTAATCATTGCTTCGCAAAACAATGAAAGTTACTTGTATGCAGTTGTTTTTCCTATACAAAGGTACCATCATTAGAATCCTTAAGGCATAAGTAACCTTTTTTTAGGGCTATGACCTCTAAGCATCACACTAAGAATTAAATTGAGGTTCTATCAGACTAAGCCCACCAATAATATTTAGTTCCAAACGTTGGGGCACGCGGAACCGACCTTGGGAATTTTCATCAGAGAATGTACAGTAAGGAAGAAAATAATTGTGCATCAGCTTTTCGTGCCATTCATCCCGCCCTTGGTGCGTATATCTTCTTGTGAATACTTCTCTTGGCTCTGGATCTCTAGGTATATGCCCCAATGAATAAAATTGCAACAAATTGTTGGTTAGTTCTCTATCTTTATCTGAATCACCATCAATTTTCTGTAACGCCTAAACGAATGTTCATTGTTGTTCTTCATACCGATCTATATGAATACGCACCTCTTTTTCATAAGAATCCATTGATTTTAAACTAAAATTTTAACTGAGGATTAAGGTACAAAAGAGTAGGATAATAGAGTTAATAAAAATATGAGGTGTGATTAAATTGAATTGAATGGGGTGAATTAATAGGAAAACTTAGGGGAAAATAGCCGTTACATCATTATCTAATAAACGACCAAATCTAAACCGAATGGTATTACAAAGAATGTTAACCGTCGACCACCAATGGTGTAGTCTCTACCGAACTATAGATACTCAATCGCTTAACTTTTCCACCATTATGGTGCGGCCGGTTTTCCAGGCCAGCTAGCATGGAAAATGGATGGTTATCCACCCCCATAAGAATCGGCCTAAGAAATAATATTTTGAAAGCATAATATGACTCCACCACAACAAATGTTTATTAGACTCCATGTGGTTTATTTGGGTCCCTAATTATCTTAAAGACCATCAGGACCAACATTATATGTTTTTTTTTTTGAAGCATGAGATTTATCAAAAAATAATCAGTTTACAAGAAATATGCAATTTTATTTTTTAAACATTATATGTATATATATATATGTAAATTTTATTAACAGTTAATATGGAGGGACGGAAAAAAGAAAAGGAAATGGCAGAATTGGAAATGGGGAATTTATGTTCAATCGGCCTAGTTTTCTTTATATATATATATATATATATATGTAATTTTACACTAGATATGACATTACTAACTTTCAAATCTTCATCACTTGCAATTCTAGTTCTTCTTTACGAACTTCTACCGTGAACACACAAAAATGCTCTTCTTCTCAACTAGTCATAGATTCCTCTCTCCCTTAGAGTATAAAAACCCTGTTATCCTTTCAACCTAAGAAGCGGAAAAATCTATCTCGGAGTAATCCACATATGCAAGTTGAGAAGTTAGTGGTGGATTTTCCAACGAATATTTTGGTGGATTGAAAACACTAGAAAACGGTTCGAACTTTGAAACAAAATATTGAATATTATAAAAGATCTTCTTGAAGAATTCACTTCTATTCTTAAAGAAATACTTAAACTTATTAATGGTGCTGAAAAAGTGACTTATCTTCTCAAGGAAATATTTAAACTTAAACTGGTATGTTTTTCACTTTAATGTATGCTTACGGTTACACATGAATTTTTACCTTTAGTTGAATATTTTGTGGAATGTCTATTAAGTTTTGTAAAGAATACAAATCTTGAGTCTCTCGTTGAGTGAGGCTAATATGAATAATGGATACATATAGTTCTACATTGTTAGGAAATTAGTGGTCGTACTGATTTGAATAACTGATGTGATTTTACTTTGCCAGGGATGAAGGTACCCAGATTCCCATTTTCCACTTTTTGATATATTGGCATACATCAAGTAGTGATAATTAGTAATCTAATTTTGTTAAGAATATATTATTCTAATTGTTTTTCTTTTTCTTTTTTGTGAGTCAATTCAACAATCTTTTAAGGTTAATTTGATTTGAGTGACTAATCTTCAAGTTTTCATACTTCTCTTAAATTTATTAGATTAAATACTTCCCTTGAGGTTGTAAATGACATTAATGTGTTCTCTTAAACTTTATGCACAAGACAAAGTTTTATTCCTCACTTACCGTAAAAGTTGGATTCTCTGGTTAATTAAGAGCACGTTAAAGTGAAATAGTGTTTATTTTTGTTTCAGGTTTTGTCTATTGAAGAAAAACAACTGAAAGAAAATAAAAGAAACGGAAAATTCAGTTATAAAGAGCATATTGAAGTGTTTTTGGATTAACATACAAAAACAAGGTTAGTCATGTCATTCTTAGTTCTTTTACTTTCTTTTATGGTCATATGGATTCTTTTAGTTGCTTACATAATAGTCTCGTCTTTTTTATTTTGAAAACTTTCAATTCAACGTATAGCATAAGTGTTGATTTTAGGGTGTACCATCACTCTAATAATAAACATGTTTTACGAATAAGCACTATTGTTTACCAAAACATAACGCATGCGTTCTTGAGTCTGAGAGGATTTTTTTTTATTATGTCATTCAGATCGAATGGATTATGTAGCTTAGTTTATTTCCACTTGTCAATTTCATTGTTCTTTCACTGGGATCTTCTCTTTTGCTTTATATTCATTTTTTTTTTAATTTTTTTTTTTGGAATAACAGGTATGGGTGAGCCCTTGGAAGAATCGTTGGTGGTTGAGAGAGTTGATAACCGAGTTGGTCTTACAAATTTTCGCGGTAGAATTGGTAATTTATGTGTTACTACACTAGTGATAAATGAATTTGAGATGGATGACATTTTTTGTTATAATTGAGATGATCATGGTGGTTCACCTTAACATATTAGCACGTTGTCAACAATGAGAGGCGCCGACGGATTGTCCACGAGTGTTTAAGTTGCACTCTTGAAACTTTAAGGATAAACATCATGGATACTTCTTGACAACCAGGTCCCAAAATAATTGATGTATTATTTATTTTTCTTGAAGCATGCAATTTATTAAAAAATAATTAGCATACAAGAAATATGCAAAATAAAATAAAACATTATATGTATATATATGTAAATTTTATTAACAGTAAATGTAGAAGTTCGTAAAGAATAACTACAAGTTATTCCAATTTTTGTTTCAGGTTTTGTCTATTGAAGAAAAACAACTGAAAGAAAAGAAAAGAAACGGAAAATTCAGTTATAAAGGGCATATTGAAGTGTTTTTGGATTAACATACAAAAACAAGGTTAGTCATGTCATTCTTAGTTCTTTTACTTTCTTTTATGGTCATATGGATTCTTTTAGTTGCTTACATAATAGTCTCGTCTTTTTTATTTTGAAAACTTTCAATTCAACGTATAGCATAAGTGTTGATTTTAGGGTGTACCATCACTCTAATAATAAACATGTTTTACGAATAAGCACTATTGTTTACCAAAACATAACACATGCGTTCTTGAGTCTGAAAGGATTTTTTTTTATTATGTCATTCAGATCGAATGGATTATGTAGCTTAGTTTATTTCCACTTGTCAATTTCATTGTTCTTTCACTGGGATCTTCTCTTTTGCTTTATATTCATTTTTTATTTATTTATGGAATAAGAGGTATGGGTGAGCCCTTGGAAGAATCGTTGGTGGTTGAGCGAGTTGATAACCGAGTTGGTCTTACAACTTTTCGCGGTAGAATTGGTAATTTATGTGTTACTACACTAGTGATAAATGAATTCGAGATGGATGAAATTTTTTGTTATAATTGAGATGATCATGGTGGTTCACCTTAACATATTAGCATGTTGTCAACAATGAGAGGCGCCGACGGATTGTCCACGAGTGTTTAAGTTGCACTCTTGAAACTTTAAGGATAAACATCATGGATACTTCTTGACAACCAGGTCCCAAAATAATTGATGTATTATTTATTTTTCTTGAAGCATGCAATTTATTAAAAAATAATTAGCATACAAGAAATATGCAAAATAAAATAAAATAAAACATTATATGTATATATATGTAAATTTTATTAACAGTAAATATGGAAAACGGAAAAAAGAAAAGGAAAGGGCAGAATTGAAAACAGGGAATTTATGTTCAATCAACCTAGTTTTATGTATACATATGTAATCTTACACTACAAACTACATTACTAACTTTTTCATCTTCATCACTTGCAATTGTAGTTATTCTTTACGAACTTCTACTGTGAAGATTAAAAAAATGCTCTTCTTCTCAACTAGTCATAGATTCCTCTCTCCCTTAGTAGAAAATAACCTTGTTATCCTCTCAACCTAAGAAGTAGCAAAACCTATCTCGGAGTAATCCACATATGCGAGTTGAGAAGTTAGTGGTGGATTTCTCTACGAAGATTTTGGAGGAGTGAAAACACTAGAAAATGGTTTGAACTTGGAAACAAAACCTTGAATATTATAAAAGCTCTTCTTGATGGTGGTGGACAATTTACTTCTCTTCTTAAAGAAATACTTAAACTTCTTGATGGTGTTGTACAAGTGACTTATCTTCTCAAGGAAATATTTAGACTTAAACTTGTAAGTTATTCACTTTGATGTATGCTTACGGTTACACAAACATTTTTATCTTTAGTCTATTAAGTTTTGTAAAGAATGCAAAATCTCGAGTCTCCCGTAGAGTGAGACTGATACGAAATAATGGATACATATAGTTCTACACTGTTAGGAAATTAGTGGTCGTAGTGATTCGAATAACTGATGCGGTTTTCCATTGCCAGGGTTGAAGGTACCTAGATGCCCATTTTCCACTTTTTGATATATTGGCCTACATCAAGTGATAATTAGTAACCTAATTTTTCTAAGAATTTGTTTTTTTTTTCTTTTTTGTAAGTCAATTCTACAGTCTTTTAAGGTTGATTTGATTTGAGTGACTAATTTTAAACTTTTCATATACTTTTGTTAAAGTTATTATATTAGATACTTCCCTTGAGGTTTTAAATGACATTAATGTGTTCTCTTAAACTTTGTGCACTATGAAAAATTTTATTCCTCTCTTACCATAAAAGTTGGATTTTATGGTTAATTAAGAGCACGCTAAAGTGAAATAGTGTTTGTATTTGTTTCAGGTTTTTTCTTTTGAAGAAAAAGAACTAAAAGAAAAGAAAAGGAAAATTCAGTTGTAAAGAACGTTTTGTTGCAAAAACAAGGTTAGTCATGTCATTCTTAGTTCTTTTACTTTTTTTTATGGTCCTATGGATTCTTTTAGTTGCTTACATAATAGTCTCGTCTTTTTTATTTTGAAAACTTTCAATTTAACATATAGCATATGTGTTGATTTTAGGGCGTACCATCCCTCTATAATAAATTATTTTACGAATAAGAAATATTGTTTACCAAAAAATAACACGTGCGTTCTTGAGTTTGTGAGGATTTTTTTTTTTGTATTATGTCATTCGAATCAAATGGATTATGTAGCTTAGTTTATTTCCACTTGTCAATTTCATTATTCTTTCACTGTGATCTTCTCTTTGCTTTATATTCAATATATATATTTATGTTTTAAATATTTGGAATAACAGGTACGGGTGAGCCCTTGGATGAATCGTTGGTGGTTGAGCGAATTGATGACCGAGTTGATCATACTACTTTTTGCGGTAGAATTGGCAATTTATGTGTTACTACACAAGTGATGGACGACATTATTGGGAGGATCATGGTGGTTTACCCCAACATATTAGCACATTGGGGTACAATTGGTATGGTTAACAATGGGAGGCGCCGACGGATTGTCAATGAGTGTTTTAGTTGCACTCTTGAAACTTTAAGGATAAACATCATGGATGGTTTTTGGCAACCATGTCTAGTAATAATTGATGTATTATCGTATGTTTAAAATGTTCTATTTTTGTTTAGAGATTTTAGTTCAATAATCAACCTATTATACATATACAACTAGTTTATATAAATATAAAAACTTAACTAATTGACATTAGCTTTGCTCATGTTATTTAGTTAAATTCTTTTTGGGATGGATGGCATGAGGCGCGCTCATAACGGAGTTACACATCACATTTTGCAATTGAGGAGTGTTTGTATTCAAACTCTCCCTCATACACATTCTTCCATGATGGTCCTCTACAAAAATTCAAAAATAGGTCCAAATATTATCGTGAAGTTGTGAGACTTTTGGTGTCTTCCAGGTATTCGTTTATTTATTTATAGGTTTCTGGAAACACCAAATTGGTTATTTTACAATTATTACTTGTTGCAGGAACGGGAGAAACCTACGAACATGACTTTACGTGTTTCGGTAAAAACCTTGTGATACCTTTGATGATCGTCAACACTAATGAGGAGTCTGGAATCTTTTTGTGTAGAAACTTTAGATCTATTGCATCGAATCTATAATGACACTTGGTTTGATATATTACCACCAAAACTATTAACTTATTTAAGTGCAGAGTTTTTAAATTTTTATGAAGTTTCAACATTTAATTATATATATATATATATACTAGGTATCACCTCGTCCTACATCCGAGGCTCAATCTCTCCGTTCGATTTGTGTTGTATGGCCTTTTTGTTTGTCTAACATGTAGGTTCTGTTTATATAAAACAAATTAAACATCATGATTTTTAATTTTTCCCTTATGGTGTATGAAAATTAGTATGGTAAGTTTTTGTTTAGATTAAACATTTCGACTTTTAATTTTTTCGGTATGGTGTATGAAGATTACTACATTTGGGTAAAATATAACATTGGACCCCATAAAAATAAAAACGTATAGAGTTTCACTTGGAAAAGTAACAGTTAGTTTTAATACATTTAGGTAAAAAAAAACACATGTAAATAATATGATAAACAAATATTTATCTGGAAACGTTCAAAGTATTCATAAGATTTCTACTTCTTTTGTTTTGTGTGTAAAAGTTAAAGCCTGTTTGGTATAATTTTCAAAAACAACTTTCAAAAATCATTTTATACTGTTTTTTAAAACATATCAATTTTCTTGTTTTCATTTTCCATTATATTTGAAAATGGTTTTTGGTGTGAAATTTTAAAAACTGTTTTGGAAAATATATTTTCTAAGAAAAAAACTTAGTTATAAATTATAACCAACAACAGTTCATACTTGCTAACTCCATCAAATACTTCAAAACTGGTTATAGGTTATGTATAATTAGTGGATGTAATACAAGATGCATTTTTTTTATAACTATTAATTTTTAATATCGTTTCAGTCATTTTACCAAACAGTACATGCGCATTATAAATCTTCCATTTATTTGATCAGAAAAGTGTTTGTTATAATATTATGATTGTAATGTCTCTTAAAATCTCACAAAACAAATAAAACTCATAGTCAATTTGACTTAATTCGCAACAAAAACTGATCAATATGGTATATGCGACGATTCTGGGTTTAATTCCCTTACCAGTTTCATCCTCTTATATAACATGAAAACGAAGGAACACCAATTTATTTTGGAAATTGAAGTAAATAGAAGATTAAATGTTTGAATAGAGAAATTAACCATGCAAGAGAGTTTTGAAGAGGTCATACCTCCAGCTCTTTTAGCATAGCTCATACCTTTCATTTGAAAGAAGCATGAAAAAAAAAACACAGAGAAAAAGATAATATGTTATTTTCATTTTTAAAAACTGAAAATAATGGAGAAAAGTTTTCAAGAGACATGTTTATCATATCAAAGATGACCTTAGGTTTTGTTTGTCATAGTTCTTAGAAATCGTGTTAGTCATAAATGTTGACTAATAAACAGACTTCAACATGAAAAACCTTTGGTTCTCAGTTTGATAAATGTTCGAAAAATTTGTATCAACTTTATTAAACCAACTTGTACCACTATAATTCATGAACATTCTAAATTGAACCAAATAAAGTTAAGCCGTTTCATTAGAAAATAACACCAAACTAAGCCATAAAGCAACTATAAAAACATTATGAGAACAAAAGATAGTAATTGGAAGGCTGTCTTCTAACATCAGTAAAACACACCTATAGATCCGTTTCTTCGTAAATATAAAATATAAATGTAATCATTGTTAGTGATACAAATATTTTGCATCAAACATAATTGACTTATCAAAAGAGTATGCCTTCTATTTCTTCTGGACATAGCTAACGATGCTTGATTGAAATCAAGTTGATTTATGATGCGTAGTTCACTACCTCACTTACCAAAATGTTAAATCAAGTTGACGAAACTTATAACTGTTCACTCAAAGTACAAACACTTGTGTGAAACCAAGATAGTCTTAGTTATACATTAATATTAAATCTAAGAAGTAAACTACACAAATCAAGGAATAAAGGAATACCCAATCACCCTGAGTTATTAAGATGTCCTTGGATCCAACACCAGAGTTATTTTTTCATCAATAGTCCAGAACAATACGGTTTTAAGAAAATCATTGGAACAATCTACATGCATTATGTTTCCATGATACATTCATTAGCCAAATGTAAAAATCCTAACAAATACAATCTTAGGATTATTTTAAAAGTCAAACAAACATAATCATTATGGTGATGCAAGAATCATCATTGTATAGCTTTTAAATGTCAGAAAGTTATCTTGAAAAGGCATTGAAAGTCAAGTTTCATTAGGTAAGATTATGGTCTGAAAGAAGTTGCTTACACGATATTTATCTCAGAAAATATATCCATCATATATCAAGCACAATTTCTAATATTTATCTCAATAGAAAGTGTCCATCATGATCCTAATGTTTGGTTATGTTTTTAAATTATAAGTTTTAAAATAGATTTACAAAAGTTACCTTTATAATGGAACTTCTTAATTAAATCAATCACGTTATTCTGTTCCTTACTACTATAAAATCAATGATACCCCTAACTAACTTCAATTAAAGCTCCTAAAATTCAATTTACAGTGAAGTTATACCTTAACCTCTACTTCGATCTCCTCAATTTTAGTTGGTGAAAGTGCTTTGACACTTCCAAAAATGCTAGGGTTTCTTTTAGCAGAGAAAGATTAATGGTCAAAGTAGAAAGAATAGAAGATAAGTGAGAGAGAAGGCAGAGGTTTGAGAGAAATATTTAATATTTATACAGTAGCAATGTCATGTTTGTATTCAATCAATTTAGGAAGAGAATTTGTTTTCAATATTTGGATACATGAGGTCAGTGGATAGTTGAATAATGTGGATTGAGAGTCCGAGACAATAGTAGAACGGTCTAGTCGTCCTTCGCCCGAGCATAAGTAGATATGGTTGGGTTGAGTTATTTGGGTTGAGGCATAATCCTGACCATCCTCCTTGAAAAACCAATTCTGCCAATCTCGACCGTCCTTGTTCGTTGGACATATAGATACCAATTCTTCTTATAATATAGTCAATTTATGAATATAATTAGTTTGCAAATATTTGGATACATTCCGAATGGATAATTGAGCAATGCGGACCGAGAGTCCGAGACAATAGTATAACGGTCTAGCCATCCTTCTCCTGAGCATAAGTAGATATGGTTGGGTTGAGTTGAGTTATCTGAGATGCAGCAAAATCCTGACCGCCCTCCTTGGAAAACCAATTCGGCCAATCATGACCGTCCTTGTTCCCAGGACACATAGGCACTACTTCTTCTTATAATGGCTTGCAGAACCAAATGCTTAAACTAAATAGCATGTAAATCGTGTAGATGCATTATTCAATATCAATTGGTTATTGTTGCAGTTGAGATTACAGATTAAAGTAAAAGGAAAGTGCAGTGATGAGAATGGATGGTGGAGGTAGTGGTAATGCGTTTCACCGAGTTTAGAAGAGCGAATGGATCAAAGTGCGATCCTAGTTTAGGATAAATAAATAACAAATGGTGGAGGAATTGGTAATGGGGGAGTAATGACGCTTCTTTGGTCACTAACTCTGTAGGAGCGGAATATCACAGCAAATGATAACTTACGAAATTGTGGAGAGAAAAGATATCTTGCGAGCAAAGAACATTTTGCGAGCAAAATAAATCACGAGGAAACCAAAAGAAGTTCGTGAAGTGAAGTTACGAAGCTTCGCAAGATAATTCTAAAATCCAAAATGGCGGGACAACACAACCGTCATATTTTGTAAGATCATATAAATAGCCATTTAGGCATGAGAAGGGAGAGAGAGACACATTTTGAGAGAGGGGATAATTTTAGGAGGAGAGAGATATTTTTAGAGAGAGATGTATTTTCTTTATCATCTTCTTCCCCAAAATTCTAGAGCTCCAAATATTCATTAATGGAGTCTCAATTGTAAAATCATGTAATCATATACAATCACTAGTGAAGCACCGTGGATGTAGATCACATTGATCGAACCACGTAAAAATCTTTGTGTCTCTTTATAATTTTAGTACATTAATTCTTAGTTTCATATCAAATAAATTAGGTTTAGGAATCATTTTAATGGATTCTTATGAGGGTGTAGTTGTGAGATAATCTGCAACTACATAATTGGCGCTAGAAACAGGGACCTAATCTTGTTGGTTCAAGAAAGTTAGAAAAATTGGTTATTGATGGTGATGAATTGTACCAGATTTATGAGTTTTGAAGACAGAAATGGAAGTTCTTTTATTGGCATCTTCAAACAACAAACACATTAGTAGTAGTTCAGGAAGAGAAATGTGGATATGGAGAAATCGTCAAGCAAAATGAAATTTACACATGCTACGTCAACAATCGCTTCCAAAAAGGACAAATTTCTTCTCACTTTTCTTATTCTTTGTTTCATTTTTCAAAATTTGGGAATTTCAAAACACAAATTGAAAAATAAATTTTTTGCGATCTAAACTTTGCTTTTTGTGGAAATCTGATTTATTATGGAAAATTTGAATTTAAAAATGTTTTTGCAATAAATTTGTAGTAACCAAATCTCGTTTTACAAATTTGTTTAAAGAATTTCTGACAAAGTCAAATTTCAAGATTTTCTGTTGGTTAGAGATTTAGAGATTTACATCTCGCAAGAACAAAAACAAGAAGAATATATGGAAAGTTTTCATTCTTCATATGCAAAAATTACTCATCTTAATGATCTATAAACTGCTAACCAAATTTACTAATCGTTTGCAGCAAATTTTTTGCAAAGCTCTCATCATCGACGAAGAAATGTCATTCCTACGAAGAAATGGGATAAATGTCATCATGAGTTCGAATCTTACGAACATAAATGTCCAGGGAGAAGAAGAAGAAATTCAGTAGGACGGGGTGAAATTCAGTAGTTCATTTTGCACAAAAGAATTCGAGTTACATAAACTGTTCAGGGAGATATAAGTAAGCAAAAGAACAAAAGAAGATTTACGTACAAATGTTCATTTATGTACTTACGAAAGAGATTATCCCCATTACGAACAAAAGAAGAAGTATACGAAGAAGAAAGTTCGCAGACTACTAATTCTTACGAAGTTAAATGAAGTTACTAAAGTATACTTTTAGTCACGTGTCTTTGAAGACTAAGGCTAAGTTACTTACTCCATCAGCAAGTAAATTTTAAGGGAAGAAACAAAAGTTTAAGCCGGGCAAAAATTTGTGAGCAAAAACTGCGAAGCTTATACCATCAGCAACTCCGGAGAAGAACACATGGGGAGATCTTAAACAATTTGTATCATTAGATACAAGGGAATAGTTGCGAAGATAGATATAAATAGTTACGAAGAATAAAAGCATCACTTCGAAAAGTGGCAAAAGGGAAGTTGAAATTCCTCTAGGGAAGACATAAAGCTGATAGGAGGAATATTTATCACTGTTAATATGAATGGAGGAACATCACATGAAGAAAAAAAAGTATCAGGAAAAGATCAAAGATCATTATACGAATTAGATTGCGAATGTACATAAAAAAAAAAAAAAAACAAAAGGAAAAGGAAATACGCATCTCAAAGGGATCTCGACTCAACAGCGTGAAGAAGAGTATAGCATGAAAGAAGAACATATTGAAAACAATTCTACAGCTTCGCAAAAATTGATGAATGTTATTGCTAGTGTAATTATACTGACGAATGTTCGCAATCTTAGATGGAAAAGAATGTTGATGAGATTATAACATTACCACTACAATCATTGTCAACAATCAGCGAACATGAGAGCGAAAATAACATAATCCGGAAGCAGCAAGGATATAAACATGATTATAGATTGTGAAGAAACAAAGTTATTGATCAAAGAAGATTTTCCAGCGAGAGAACAATTAAAATCCAGCAAGCATGTTCAGGCCAACAAAAAGAGTCAACTATAGCTGAGACTAAAATATTTTCCAGTGATGCAAAAATGCAATGACGTTTCTCCAAATATTAAGTTTATTAGCAAAGAAAGTTAAAAACATCATTTGAGTCAACATCATTTCTGAGAAGAAATCCTAGCAGAACTTCCTGTAGGTGGATGCAGTTCACATCAGCTATAAAGAAATTTCATTATAAAGAACATTTGATGCGTGAAGATATACTTCGCAAATAAATAAGGGAGAAATGAATTAGTCCAGCTCACAGCAACCAAATATCAATTTTTGCGAAGGTGAAAAGAACAACAGCCAATGAATGTATATTGCTTCCCTAAGGCGGTAACCAGAATCCATTTCATGAAGAGGGAAGTTTGCAACTATTTAACTTCGTGAACATTTACTTCGCAAACATTTACTTCATGAATATTCACTTAAGTTCGCAAATATCTAACTTCGTAAATGTTTACTTCGCATATATTTTCCAAGACTTGCATCGACCTAACCTACTTTGGGAAGAAGCAAACTACTCCGTGAACAACCAGCAATCCATCAGAAGCATAAGGTGAACTCTATCACAACTCTCACGGGCATGTATCTTCGGAAACACACCAGTTCAAAAGTTACCAGTATTGTTTCATTATTTCGCAAACAAGAGACAACAACAAGCCGAAAAAGATAAGTACCATTTCCTTGAATATTTTATTTACAGAAGACAAAAGATTTTTGAATTTATTTACTAAAACGGATATACTCGTAAAATTTCTACAATTTCTAAGATTTCAAAACATTTCAAAGATTTTTTAGATTGGTTAAAAGCGATACAATCGCAAGATTCAAAAATGACTTCATCGCAAAATTTAAAAGATCTCAAAAAAATTTCAAAGACTTCAAAATTACAAAAAAATAGAGAAAATTAAATTCCTATATTTCTATGGAACAATTTTGATTAATACTTCTCATACTTTTCATACTTCTTATACTAAACATTTCATGAAAACATTCAACATTTTATGTACATGAAAAATTTACGATGAATTTTTAAAAGGCGAAAAAATACCGCCATTTACGATTAACTTGCGAATAAAAGACCGCAATCTGTGATCAACCTCCAAAAAAGAAAGAGAGCCGCAGAAAATTTGATACAGGCAAACCTTTGTGGCGTACACCCTAGTTCGCGAAGCTATATTTCGTAAGAGGCAAAGTCCTAAAGTACGTCATTTAAGGGGGTACCTAAACGTGGCTAAGGGTAACCGGAACACCACCAAGGGCCCTTAGTACATGGTAAAAATTTAGGGGTACAACCCAATAATGGGGTACCTATCCGGGTTAGACACTTTGGATTCTCACCTAATCTAGCGACATTACGCAATATAAAATGCGGTGTAAGAGGATTTAGGTTGGGCGACTAAGGCATATTGTCTTTCCCAAGAAGTGCAGAAAACGATCAAGGCTCCGAGGTACACAGTTGAGTCAAGAGTGCCGGGTGAGGTTGAACCACATATGCCATTTTTGACAAGTCTTGGCAAATGATGCACTTGGCCCAAAGATACCCCATAGGGTGCAACCTCGTAACTATAAGCCCTATAGGCAAAAAGGATAAGAGGTTGCGATCAAAAGCTGGTTGTTGGCAGAACCGGATGGGAAGAGCTAACCTTGTATGGTCGATGTACGCTTCCTTGAAGGGGCAACCAGGGGGAAAATAAAGGGCAGCACCCTCCATTAGGGAGCTGATACGTGCTATAAGATGCAAATGTCATGAGGCTTCTTGTTTGCGAAAACATAAAGGCTTGTCATATTTGTGCAACAATTGAACTTCTGCGAGCCTTCTAAAAAAAAAAAAAAAAGAACTCGCAGAACATAATAAAGAAGTTAAGATGAGATCAATGGGTCACTACATGAAAGTGTAGAGACGTCATGCGATTTCATCGCAAGACGGCAATGTCATGGGACTTTATGTTCGCAAGAATATTTAGACATGTCATATTGTCGCAACAATTCCTGAAGAGGCTAAAATACTATACAAAAAAGATAAGGCAAGATCAATGGGTTTTTGCATGAAAGTGTAAGAACGTCCTGCGATTTTGTCGCTACAAAAGAGGTGGCAAAATAAGACCTTTACTTAGGAAGGCATGATAAGACCACAACAATTAATGAAATTCATTACAATCATTGAAGAAATTATACAAGAATATACATCATGAAGTTTTGAAGAGAATACAACTTCGTCAAGATCATTGAAGAATTTTAAAGAGAATATATATCAAAGAAGACAATTCCATCAAGATCATTGAAGAATTTTGAAGACAATATATATCAAAGAAGACAATTCCATCAATATCATTGAAGAATTTTTACAAGAATATATATCATGAAGTCATAGCAAAAGAGGCGATTTCATTCGCGATCAAAGACGAATTTATATAAGAAAATACACAAATAAACTTACGAAGATAATTATATGAATAGAGGCAATTCAAAGATATATCAATTTTATCGCAGCAAAATGAGCTAAGTAACACAAACATTAGCTATGCATTATAATAGATAAGTATTCACATCATACAAGCATCATACTTGCATCATACAAGCATCATATTTGCATCATACAAGCATCATACTCGCATCATTCAAGCATCATATTTGCATCATAAATGCATTGCATAAACATTTCATGGCATAAGAATCGCATACGCATTTCATAACATAATCATTACATAAATATTATATTCGCATAAGTATTGTACAAAATTTTACAGGAAAATACCACGAAACTTCGCAGAAAAGTTCATAATTCGCAGGACTATTCAAAGTTCGTAACACTATATTCGCAACATTATATTCGCAACACTATGTTCGTAACACTATATTCGCAATAGTACATTCGCAACAGTATGTTTGCAGCACTATTCACATCACTATTCGCAGCACTATTCAGAAATTCAGAAATGCGCAGAAAAACTCAGGAATTCGTAGAAATATTCAGAAGATAACTGGGTTACCACTTGAGGCAGAGGCAACATAACAATAGAGATGCAATTTAATTATTCAACATTTTCTCAAGAATTCTCCTTCATAGATAAAGAACAGAGGCAAATATGGATACCCAAGAAAATATTTGATGTTCTTTATCTTCTCAGCAAGAATCCTCACCAAAAGTGGAATAATAATTTCACATGAACAGAGGCAATATTTATCACTCTCATCAAGGATATTTTATACTTCTTATATAATTCGAGGATTAAATACTTCTTATACTTCTTAAGGATACTTCACACTTCTTATATATTTCGAGGATTAAGTACTTCTTATACTTCTTCAAGGATATTTTATATTTCTTATACTTCATACTTCTTCAAGATATTTCACACACTTCATACTTCGCAAGATGATACTTCTAATTACTTCTTAAAGTTTCAGAACTTCGCAAAAGAATAGAGGCAAGTATATACTTTTTGAGTTTGATATTCTTTCGCTTGTTCCTTCAACAACAAAGATCAAAGACTACTCCAACAACCACAACAAGTGATTTTTTCTTAAAAATCGCTCTTCAAGCAATATTCAAGAAAAAAGAGGCAAGATGTAGGAGCGGAATATCACAAAGAAATGATAACTTACGAAATTGTGGAGAGAAAAGATATCTTGCGAGCAAAGAACATTTTGCGAGCAAAAGAAATCACGAGGAAAGCAAAAGAAGTTCGTGAAGTGAAGTTACGAAGCTTCGCAAGATAATTCTAAAATCCAAAATGGCGGGACAACACAACCGTCATATTTTGTAAGATCATATAAATATCCATTTAGGCATGAGAAGGGAGAGAGAGACACATTTTGAGAGAGGGGATAATTTTAGGAGGAGAGAGAAATTTTTAGAGAGAGATGTATTTTCTTTATCATCTTCTTCCCCAAAATTCTAGAGCTCCAAATATTCATTAATGGAGTCTCAATTGTAAAATCATGTAATCATATACAATCACTAGTGAAGCACCGTGGATGTAGATCACATTGATCGAACCACGTAAAAATCTTTGTGTCTCTTTATAATTTTAGTACATTAATTCTTAGTTTCATATCAAATAAATTAGGTTTAGGAATCATTTTAATGGATTCTTATGAGGGTGTAGTTGTGAGATAATCCGCAACTACAAACTCTCTCGTGTATTCTTCTTAGGTATTTTTCTAAAACCTAAATTTTTCTTTAAAATAAATAAACCTGGCTAATTTGGGGCCTATAAGACTTAATTGGGGCCTATCAAATTTTCATTCCACACCACCAAATTACTCTAGGCACCCAAACTTCTAACAAATACTAATTTACCCCCACATTAATTCCTAAACAATCTCGTATAAATACTAATCCTTCCCATTTTCAGTAAATCCAAAAACAAAAAATCTTAAACCTAAAAAAACTTTCAATTTTCATCATCAACTTTCCAAATTCTCAAAACCCTAATCAAAATAAAATAAAATCATCCTCTTCTCCTAAGATATTCGATCCAACCAAGAAAAAGGTAAATCTCCATCAACCCATTCTATGATTTGCATTTCTTCATTGATTTACATGTTTAAATCTTCAATTTTTGAAAATCAAAACCTCTGATTAACCCAGAATCGGTTTATATGATGATTAACACCAACCGATTATGTGTTTTGGTTTCCGACATGAAGAGCATGCATAGTAATCGGTTTATATGATGATTATCTTTGACAGATTTTAGGGTTAGAAACGAAAACATCTCCAGAATCGGTTTATAAGTGCTTTATAATAATCTGATTTTGGATACATTTTTCTTTAAATATGCCATCCCAGAATCGGGTTTTATGTGCTTGATAATTTACCGATTATGTTTGTCTTTTCATATTCCTATTCATAATCGGATTTTATATATGTACGACATAAACCGATTTCTGATGCTTACACTCCTGTATGTTTTTGTAGTCAGAATCGGATCACATATGTTTGATTATGTATCGATTATTAACTAATTTTTTTTGGTTTTATGTAGATATGGACTTCTCACACCTACTATTTTACTCTCGAGATCTCACATTGGAGGACATCCTTAGGAAATCACAACGAGTGCCATAAAGAAGCCTCTACAAGTTTGCCTATGGGCGTGAGACCCATCTTGAACAATCCCTCGCGTTGATTTACAAGCTTGAACTGGAGGATCTTTGTGAGGTCATGAGGTTCACTAGGATGAGGAGAAACATGATTTCAGCAGAGAGGGAGCTCCATGCAGAAATGGAAGGTATGTGGGAACTAATGGCTCAAGCAGAAGTTGTTGCCCTGATGGTGCTAATGCTGGTGATGGTGCTCCTGCTGATGATGGTGCTGCAAATGCTCCGGGTGGTGGTGCTGATGCTGATGCTCGTGCTTCTTCACTTTAGGTTTTTACGTTTAAGTTTTAGATATTAAAAGTTTAGGTTTATAAGACTTGTGGATATTTTAAGTTCTTAATACTCTTTTAAGGTTTATATTTTTGATGATATCTGTTCAACTCTTTTAAGTTCTTAACACTCTTTTAAGGTTTGTTCAACTTAATGCACTTGAAGTTTTAATTTTAATTATGTGTTGCAATAATCGGTCTACTCGATATGTAAACATAAACCGATGGTTCAAGATATTTTTTCGGTATGTTTTCAAGCTAGAATCGGACCACATTTGCAAATATATAAACCGATTGTGCAAGCTATTTTTCCTGTATGTTTTTCAAGCTAGAATCGGGTCACATATGAATATATATAAACTGATTAGTTACGGGGAAAATTCAAAAATTTTACACGTCTTTAATCGGCTTATACTGGTCACAAAAATGGCTGATTCCTTGTGGAATTAAAATACAATCGGGTTATATATACCTTCTAGAAGACCGATTATGCCAAATTATTTCACGTTATTAAAAAAAAAATTGCCGTTAGGGACCTTCTCTTTAAATAGAGACCTCACCCTTGGACCCCATTTCCCCCAAAATTGATCATTTTATTCCCCCTCACTCCATATACTCCACAACTACTCATTTCATACCTCTACATACAAGAAATGGCATCATTTGGTTCAAACGAAGATTTTCGATCATCAAAGCATGGTACGTGGAAACTCGAGTTAGACGTCAATCTTTCGTAAGGGTGGATTCCGTAACCTTTTGGGCTAGGGTGCACAACAAATTTGGAAAAGAATTTGGAAATCCAAATGGAAGAAGTGTTCAAGAAGTCCATGATAGGCACCTAGTCATCAAAAATGCAATACTTGCTTATTTAGCTCTCCAACCCCGGATTTTCAACGCTACCAACTTCAACTTGTCCATTGAACAATTTGTAAGTGTTTTTGTGGTTTATTTTACGTGACCCATGTTGTTTTATCTTCCAATGAAACACCACTAACAAATGTAAGTTTGTTTTTATGTTTTTGTAGCACGAAGTCCTGAAAGCGCGCTACTTGGAGGAAAAGAGGGAAGCATTCGCATTCGATGCAAGCTATCACTTCTTGGTAGAAAAAATCCCGGAGGATGACCCGGACTTCATGGATCTCGTATCGTATTTAGAGGAAGATTGATGGCTTTATAAGTTTTTGTATAGGTTTTATGGGTAGACCTCTATGTAAACCCTCACGAGACTATAACTCATCAACTAGGGTCGCTGATAGGTGTGATAAACACCTAATTTTATATCTAGTATTTATGCTTTCTTTGCGAGTTTTCATGTAAATTATGTATCTTATGATTGCTTTTGAATTTTATAGGTACTTTGGAGTCATTACGAGCAAAAGAAGGGGAAATCATCCATTTGGAGCGAAAAGAACAAGAATCGTCCAATTTGCCAAAAGAGAGACGGAATTATCATTGCATGAAATCTACTACGGGCAGTCGCATAGGCGTATCAGACGCTAGAATCAACAGTTATGAAGCTACTAGGATAAATGGAGTTATATGAGCTGCTTAGTCCATAAGGTGTATTGGGCTTAACATGAGCTCGGTTTACAAGTGCTGGGCTTAAATGTGCGTCTAATTTAAGACCACGAATACATAAGAAATGAGAGGAACCCAAAGTATCTCTGCCATTACCTGCTGTTGTTGCCGTCAGTCCTAGCCAAGTTTCGATGGAGATGAGGAGACGTTGTTGAGAAACAGGAAAGAATAAGAGAAGTTGTCGCTGTGGTTTGTTGAGACTTTGGCTAGCGGTAAAGAAGATGGAGAAGGGGTTTTGCCAGCAGTAATGAGGATTTTAGTTACAGACAGAGCATGGAAGTCTGGGTTATGGGTTTGGCCGAGTCTGAGATGAGGCTACAATGAACTGAATTGTTGGCTGGTGATGGAGAGGATTCGGTTGCATGGCAGTTGGTGACTGACGGGAGAAACAAGTGAGTTCATCTGTTTATGCTGTTGATTCTCGACGACGAAGTAGTTGGTTACTGTTGGTGCAGTCGAATGGAAATAGGTATTTCTGTTGTTGACTTATGGAGTGATGGTTTTGCTATCGATTTAGGACGTATGGCAGCCACTTTGAACAGGAAACAATGGCTGCAGCCGTTATTAATGAATATTGGTCATGGGGTTACGGCAGGTGGTATGAGTTAACAGCCAGGAGATGTTAAGCTCGAGTAAGAAAGAGGCTGTGAAGCACTGGTTACCCCATTGACAGGAGAGTGCTGCAACTCGACTGAGCTGTGGGTAGGGACCGATGGAAGTGACGAGATTGGCAGATATATGGGCATTGATGGAGCTGAGGTTTAAGTGCTGCTGCCATTATTGGCACTCGATGATCAGTGCATTTGGCTGCTGTCGAGAACGAAGCATAAGATGCTGTTGTTGGTAACGAATGGCCAGGGTTATCCGCACCAAGGATGTTTTCTAAACAGCTCGATGGATATGGTGCAACTCGAGTTGGAGTATGCATCTAAGAACTCGGTATGATGTTGTCAATATTAATGACGCTGTGATGATGACGAACTCAGGGAGATATTGACGAAAGTGATGATGAACTAGTGTTGCTTTTGCTGGTTTGCCACGAGCAGCACAGGATACATGATCTGGTGGGTGTTTGGCACTGGCTCGGTGGTGTTCTCGACACCAACTGAGAAGAGAGAAATGGATTTTGGCTCAATGAACTAGTTTGTTGGTGAACTTAAAGATGCTGAAGCGGTTTGAGGCAAATAGATCAGGATGTGCTAATGTGGCAGATGGAAATGCTAATGGTTTGTATGAGAATGAGGTTGCGGAACTGAAGTTTATATGGAAGTTCAGGTGAAGCCTAGGACTTGGTGGAGTTGGCAGAGATGCTCATGCTCGATATGGCAGTGGATGATGAGAATGGAGGAGAGCTGTCGTTGATTTCCAGTGAAGATAGAGACGAGCTACTTGGAAGTGATAACATGAGATGAGTAAGATGGAAGTCGATGATTAAGTTTCCGATTGACTGCTCGTCAGAGTTAACGTGGTTATGGAGCATGGCATGCATGGTCAAAATGGAGAAACAGATGGTGAGCGGTGAACACGAGTTTGATTATTGGCAGTCTGTGAGCATAGTTGGTGGTCTATGGTGGTTGTTAAATGGAGTGTTGTACGTGTATCTTGGTAGTAATGAGAAGGCAATGGCGACGGCGCTGCTGCATGTGATGAATGATGATCAATGGTGATACGATGGAAGGGACGGAGATGGTCGCTGTTGGAGATTATCATTGCTTCTGCATGTGTGGTGGTATTGGGTTAGCCAAGAAAACAGAGAGAGTTGCAGTTTAGGGAAGGATTGAATTGTGAACATAACAAAGAATAATGGTGTCTTGCTTCCATTATCAGCAGTAATAATCGAGGTATGATGGTCAATGAAGACGTGAATGGTTTTGGCTGACGAGATGGAGTTTGTGCGTGTTTGGAGTCTGCAACTTGAACGGAGAAATAAAGATGGTTGACGGTGAATGGCTATGGATGGCTGAGAAGTAAAACGTGATAATGGCTACAACTACAAAGTGGGTTAGATCTTAACAGTTACAAGCCCAATAATCTATCCACCCAAAATACATATCACGACCAGAATAAGAGTGCGAGCCCAATAGGCCATTTAGTGAGAATATTCTACAAGAACAAAATTAAGGGTGCAACTATTTCAGGCTTGGACGTGTGATTTTGGCCAGAGTTTTGGCACCTACTTCGTCCGGGATTTGATGCACGGGATACAATTCTAAGGAGGTGCACTTTCCTATTTTTGCTAGGTTTCCTAACTTTTTCAAGAGGAGGTTACAAAACTCCATATATAGGGAAGCCTAGGCAAAAATATATTATCTCTTCTACTACTTTTTTCTAGGGTTTGCAATATGATAGAATTTCTTCCTCTCCTTGTTATGAACTCCTTGAATATGAGTACTTAATTTTATTATTGGTTATGGAATAGTTGGATTTCACAAAGCATGATTATTTGATATGATAAATTAGTTTTGTCTCCATACTTTATCGTTTATGATTCACAATTTATAGTGTTATATATGATTTGAATGCTTGTTTGATCGAGTCGCGAATCGGTTGAGTTTGTTTTCATCTCTATTGCTAGTTTAGGGTTTATTATACGTAAAAGTGATACTCCTTGAATGCAAGTAGCATAAATATGATTATGGTTTGTAGTGATATATTCTTATGATCGTATGTGAATTATAACCTTTGTTAAATTTAATTAGTGCGCTTTCCACGTTCGATTTCTTTGATTGGCCTGATTTCATAGAATTTAATGCATCTAGGGAATTAAACCTGATTAGTGCTTTTACACGTTAGGTTGTTCTTTTAGATAGAACTCATACTCGCATCTTTTAATGTGTTTGTTGATGACAAAAGGAAATTAGCGGGATATTCTAGGGCTTTTGATAAAAGTTGAGATTAAATATCAATTCTAATTATTGTGAAGAAAACATATTTGTGAATGAAGATGAATCCTTAACCAATATTCTCAATACTTTGATTTGTTTATTTTTCTTTGTTTGCCTTTATTTTATTTTAGTATATAAAAATCAAAAAAACCCCTGGTGATTATTTATAAGAAACCAATAATATTTTGACAACCTAGACCTCTCTGTGGGATTGATCATTTCTTGCCCTTGCTATATTTTATATTTTGAGTAGTGAGAAAGTGTAATTATTTTTGACGCATACGACAACGATCAAATTTTGGCGCCGTTTCCGGGGAGGCAACGGTTGTCACTTGTTTTTGGTTTCTTATTTTTGTATTGTTTTGTTTTTAGTTTTTTTTTATTTTCTGGTTTTGACATAGTTTTGAGAACTCTTGTTTCAGGTACTTATTATGGACTTTTACATATTGGAACAATGGGTACGGTTATCAACCTCAACAACATTATGACAACTATTTTCCTATGAATATTTCTTCGAGTTTGGTAGATGAGATGCAACAATTTATGGTGAGCATGGAGTCAATTTGTAGACAACCAAGCATGGAACCAATCTCATCGACCGAAGTAAGTAATTCTACCTTTTCCTTGTCGAATGAGTTTTATCAACAAATAGAAACCTATTTTCAGAATTTGGATGGATCACTCCAAGAGCTTCAAAAAGGTGTTTCCCACTTAAGACAAGGCATTGATGAATACAAAGAGAACATGCACGATTCGGCGAAAGACCAATATTTGAGAAGTAGTAACCGATCTTATGTTAACTATGATAGTGACTATGATGATTGTGTTGAAAAGGACCAACCTTTTGAGATATTTGATGACGTTAGTGTAGTTGACTCAACTCTTGATCTTTATAATGATCAAGCACCTATTCAAAAGGTACATTAGTATGATGAAACTAATGTTTTTCGGAATTTTGCAACATGGTTTGAGTCTAATGAAGAGGAGTATGTTGAGAATGTGACCGTTATGACCAATATTGTGGAAGACCCAATTGAACTTGTGAATGATTGTAATGATGATGTTTATGTCGAGACTCCGGTTAAAGAAGAAACCGACGAAGAATGGTTGCAAGGTTTGATAGAGGACCATGATATACAAGAGGTGAATAGTTCACTTGAATTTTTCAAGGATGAAGAGGATTCCGTGATACAAGAGATTGTGCGAGGTTTGTCTAACCCTTTGCATATTGTTTCTTCTCCTTTACCTCTTATTGGTTTGAATGTTTGTTCTTCGAAAACATTGTTGAATGACTTTGTTTCTCGATTTCCGCCATTAGAAAAACTTGATTCTCATACTATGCAGGTTTTGGAACAAGAAACCGTGGAAGTACCCGACTCCTATATTCTTTATGCACTTCCAAGTGTGGACAAGAATAAGTGTGGGGGAAGCTTTTATCGGTAAATAGCTTCGTTTTTGTTTTATATTACTAATATTTGTGTGAAGCTAGTGTTTTCAAAACAGGTGATATGGGTGGATCCCCAAATTTTCAGATTGTTAATATATGGGGAATGAATCTTTCAAGAAGCTAAGTCGGGCCGTCGACTTTAAAACAAGCGCTAAGTGGGAGGCAACCCACCGGTTTTGTATCTCTTACCCTTTTGCTTTTTATTTTATTTTTTATTGTTTTCATATTTGCATCCCCATGTTTAATTTCATTAAGTCCATAATCTATCTTAGAAGAGAATTATGATGAATACCTTTTCGTCAGAAAATTTCAGACTGCGCGTATTTCAGTCCAGAGACCATAACTGTCAGACCGTTTATCAAAACACTGTGAAATTTTGAAACTGTGTAGAAAACACATAGGTGAACAACTTTTGTGAAATAGAGTTTTTCCAAATTCCTTACCAATTTTCACAGTTTTTGCGTTTTATCTGCTGTTACGTCAGAATTCAGAACTTTCAGTTTTACACATTGAGGACAATGTGAGGTTTAAGTGTGGGGGAGCATTTATATGTTTGTATAGTTTGTTTTAGTTTGTTTTATTCCTTTAAAAAAAATCATAAAAATAGAAAAACCAAGAAAAAGTTTGTGCTTTTTGAACTCCGAAATCTAGAAACTTGTGTCTTTAGGATGACACCATTAGTGGATGGAACCATTTTGAATGCAGGAGTTGAGGAACCAATTAAATAAAAGGGACGAACATAGCTCAGAAATCACAATTAACATGATAGTTGTTACCATATCTCGGAATATCACCATATCACATTCTATTTTTATTTTTCCATATTTATCTATTGTTCTCTAAGTGCTTTGGTGGGTCACTAAACATCGACGTGTTATTACTGCTAGGATGAAATAGAGTGATTGAGTTACTAGAAAATGAAAACAAAAAAAAAAACAAAAAAAAAACAAAAGAGACCGACCAATTAGACCAAAACGGAATAAAATGACACTTGGGAATAGCAGTATGTGTGAAACGTAGTCCCTGTCTCCGTCGCCTAAACAAGCGTGGAATGCAGGATCCAAGGCAACTATCATGTACTTGATGACAAGAATCATGCACTTGGATCGAGTTTGATCCAATCATGTTGTCTAAAAAAAAATGATTAAAAAAGAGAAAAAGAAAAAGAAAAGAAAGTATTATTTTGGTTGAATAAAGTCACTTCTGGTTCCCTTGTATATGCCAGTGAGTTGATGTAGAATTCAAACCAGTAGCTGAATCCATAGGATGCATAGGTTCATCTTGGCAGTGACCTTCAGACAGATATGGGAAACATCGATCACTTGTGAATATTCGCCAACATCTACATCTATATCCATCTTCTTAATCTTTTCATTGTGATTGTGGTTTGTTAGTTTCCGAGTATTGTGGCTTGTTCGACTATCTAATTAGAGTTTATTTACTAATACTTGAATTGAATTTGCAAGGTACCTCCTCCTGTAGTCATTTTGGATTCGTTCATTGATTTGTCACAAATAGACGGAGTTTGAAATATAGGTTTTGTAGGTATATCTCTAGTAAACCTTCACGAGACTATAACTCGTCCACTAGGGACACCTAGGGGTTTAAAGGCTTGTTATTTATGCTAAAATTAACCGTAGCCTCGACGTCACGGAGTTGTTGTATTTTTATTTTTGTTTGATTTGCTCGAGGACTAGCAAAGTCTAAGTGTGGGGGAATTTGATAGGTGTGATAAACACCTAATTTTATATCTAGTATTTATGCTTTCTTTGTGAGTTTTCATGTAAATTATGTATCTTATGATTGCTTTTGAGTTTTATAGGTACTTTGGAGTCATTACGAGCAAAAGAAGGGGAAATCATCCATTTGGAGCGAAAAGAACAAGAATCGTCCAATTTTCCAAAAGAGAGACGGAATTATCATTGCATGAAATCTACTACGGGCAGTCGCATAGGCGTATCATACGCTAGAATCAACAGTTATGAAGCTACTGGGCTAAATGGAGTTATATGAGCTGCTAAGTCCATAAGGTGTATTGGGCTTAACATGAGCTCGGTTTACAAGTGCTGGGCTTAAATGTGCGTCTAATTTAAGACCACGAATACATAAGAAATGAGAGGAACCCAAAGTCTCTCTGCCAGTACCTGCTGTTGTTGCCGTCAGTCCTAGCCAAGTTTCGATGGAGATGAGGAGACGTTGTTGAGAAACAGGAAAGAATAAGAGAAGTTGTCGCTGTGGTTTGTTGAGACTTTGGATAGCGGTAAAGAAGATGGAGAAGGGGTTTTGCCAGCAGTAATGAGGATTTTAGTTACGGACAGAGCATGGAAGTCTGGGGTTATGGGTTTGGCCGAGTCTGAGATGAGGCTACAATGAACTGAATTGTTGGATGGTGATGGAGAGGATTCGGTTGCATGGCAGTTGGTGACTGACGGGAGAAACAAGTGAGTTCATCTGTTTATGCTGTTGATTCTCGACGACGAAGTAGTTGGTTACTGTTGGTGCAGTCGAATGGAAATGGGTATTTCTGTTGTTGACTTATGGAGTGATGGTTTTGCTATCGATTTAGGACGTATGGCATCCACTTTGAACAGGGAACAATGGATGCAGCCGTTATTAATGAATATTGGTCATGGGGTTACGGCAGGTGGTATGAGTTAACAGCCAGGATATGTTAAGCTCGAGTAAGAAAGAGGCTGTGAAGCACTGGTTACCCCATTGACAGGAGAGTGCTGCAACTCGACTGAGCTGTGGGTACGGGACCGATGGAAGTGACGAGATTGGCAGATATATGGGCATTGATGGAGCTGAGGTTTAAGTGCTGCTGCCATTATTGGCACTCGATGATCAGTGCATTTGGCTGCTGTCGAGAACGAAGCATAATATGCTGTTGTTGGTAACGAATGGCCAGGGTTAGCCGCACCAAGGATTTTTGCTAAACAGCTCGATGGATATGGTGCAACTCGAGTTGGAGTATGCATCTAAGAACTCGGGATGATGTTGTCAATATTAATGACGCTGAGATGATGACGAACTCAGGGAGATATTGACGAAAGTGATGATGAACTAGTGTTGATTTTGCTGGTTTTCCGCGGGCAGCACGGGATACAGGATCTGGTGGGTGTTTGGCACTGGCTCGGTGGTGTTCTCGACACCAACTGAGAAGAGACAAATGGATTTTGGCTCAATGAACTAGTTTGTTGGTGAACTTAAAGATGCTGAAGCGGTTTGAGGCAAATGGATCAGGATGTGCTAATGTGGCAGATGGAAATGCTAATGGTTTGTATGAGAATGAGGTTGCGGAACTGAAGTTTATATGGAAGTTCAGGTGAAGCCTAGGACTTGGTGGAGTTGGCAGAGATGCTCATGATCGATATGGCAGTGGATGATGAGAATGGAGGAGAGCTGTCGTTGATTTCTAGTGAAGATAGAGACGAGCTACTTGGCAGTAATAACATGAGATGAGTAAGATGGAAGTCGATGATGAAGTTGCCGATTGACTGCTCGTCAGAGTTAACGTGGTTATGGAGCATGGCATGCATGGTCAAAATGGAGAAACAGATGGTGAGCGGTGAACACGAGTTTGATTATTGGCAGTCGGTGAGCATAGTTGGTGGTCTGTGGTGGTGGTTAAATGGAGTGTTGTACGTGTAGCTTGGTAGTAATGAGAAGGCAATGGCGACGGCGCTGCTGCATGTGATGAATGATGATCAATGGTGATACGATGGAAGGGACGGAGATGGTCGCTGTTGGAGATTATCATTCCTGCTGCATGTGTGGTGGTATTGGGTTAGCCAAGAAAACAGAGAGAGTTGCAGTTCATGGAAGGGATTGAATTGTGAACATAACAAAGAAGAATGGTGTCTTGCTTCCATTCTCAGCAGTAATAATCGAGGTATGATGGTCAATGAAGACGTGAATGGTTTTGGCTGACGAGATGGAGTTTGTGCGTGTTTGGAGTCTGCAACTTGAACGGAGAAACAAAGATGGTTGACGGTGAATGGATATGGATGGCTGAGAAGTAAAACGTGATAATGGCTACAACTACAAAGTGGTTAGATCTTAACAGTTACAAGCCCAATAATCTATCCACCCAAAATACATATCACGACCAGAATAAGAGTGCGAGCCCAATAGGCCATTTAGTGAGAATATTCTACAAGAACAAAATTAAGGGTGCAGCTATTTCAGGCTTGGACGTTTGATTTTGGCCAGAGTTTTGGCACCTACTTCGTCCGGGATTTGATGCACGGGATACAATTCTAAGGAGGTGCACTTTCCTATTTTTGCTAGGTTTCCTAACTTTTTCAAGAGGAGGTTACAAAACTCCATATATAGGGAAGCCTAAGCAAAAATATATTATCTCTTCTACTACTTTTTTCTAGGGTTTGCAATATGATAGAATTTCTTCCTCTCCTTGTTATGAACTCCTTGAATATGAGTACTTAATTTTATTATTGGTTATGGAATAGTTGGATTTCACAAAGCATGATTCTTTGATATGATAAATTAGTTTTGTCTCCATACTTTTTCGTTTATGATTCACAATTTATAGTGTTATATGATTTGAATGCTTGTTTGATCGAGTCGCGAATCAGTTGAGTTTGTTTTCATCTCTATTGCTAGTTTAGGGTTTATTATACATAAAAGTGATACTCCTTGAATGCAAGTAGCATAAATATGATTATGGTTTGTAGTGATATATTCTTATGATCGTATGTGAATTATAACCTTTGTTAAATTGAATTAGTGCGCTTTCCACGTTCGATTGCTTTGATTGGCTTGATTTCATAGAATTTAATGCATCTAGGGAATTAAACCTGATTAGTGCTTTTACACGTTAGGTTGTTCTTTTAGATAGAACTCATACTCGCATCTTTTAATGTGTTTGTTGATGACAAAAGGAAATTAGCGGGATATTCTTGCGATCAAGATATTCTAGGGCTTTTGATAAAAGTTGAGATTAAATATCAATTCTAATTATTGTGAAGAAAACATATTTGTGAATGAAGATGAATCCTTAACCAATATTCTCAATACTTTGATTTGTTTATTTTTCTTTGTTTACCTTTATTTTATTTTAGCATATAAAAATCAAAAAAAACCCTGGTGATTATTTATAAGAAACCAATAATATTTTGACAACCTAGACCTCTCTGTGGGATCGATCCTTTCTTTCCCTTGCTATATTTTATATTTTGAGTAGTGAGAAAGTGTAATTATTTTTGACGCATACGACAGCGATCAGTCGCCTTGGGGTTTAAAGGCTTGTTGTATGTGTTAAATGCATCCTACAATAATAATGGAATGAATGAAAAAATATTTCGTATGAAAGGGAACAATCGATTTATATATGTAATATGTAAAACTCGATTATGAAAATCATATTATACATATGGCCACGTGAACCGATTATGGATGTCCTCTGTTAATTTTGGAAACACCAATCCAGAATCGTTTTACATTTTCATGAACGTAAACCGATTCTTGGTACTGTTTATGAAAAAAAATCTAAAATTTTGATGTTTTGAAGAACTCTCTAACATTAGTTAATCTCTAATCCAAAACATAAATAACCCCTAATATGATTAATTAATGCTAATTAATCAGGGATAAAATAGGTACTTGGATAATTATTTTGATAAGGGGTGGTGTGAACGTTATTTCTAATGACCTTTTTTTGTCATCTAGCTATAGGCCCAAATTAAGTGCTATAGGCCCAAATTTAGCCTGGTAAATAAATAATTACATGGAAGAAAAAATAAAAAATCTTGCTGGTTGGTCGATATCTAGGTCTCTATTTATCCTGGGGATTTCATCGGTGGTCCAAACAGAGTCACACGCTCATGGGAACAACATATAATTGAGCTACGAGAGTGATGTCTTCTTTTCCAGTGGTGATGATGATCTTTGATCCAACTTCCTTCGTATTCGACATTTGTCATAATGTTATTGGTTTGATCTCAAAATGCTCCTCAATAAGTTTTTCCACTTCCATGGTCGAATTGGGAAAACAACTATCGAAATGACAAGTACCCAAGACAAGAGAACACCGATGGACGGTTTAGCCAGCCAACAGACACAACAGTGTGAGGTCTATGACATTGACAAGCCTAGGGTTTTGCTTTCTTTCTTATCCATCTTTTGAAGGTTTTGCAGCTTTCAAGGCTCTTTCTTGGTACTCTATGACATCCAGTTTCTAACTCACTCTTTTTATTTTGATACTAAAGAGGATAATTTTATTACTGAATAGGGTGAGTTACATATGTTCTATCTTTTTCAATTGCAGAAGCTATGAAATTTGGTGGATTGTGTAACCAGACTTTTGAAGTCTTAAAAACCCTAGCATGCCTAGACATTGCATCAGCTGTCTTATTATAATTCCTTTTAATAAATTTGCAACACCATAGAGGGTTGTTACTAAATATAAGTTTAATATCTAGAATAAGAGATTGATTTTCCCAAGCTACTTTGTGTTGATCTCCATTAACTGTTTCTATTACTATTTGCGCATCCAGTTCGAAACACGCATGTTGTATTCCTTCTTCTTTTTCCCATGCTAACGCTATCCAGAGACCTCCACATTCCGCTTGTTCTGCATTTACATGCGTATATGCATAGAAGCATCTCCCATATTCATATTGACCTGCATAATTACGCACAATTAGACCAATTCCAGAGTTATGTATATTGTTACTTTTCTTATAAGAAGCATCACATCATATAGAAAGATAAGGTGCAGTGGGTGGTGTCCAGTAAGATGTGTATCCTGTATTTTGGTGAGTATTGCTTGCCACATTTCGCTACAGTCTCATTGCTTTTCCGATTCCTTGATTCAATAGTTGTACACACTTAATTATTCCCACTGGGTTTGGAAGGATATTCTGAAAAGTGTTGGTACTGCATGCCTTCCAGATTTCCCATGTTGTATTAGCCATTCTTACAACCCAATCATCGACTAGATCTTTTAGCTCATCTGAGAACCAACTGTGTATCCAGGTTGCTATGCAATTCCCATGATTTTGAATGTTGTGCAGATATCCAGGCATAGTGAGCCAGACTGCTCTAGAAAAACTGCATTCGATGAGAATATGTCGGGTGGTTTCTATTCCTTGGTGACAGATGTTGCACTGTCCTCCTCCATAACATGTAACTCGAGCCATTCTTTCACTTGATAGAAATATGTTAGTCAAACATTTCCATAGGAAATGTTTTACCTTTGGTAATGTATCCAAATTCCATAGTTTGTTCCAGAATTTTGCTTCTTCTATGTTGTAAGGGTTGTGACCATTCTGCTTGAGTTCAACCAGTCTTCTATAAGCCGAATTGACAGTAAAAACACCATTCCTTGTTAACATCCATACCAACCTATCATCCATAGCCCAGGGAATACGAATGTTTATAATTACAACTGCATCTTCTTGATTGAACATGTGTTGAATAAGGAGATGCTTCCAGGTTCTTGTGTCGTGATCAATTAACTCAGACACAAACTTATAATTATGTGCTTCATCTGTGGAAACTTCTGAAATTGGTGGAGAACTTTTACCAGGTATCCATGCATCTTGCCAGATGCAAACTTTACTACCATTTCCAATAACCCAAAATCTATGTTGTCGAATGAAATTCATCATATTGTATATACTCTGCCAAGCCCAGGTGGAATTATTTTTCTTTTTTGCATGCATTGCATTCATTGATGGGAAGTAACATTATTTTAGAGCATTTTACCAAAGTTGGTTTTGTTCGTTGCAAAGACGCCATGCTGTTTTTGCAAGAAGAGCTTGATTAAAAATAGATAAATCTCTAAAACGTATACCTCCCTGAGCTTTGTCTTTGCCCACAATTGGCCAGGAGATGAAATGGTAACCCTAACCCTCTTTTTTTTCCCCACCAGAACTTGCGCTGAACTTTGTCCATATCTTTTATTGTTGCATCTGATATTTTGAAAACACTCATATGATGACTGGATGTGGTGCTGAGGACGCTTCTAATCATTACAGATCTTCCAACTTGATTTATAAACTTCCCATTCTAGTTTGACAATCTCACATTCATATTTTCTACCAGACCAGAGAAAGAGGTGGTCTTTTTCCTGTTTAGAAACAATGGAATACCCAGATACTTTTCCTCCAGCGACATCTGATAGGTGTCTAAAACACCTTGATATTTATCTATTGTTTATGATTTCTCTGCTAGTTTTCTTGTAAATTATGTATCTTATGTTTTGTTTTTGAGTATTTAGGTACTTTGGAGTCATTTGGAACAAAAGAAGAAGAAACAAGGCAAAAGTTCATTTCAAGTGCAACTGCTGTTGGAGGGGAATTATTTCTCATTATTTGATTTTATTT
This sequence comes from Papaver bracteatum, assembly GCA_023529315.1. Taxonomy (NCBI): domain Eukaryota; kingdom Viridiplantae; phylum Streptophyta; class Magnoliopsida; order Ranunculales; family Papaveraceae; genus Papaver; species Papaver bracteatum. The sequence continues at coordinate 1,486,215 of JAJJWX010004641.1, read as the reverse complement.
CTTCATCTCTGTCTGAAAAGTATGTCGGCTTTAGTGATGCAATTTTGTCTGAAAAGCCTGACAACTTTAGTGATGAAAAGACATTGAAGGGAAGAAGTGAATTTGAGAAGTTAAAGATGGCTGCTGTTGGTGAAATAATTCAAGGAAATTGTTCATTTGGAACAAAAAGGAGCACAAAGAACCAATTCACAGGCGAGAAAAGCTAGCTACGGTTGAGAAAGAGGGAGTCCATCATAGGATAAGTGGCAACCATCTGACAGATCACTAAAGACATGCTACAGTTCGTTAAGGGACAACTCTATTTGGAAGATCACTAAACAAAGACTAGAATTGGTTAAGGGGATATCAGCTGGGTAGCCCTTATCAAGATGACCTAATACTGGGTATAACCCTACTCTCATAACCCTTAAGTCGAGAAGAGTCATTTCTTTCTCAATCATTGTTCATGAAATTGAGGATAGAAGAAAGCAGTGGCTGCTGCTGTTTGTCCGAGAAATCGAGAGAAGAAGTTTAATGTTCTTGAGAGAAACAGATCGAGATTATGGCAGTGAAGATGTGATTGAAGATGTAATTGATGAATCAGAAATGTTTAGATGATGAGAAATTAGAAAAAGAGAATCTATAGGTTTTCTGAAATCAACTGATGAGAACAAATATTGAAATTGGGAGGAAAATAAAGAGATTAAATTGTATTCTAATCACATATTCAAGCACATGTTTAAGATTGAAGATGAATTCCTTGACCAATATCTTTCTCTCATTGATTACTTCTAACTATTTACTTTGTAGTTGCAGGAATTCCCACACTACACCCCTGATAAGAATCTACAGAAATTGAATTATGTTTGAGAATGAATTACGACACTTTTTTATTATTTTAGCTTTTAGAATTCTTTAAAAAGACATAAGAACTCAGAAGTACAAATTTCTTTCTAGAGTTTCTCTCTCCTCAAAATCTTATCAACTCTCCAAAAGACATCATCCTTTTCTGAACCTAACGAAACCTTTATATAGGGTTTTACATAGTGGATGACAGCTAAGTTTTCCTCCTTTTTCGGATATACTTTGCGATCTTATCGCGATTGTTATAATATTCTCTCTCGCAAAATTGATAACCATCGCGGGATAAACATACTCTCTTTGTATTTCTTCTATCGTCAGCTTATTTTAGATTCTTCTGTGACGCTTGCGAAATGTTGTTTAAAGAATCTTCTGTGATGCTCGTAAAAGTGTTGTTAATATCGCAGAAATAGTGTTGTAGCGATATTATGGTCCTACATCTTTCCTCTTCTCATGTATTTTCTGCGAAGAAGAGAAGATCATGAGAACCTTTTAGAATGCCGTAACTGCCTATCTTTTCAAACTTCACTGTTCTGACACGTTTCTGTGTCCTTCGCCAGTTGTTTTTATTATTCTTTCTTCTAATAAATTTTTGACACGTCCCTTCTAACCGCTGCGATCTGACCACCCACGTCTTTTCTTTGCATTAATTGCCTTCATCTTTTTCGAGAAATTTCTTCTTCTATAAATCTATATCTCATTCCTTTATTTTTCTCTTTTACTTTCTTCTTCTCTCTCTCCATAACCTCTCTGCAAATTTACTATTCTTCCGCGAATTGCGCTTATGTTATCGCTGTGATTTTTTTCTTATCTTTCAATCCCTTTTCTTCATTCCCATACTTGAAAAATGGTTATCGCTGGTGCTAAAAACTTGATTGCTTTTGGTGAGATACAAGGAAAACTCAGAAGCAAAGGTTTTACTCTATCTAAAATTCCAAATCAGGATTCTAGATCTGAACTTTTTCTTAAATTATTTACTGATGATCAATGTTCTCGCAAGAAAGTTATAGTATCGCTAGGACAACTTGAAGCCGGTCTTCCCACTCCTCTCTATGACCCAGAACTTCCTTTATTTTATCAAATAATTTCTGACAAAAGGTTTTCACGAGCGATATATCAATTGGATGGAGATTGTATCCGATTGTTGCTTTAATATGCCTCTCGCGGATATGGAAAAGGATCTCGCTACCTTGAAGATGCGAAGAATCCAAAATTTAAAGATGTCCCCATTGTTTCTGCGGATTATACTGTGGACAACTTCTTTGTAAATTATAGAATAGTCCCTATGAAGAGGGATAGCACCTGCTGGGGTGTTCGTTTGAAAAAAGAGAAGGTCGTTGGTGACAAAGCTCTTATGCTGGATATTGATTTTCATACATCTACCAACCAAGGTCCTCGCCATTCTAGCGATGACAAGTGGTTCATCTTTCCATTATGTATTGAAGGTCCTTATATATCTGGTTCTCTCCCATTACCCGCGAATCTCTCAAAGTATGAGCCATGGGTTTTCAACTGGCCTGAAATATCTAAAGAAATATATTCTCTTAACTTTTTACATTATTATCATTTACTGTCTTCTTTATATTCTCGCTAACTATTTTGATTTTTCTCAGATTGATAGAATGAAACTTAGCTATCAAACTCTTAGGAAACCCAGCACTTTCTTAGCTCTTAAATCTTTCACGGATGAAGTAAGAAATATTTCCTCATAAATTTTAACAATATATTGTTTCCCCCATTTCTTATCTTCATCTGTGCTCGCAGGAAATTGAAGAATTACCGCCAATAAAACCCGTGAGAACTAAGGAGAAGCCTTCAAAGGATAAATCTGTTGTTCCTCCTAAAGGAAAGTCTTCTGCCCCTCGCGGTGGAGATCAATCTGGCGATCAGGATAAATCTATTGTTCCTCCCAAATGGAAACCTTCTGCCCCTTGTGGTGAAGATTCTGGCGATCCTCCTTTGAAGAAAAGGAAAACCCGACCCTCTTCTTCTTCAACTCCTCAACCTATTCCAGAAAACCCAAATGTTTAATTTGATAAGGATAAATATGATGAAGATTTTAATAATAATGATAGCAGATTCCCTTCTATAAAGAACTCTTCTTCATCTGATTCTTCAATGACCCATTTATCCATAATTTTTAGCGATATTTCCCATAGCATAACTTGTAATGACGAGGATGAAGTTATTAACAAGACATACCAAGATATTGCCAGCGTTTGCGATGCTCCCATACTAGTGGACAATGATTCTCTCTAAGGAGTCTCAAGATCGCTGACTCCTAGTCTCTTAAACTCTCTTGGTACCTTGGTATGTTTTCATTTCTTCAATTTGTTTATATATTTTCTCCATCGCTAGATCTTAATTTATATTATTCTTTTGCAGGTTGGAAGAGCTTCTTTTGCTGTTGCTTCTGATTTAGATAAATGACGTGCCAACTCTGAATAGAAGGCTGCTAAACTTCGCCAGGATAAAGAAAAATTAGAATCTGAAGTTATTGAGCTTCGCAAGAAGAATAAACAGCTGGAGAATGAAGCTTCAGTTGATAAGCAAAAGATCTCTGATCTTGATAGAGCTAACCAACAACTCTTTGGTATGATTTCCCTTTTCTCTTAATTCTTCTTACTCTATCGCGTCTTATTCAAGCAACCACTTTTAACTTGCAGATATTTATGGTCTTACTGACGAGGCTACACTCTTTCAATCTTTCCCTGAACCTGTAGATGATAATACTCTTCTTGCTTGCCTTAATAATTCTTTAAGTAATTTCTCAGATGATAAGATTAAATCCCTCTCCATAGATGAACTTAGATCCAAACTTAATCTCTTAAAAATTGAACACAGATTCAATTTAGGTTTGACTGACAAATATAAGCGCTTTTATCTTGATTCAAAGAAATAAAAAAATAGATTAAGAAAGAGGAATAGCGATCTTATTGACGAGAAAGATATTGCTATTAAAAATGGTTCCAAGACTCTAGACGATTTCCATAAGACTTTTCTTAACGTTCAAATGGAAAGAGATAAACTTGTTCGCGAGAATGAAGATCTTCTTGTGAGGGAAACTCAAGTTCGATCTCGTCTCCTTATAAATAGCGATGATGAGTTTTCTTGGGATGCGAAGGTTCTTGACAATGCCAGGAATGACTTAGGTGTAAATGTTAGCCTTAAAGTTGAACAAGCGGCCTTAATTAGAGATATGATTTCTGAAAGAGAAGGTTGTTAGCTGTTCTTCTTCTCACTAGTTTCTTGTTTTTATTATTCTTCTTTACAAAATTTCTAACTTGTTGTCATATTCTCGCAAGATCTGAAAAAAGATATCTTGAAAGAATTAGGGAACTTGAAAATGAGAAGAATCAGCTCGCAAATACTCTTGCTGCTCGCAATAATAAATATTCACGATTGAAAGAGAAGTTTGACATTACCACCGAAAATTTCAATAGATCTCTCATTGTTGTTCGTAATGATTCCGTTAAGTTGGTCTGCAATGATCATGGAATTTCTCCTTCTATATATCCTGATCTTGCAAAGGAAATCCCCGCAATAATCCCAAATCTTAACATCTCTGATAGCGAATCTGAGGATTCTGACGAGGATGAAAATAATAATGACGAAGGAGAAAAATCTGGTGGAGGAGAAGAATCTGATAAGAATGGGGATAATGATGATAATGATGAAAGGGAGAAATCTAGCGATGAAGAGAAGTCTGATAAAGAGGATGGCGATGGATCTAGCTAGTTCCTCTTCTTCCTTCTATCTTCTTTGTATATTTATTTTCTTCTTTCTGTAACATTGCTGTGAGTTTCTCCAATTCTGTAAACTTCTTTTGCTTCTATCTGTATGAATTAGAAAAATAATTCTTTTTCTGCAAATTAATCAATCAATATAATTAATATCTTTTAATTATCTGTGCAAACATATCATTTAATAACCTCTATGCAATTTTATATGATGGATGAATAATAATTTCATTGTTCTTATGCATTCCCATACTTGCCTCTATTATTCACCTGCAATATGAAAAATTTGAATAGAGATTAGACATTAGTGGTAAATAAAATTTGCCTTAATATTGGCGATCTTATCGCCAGAAATAACTGCGTGAAATCGCAATTCTCATAACATCTGCGAGTATTATCGCAGTAATCTTGTGGTCTTATTACGCCTTCCTAATTAAAGGTCTTATTTTGCCACGCTCTTTCTTTCTTCGACAAAATTGCAGGACGTCTTTACATTTGCATGTATTGACCCATTGATCTTGCCTTATCTGTATTCTTTTGATTGTATTGCGACAATATGACAAGCCTAATCTCCCTCGCGGGATCAAAGCCTCATGACATTGCCGTCTTGCGATGAAATCGCAGGACGTCTTTACACTTTCATGCAAAAACCCATTGATCTCATCTTAACATTTCTCTTGTGGCTTGTTTCCTCTGTATCATTTACGTCACGCGACAATATGACAGGCCTAAATGTTCTTGAGATCATAAATCCCCATGACATTTCCGTCTTAAGACACTTATCAACTCCCTAATGGAGGGTGCCTCCCTTATCTTCCCCCTGGTTGCCCCTTCAAGGAGGGCACATCGGCCATACAAGACTAGCTCCTCCCATCCATATTTACCAACAACCAGCTGTTTTCGAAGCCTCTTGTCCTTTATGCCTATATGGCTTATAGTTACAAGACTGCACCCTAAGTGGGGTTTTCTTCAGGCCAAATGCACAATAGCCAAGAGTTACCAAGAATGGCAAGGGATTTTCGTACGCCCCGGGAACTCTTGGATCAACCGTGTACCTCGGCGCCTTGGTCATACTTTGCACTTTTTGGAAGAGATTCTCAGTCTTCCAACCAGGGTATAACCTTATATAGTTGGAAATCCAATATCTCTCTCCCGGATAGGTTTTCTTTAACCCAAACAGCTGTATGACTCAGGATCCAACAACGGTATAACCTTACCCCTGAGTCATGTCAAGAGATACCCCCTCATATGACATGCTATTAGGTCTTATATTTGCCTCTTGCGAAATTTTATTCGCGAACTAAGGTGCACGCCATAAAGGTTCGTCTCATTCTATTAATCTCTGCGAAACTTTATTCGCGCTTCTCGCGGGTGTTGTAACTCTGATAAAATTTCATAACTTTGATCTTCTTTATTTTTGTAAAATCTTGCAATTCTTTCAAGCAGAATACTCTGTTCAATTACATACTCTTCAAACAAATCATTCATAGAGCTTTTTAAAGTTCATCACTTTACCTCTCTACTTACTATTCTTTGATTCTGCTTTTCTGCTACGTTTTGTTGTTTCTTCATCCGCGAGACGCTCGCCATCAATTCCTTCCTGCCGCTCTATCATATCAATCATTAACTTTTCACATCTCTGTCGTTGTTTGATTTTGTATCTCCAATTGCTATTCTTCTCAGCTCTTTCCTCGAAAGACTTCATATCAATTTCATAACACTTCTTGCTTTCTCCCCAATCTCCTTTAATTACTCCAACACCATTAGGATGAGGAAATTTAACACACTGGTGGAAAGTAGATGCTACACCTAATATTCCGTGTAGCCAAGGTCGACCAATCAGAGCATTGTAAGGTGATTCAATGTCAACAACACAGAATATGATCTTGGAAGTTATCCCTTTCAAGGGAATCCGCATCTCAATTTTCCCTTTTGGTTTATTGGCAGTACCATTAAAACCATAGATTTTATATGTTGAGGGAATTAGATCTTCGTCTCTTTCACCCATTGTTTTATAGGTATGATAAAATAGTATGTCAACAGATCTGCATGTGTCTATTAGAACTCTATTGATATCCCAAGAATCTTCATTTTCATCACCATTTTCTTCATCTTCTTCCTCCATTAGCTTTGGGTTTATCTCTAGTCTTACTACCAACGGGTTATCATGCTGCTCGCCAGGTTCTGGTATTTCTTGTGCACTGAAAGATATAGTTTGCTTTTCCATTCTTCTAATGGCGAGGCTCTCGCTATATTCATTATCTCACTTCCATCTGTGTCTCTCGCGAAGACTCTGACTAGAATATTATCATGGAAATCCTCTATTGTTCTATGTAAATGTACAATGGAATTACAAAACAAATTCTTTGCTTTAGCTCCAACTTCTATTACGAATGATTCATCTCCTTTTACAGTATTTACCCTGCGAATTTCTGGTGCTGGAGGCAATCGCTGAGATTGTGGATGTCCTACTAAAAAGTGATTTAGCTTTCCTTGTTCAATCATCCTTAAAATTATTCTCTTTACATTCCTGCAGTCATTTACTGTGTGGCCATGAAAATGATGGTAAGGACAAAATTCTTGACTGTGATTATTAGGATGTGGTTCTTTTCCCATGTTCCATGGATATGGTATATTTTCCATTAAAATGATAGCTTCCCAACTTTTTTCTATACTAGCATTGAGAGGAGGCATCTTAATTTCTTCCCATATGATCTTCTGATTCCCTTGACTTCTGAAATTGTTTTGCCTTTGTCCACCATAATTTTCTTGCGGCTGATCAAGCCTTTGAATCTTATTATTTCCACCACAATTGTAATAATTCTTCTCCCTTTCATACTCTTCTTGATCTCTACTGCCCATAGATACCAACTTTTGCTGGTTATCAGTCTCTACTTTCTCTTGTTGCACTTGCGAGCTGCTCGCCACATTGTTTATCATTTTAGGAAGTAAACTCCCATTTGCTTCTCCGGAATTGGTGTTCGCGATGGGATATGATTCCATCTCATTTTGTTTCTCCTTCAAAGCAATGTATTCTTCCTGTAGTTCTAGTATTTCATTCATAGTGATTGTATTCTTGACTATGAAAATTTGTATGTACAGTAGATTGGTCGCGAACATTGCATTGATAAAAGACAAGATAAGATATCTCTCGTCAACTATTCCTACCATCTCACTTCACATTGTCTTCTATCTTACGGTTAAATGTTTCAGACTCTCGCCAACCCTGTGTTTTAACCCAAACACATCTTCAATACCTGGTCGCGATGAATTGTTACTAATGTAAGCTCCTAGAAATGTAGCTTGTAAATGATCAAAAGAAGTTATAGTGTTTTTTGGAAATCCCTCGAACCATTTTAATGCCTCGCCAGTCAAGCTAGACGCAAAATATTTGCATAGTACTGCATCATGGTTTTCCCATTGTAGCATACATCTAACATAAGCCTTGACGTGTTGAACAGCACAAATAGTCCCATCAAAGATGTTGGTTAATGCTGGTAAGTTGGATTTTGGAGGTATTCCTCTTAATTGTACTTCTTGAGTAAATGGAGTTCTCGCAGCTTCTTCGATAGCTTCATCGAGCTGCCTTCTTCCTCCTTCTCTTCTATTGCTTATTATTCCTCGCATTTCTGCTAATTCTCTCAATATTTGCTCATTCTCAGTTGAGTTTTGCTCGATTGGCCTTTTTAATGCAGCTTCCCTTCTTCTGTGCTCTTGCCTTTCTTTTCTTGCGAGGTTTTGTGTGTCTTCTTCTTCATTGTCATCCCGTCTTTCTCTGCGATTTTCTCTTTCACCCTCCTCTTAAAATCGAAGTTATCTACTTTATTCTCTGCGGATTTCTTCATTTCTCCTCATTTCTCTTCGCTGCCTTTCTAATCTCCTCTGTATTCTATCATACTCCTCCTGAATATTATCATTGTAGCGATTTTGTGTATGTCTCCTCTCTCGATTTTCGTGGTTATTTTGTCGTACTGCCTCTCGGAATTCTTGGTCTTCTATTTATGCCCTTAATCTTTCTCTCTCGCAAGCCAGGCGTGCTTGTTCGGCGTAATGTCTCTCAATTTCTTCTTCAATTATTCTTTGATTCCTTTGATTCTCTCGCCCATGTAATATCCTCCTTCCTTCTTCTGGATTTTCTTCTTCATTTTGGTTATTTCTTCCTCCTTGATTTCTATTGTTGTGTCTATTATCCAATGTTTCGCCATGCAGATTATAGCGATCTCCAATTATCTCTTCTTCTCTATGACGTTGTTTTCCATTTAAGAGAGGACAAGAGGAAATGGAGATTGCTATATAAATTTTACACTTCTTTTCTAACATTTCTCATTGGGGAATTTTTCCTTGGTTCTTCTCTGAGTGATCTTGAATTTGATCTAACAGTACTTCTTGATCTCCTTCTTTGTAACCTCAAATTCTCCATTCTTAGCTCATGATTTTGTCTTGTTAAATTCGCACGCTCTTCTGCCTCTAATATTCTTTCTTCCTGTATTCTTTGTCTCAAATCATCTACTATTTCATTTTCACGTCCTTCATGAATTAATCCTCCACCTATTTCTTGATTTCTTTCTCCTTCTTCATTTCTTAATTGTAGATTTTCTGCTTCTTCCATCGAATCCGACCTCCAAGTATGCACACTCACTCTATCATAATCCACATTCCTATCTCGTGTTTGTGCTTGTTGATTCGGCTATTGAATTGAACTTTTTGCTTCATTTGTTATTCTATTTCTTCCTGATCTTATCCTTAAAGATTCTTCTAATTCACCTGTTCCCTCTCCTGCAAGTCTTTTACTTCTCCTCACAGTTGTCGGTGGTTCTGATGTATTTCTTCTTCTTCTAGCCATTTCTTCAACCCTAACAATTTCTTCAAATCTTCAAGTTGTAATTAGAGATTTCCTAGCTTGATTCTCCCCGTTTCTGGGCGCTAAAATGTAGTTGCAGGAATTCCCACACTACTTCCCTGATAAGAATCTACAGAAATTGAATTATGTTTGAGAATGAATTACGACACTTTTTATTATTTTAGCTTTTAGAATTCTTTACAAAAGACATAAGAACTCAGAAGTACAAATTTCTTTTTAGAGTTTCTCTCTCCTCAAAATCTTATAAACTCTCCAAAAGACATCATCCTTTTCTGAACCTAACGAACCCTTTATATAGGGTTTTACATAGTGGATGACAGCTAAGTTTTACTTCTTTTTCGAATATACTTTGCGATCTTATCGCGATTGTTATAATATTCTCTCTCGCAAAATTGATAACTATCACGAGATAAACATACTCTCTTTGTATTTCTTCTATCGTCAGCTTCTTTTAGATTCTTCTGTGACGCTCGCGAAATGTTGTTTAAAGAATCTTCTGTGACGCTCGCAAAAGTGTTGTTAATATCGCAGAAATAATGTTGTAGCGATATTCTGGTCCTACATACTTTGCTTTTATTTTACTTTTATTTTACAAAAATCATAAATCCCCCATTTTGGTTACTAAGAAACTAGAATTTGATAACAACAATCGCCTCTCTGTGGATACGAACTCTTCCTTACTTTATACTTCATTTATATTTTGTTGAGTAAGAAAGTGAATTATTTTTGACGCATACTACTGCGATCAAATTTTGGCGCCGTTGCCGGGGAGGCATACGGCTTGTTATTTTGTTTTAGTTTCTTATTTTGATGTTATTTTAATCTCGTTTTTGAGAATTGTGTTTCAGGTACCTTACTCAAATATAAACAGAAGAAGCAATGGATGATGCAAATCGTACACTCAAAGAGTTGGCTTCTCACAAGCTTGATACACAGTAGGGTTGTATTCAAACAAACTCTTCTTTTGAGATGAAGCCGGGGTTGCTTAGGGAATTTCCAAAGTTCCATGGCATGGTGAATGAAGACCCAAAGAAGCATCTTATGGACTTCCACACCATTGTCACGGCTATGCTTCCAGCTGATATAGAAGCGGATGGTGCAATGTTGAAAGTTTTTCGATTCTCTTTGGCGGATAGTGCTAAGGATTAGTTATACTATTTGCCTTCCGAAAGTGTCACAACATGGAATGGGTTGAAGAAACTCTTTTTAGAGAGATATTTTCCTGCATCAAAGGCTACTCAAATTCACAAGGAGATTTGTGGGATGAAGCAAAATGTGGGAGAATCCTTATATGAATATGAATGTTGGGAACGATACAAGAGATTGGTGGCAATCTACCCTCACCACCAATTCAGTGACGCTATGATCATCCAATACTACTATGAAGGACTTCAAGCAAGTGATAGGAATCTTATTGACGCTGCAAGTGGTGGTGCACTTATGAACAAGACGATGACATAATCTAGAGAGTTGATTGAGAGTATGGCAGCAAATTCTCAATAATTTTCAAGTCATGGATCAGAACCACCTATCAAGGGAGTTAATCAAGTTGATGAGATTATTGAATTACGTCAACAAATGAGCAATATGATGGCAATGATGCAACAAATTGCAGCAGTGGTTGTAAAACCATCGCGTCCATCTTATGAGAACGTAGAGCATGTCAATGCAATATTCTCAACTCAGCCGTATGGTATTTACTCCAACATTTATGATCAAGTTTCAAGTGCAAGTTCTGTTTACAGCCATCCGAATGAGTTCCAACAACAAGTGCAACAACCACAACAAGGGCATTATCCAGAATTGGAGAAGATGGCTACTATGGTGGAGGCTCTAATGTCCGTGGTATAGCAAAATCAACAACTAGCGAACTTAAATCAGCAGAAAACAGATAATGAAATTAAGGAGTTGCAATCACAAGTTAGTCAACCGCAATAACAACAATTCCAGCAACAACAATAACCACCTCAAAATCAAGGGTCCAATATGGAAGAGTTGCTTAAATCTTTTATGCAAAGAACGGAGGGTGCAGTCGAGGACTTGCAAACACAAGTTGGTTCAATGGCCGAGGAGATTAATCAGTTACATGCACAAAATGGTGATAAACTCCCTTCTCAACCTCTTAACTCAAGAGAGGGTTTCAATGCTATTACGTTGGGAAGTGGTATACAATTTGTGCAACCCGAAGTTACTAATTCGGGTGAAGAACAAGCCCCAAAGGAACCAATTTTGGAGGAAAAGAACGCAGATTTTCCCCAAACTCATGAGGTAACTAAATCCAACTCTAAACCTCTTGTTTATACTTATGTTCCTCCTCTACCTTTTCCTGGCAGGTTCGCTAAAGCTAATGAGAAGGTGGAACAAGATAGGGATATTTGGGATGTTTTTAAGAAGGTCCAAGTGAATATTCCACTCATTGAAGTAATTAGGCAATCTCCTCGCTATGCAAAGTGTGTAAAGGAATTGTGTACTAACAAGCACAAGCTAACCGGTAATGAGGTAATGAGTGTGGGGGAAAATGCTTCGGCGTATCTTACAAAGAAACTCCCACCTAAATTGAAAGATCCCTGTAATTTCACTATTCCATGCACTATTGGTAAAACAAGGTTTGCAAAATCTATGTTAGATTTAGGAGCGTCTATTAATGTTATGCCTACTTCGATTTATGATGCTTTAAATCTTGGTCCTCTCAAGAAAACCGGCATAGTTATTCAACTTTCCGATAGATCTAATGTTTACCCTAAAGGGATTGTTGAGGATGTTTTGGTGCAGGTAAAAGGACCAATATTTCCAGTGGATTTCTACGTTTTAAACATGAGTGATGTGAATTCATCCTCGTCTACACCTTTACTGTTGGGTAGACCATTTATGAGTACCGCTAGAATGAAGATTGATGTCCATAATGGCACCTTGACTATGGAGTTCGATGAAGAAGTCATACACTTCAACATCTTTGAGGCGAGGAAACACCCAAGTACCATTCAATCAGATTTCCATAATGTGTTGGAAGCCGGCTAAGGCATAACAAGCTAGGATCAAGTCGGGCTAACGAGTTTAAACCAAGCACTTAGTGGGAGGCAACCCACCGGTTTTGTATCTTTATCTTTATCTTTTTATTTTTAAGCATTTGCTTTTATCTTTATTTTCTTTGTTTTTGCATATCATTTGCGGAATTTCCCACCTTGAACTTTCTTTGGAAGATTCAATTTTACATTGAGGACAATGTAAAGTTTAAGTGTGGGGGAGCATTTATGTAGTTGCAGGAATTCCCACACTACACCCTTGTTAAGATTCTATAGAAATCTATTGGAAATCAATTAAACTTCAAAGATTTAAATGACACTTTACTATTCAAATTTCAGAAATGTTTACAGAATTGGAAGGAATCAAGATTACAAATATTCTCCTAAAGTTTCTCTCTCCTCAAGACTCTTTCAACTCTTAAAAATACATCCTCCTTTTCTGGATCTATCGAGCCCTTTATATAGGGATTTACATAATGGATGCCAGCTAAGTTTTCCTCCTATTTCGGATCTATTATGCGATCTCATCGCGATCGATACAATATTCTCTATCGCAAAAATGATGACCATCGCAGGATCAACATATTCTTCTTTTATTTCTTCCATCGTCAGTTTCTTTTGGATATTCTGTGACGCTCGTGAAACGTTGTTAAAGAATTGGCAGTGACGCTCGCAGAAACGTTGTTAATATCGCAGGAATAACGTTGTAGCGATATTCTGGTCCTACATCTTGCCTTTCTCATGTATTTTCTGCGAAGAAGAGAAGATCATGAGAACCAATATTATTTATTACCATCGCAACTTCTTTCCCTTTAATACTTTCTCCTCGACAAGATTCCGTTAATCTAGCCTTTCCTACACGTGTTGTGAATTCCTCCATTTACTGACACGTCTCTGCTCAATAGGTCCACCCCCTTTTGCCTATAAAAGGTAGAATTAAGTTTCAAAACTAATTTTCTTCTTCCGTTTCTTCATCTTCTTCATTTGTCTACTTCATCTTCCGTCTGCAACTTTTCTTCTTCTTCATATTCTTCTGCTACTGTTCTAATGGAGTCATCAAGGTATGTTTCTTGACTTATGTCATTTATTTAAGCCAATTTTTACTTTCATTCTCCAATCTTTCTTATTTGATTCTTCATAACTTCCATGTTATGTCTTCTCTTAAGCGAAACTATCTCTAACACACAATCCACGATTCAAAACCCTAATACTCACAAAAGACTAGCAGAAAAGAAGAAGAGGAGTTCTGCGAATGATAAGGTAGTAAGAAACATATTCTATTTCCTAATAACAATATTGTTGCCTCTGTTTCTTATCTGATTTATTGTTCGCAGAATGCCGAGAACCCTGTTAAGCCTCCCAAAACATCTCGCCACTTTAAGACTCTTGGGGATAATCTCATGATTCCCACGCTAGCATCCGTGAGGACTACTCCCACACCATCGCAACCAAATCTTTCTACTTTTGTTTGCAAGAATATCGTTACCCATACTTCTACTTCTTCTGACTGATCAGGCTTCTAAAATTGCTGTGACTGAGACTCCTTATAGTCCTTTACGGCCTTCAACTGTTGTTTTTCCACATACTCCTCCTCCTGACAACTCAACCATCACAAATGATCGTCAACTTGCTCTCATTACTACTTCACCTTCTACACCCCTTCCTTCATCAAACAAAACTTTTGCAGGTATTGATGTAGCTTTTAAAATCTTGTCTAACATTTTAGACAATGCTAGAAAGTCTTCCACTGACCCTCTCCAACATGAATCTTGCGAGACTCTACTCAAGTATTTTGGCTCTGATTGTAATACTTCGCGAGCGTCTTTGGAAAATGAGATTGAAGATCTGAGGAAAAGCCTTCAAGTTAAACCTGTTGAATGTGATACTTTGATTCATATGCTCCGCAACTCTTCTCTAGACTGCGAGAATATTCGCAGAAAAAATGACGAGCTGAAAGGTACATTTTTCTTGCCTCTACCCCCTTGTTCTTCTATTTTATTTTCATATTTTCTATACTCAGGCTTCCTTCTTGAATTCTTTATTTATATATTAGTTTCAAATCAGACTCGTTTCATAGAAAGACTCAAATTTGAATCTATCGCTGAAGAAGCTCGCGTTGAAAGAGATTCTTGGATGGATCAACATACTAGACTAGACAATCTTTACACTTATTCAATTGATCACATAAATAATCTTACTAATGAGAATAATCAATTATTACTAAGGCAAAATTTATTAAGTGGCGAGGTTGATCACCTCTCATATTTGTTTTTTAAGGCTAATTTGGCGATGGAATCTTTATCAGATGAGAATAAAACTTTGTCCCAATAAAGACATAGATTTTCAAGCTTGATGGCGATTTCCTCGCAGCAATTAAGTAATCTTCAAAGCACATGTAATAATCAAGAGCAATCTCTTCGTTCTCTCAAGAATGAGCTCAAGGAATTAACTGAATCATCTGCTGCCGAGAAGGATAAACTTATCAAGGGTAGATTAACTCTTTATCCAATTTAGTGGAAGGAATTAACCGAATCATCGCTCGCTGAAGTTCTTGTGAACAAGATCCTGCTCTCCCATTCTCTCCCTCCTGTATCTGTTTCTCCTCTAAAGGTTGATGATGATGAAATTCCTCTTCCCATGGATGAAGAATTAGAGTTTACTAATGAAGAAGAAAATACCACCCAAGAAGGTGGTGAAGAAGAAGCAAGAAGTCCTCCCAAAGAAGTAACTGCAAGTGGCGAAGTAATCGCTGATGAAGAATCAAAAGAAGGAGAGACTCGCGATGAAAAGGATGCTGATGAAGTTGATAACTCTGGAGAAAATAATAAATCTGACGAGCAAGAAGAATGAATCTGGCGAATCCATCGCTGAAACTTGAATTTTATCTTTGCTTTCTTTTTCTTCTTCTTTCTTGTGAGCGATGTAACTTTTGAGACTTTTAGAATTTAACTTTCAATTTAGCTTACTTTGAATATTTTCAAGGAAGATAATGAAATCTTACTTCTCTATTCCCCTACTTGCCCTTCATTATGTTTCTTGAAATGGTGAATCATTTTCTGTATCTTCTTTAAGGAATTGTGTTGTTGCATTATTCGCGAAAGTATGAATATATCTGCGATACAATGAATATTGTTGCGATGTTCTGAAAATTTCTGAAGGAATCTGCGATGTTAAGAATTTTCCTTCTTATATATAGTTCTGCGATGAATGAATATTTCCTGCAATCTTAAAATAGAATAGTTAATTGGTAAGATTATTCTTTTGGTCTTATTTTTCCTTCCTAGTTAAAGGTCTTATTTTGCCAAACTTTTTCTGTCTGCGACAAAATCGCAGGATTTCTTAACATTTGCATGTAAAGACCCTTTGATCTTGTCTTATCCATGTTCTTTCAAAATCTTTGTGACAATATGATAAGTATAAACTCTCTATCAAGAATTTAGCCTTATGACATTGTCGTCTTGCGATGAAATCGCAGGACGTCTTTACACTTTCATGTAAAAACCCATTGATCTGGCTTGTTGCCTCTGTATAATTTACATCACGCGACAATATGACAGGTCTAAATTTTCTTGCTATCATAAAGCCCCATGACATTGCCGTCTTAAGACACTTATCAGCTCCCTAATGGAGGGTGTCTCCCTTATCTTCCCCCTAGTTGCCCCTTCAAGGAGGGCACATCGGCCATACAAGACTAGCTCCACCCATCCAAATTTACCTACAACCAGCTGTTTTCGAAGCCTCTTGTCCTTTATTCCTATATGGCTTATAGTTACAAGACTGCACCCTAAGTGGGGTTTTCTTCAGGCCAAGTGTATCATAGCCAAGACTTACCAAGAATGGAAAGGGAGTTTCGTACGCCCTTGGCACCCTTGGATCAACCGTGTACCTCGGCGCCTTGGTCATACTTTGCACTTCTTGGAAAAGATTCTCGGTCGTCCAACCAGGGTATAACCATATATAGTTGGAAATCCAAGATCTCTCTCCCGGATAGGTTTTCTTTAACCCCAATATCTGCATGACTCAGGATCCAGCAGCGGTATAACCTTACCCCTGAATCATGTCAAGAGATACCCCCTCCTATGACGCGCTTTTAGGTCTTACATTTGCCTCTTACGAAATTTTATTCGCGAACTAGGGTGCACGCCATAAAGGTTTGTCCCATTCTTTAATCTCTGCGAAATTTTATTCGCTTTTCTTGCGATGATGCTCACTGCTCTTGTTGTGCTTTGTTATCAGAAGAATTTTTCAATTGTAAGAGAGAGAGAAGAATTTATTATCTGTGTCATTATATAACATACCAGTATTTTTTATCTTGCAGGAGATGTCATTGATAATACCTCTTCAGAAATAATCTATTCCACGGTCTATCGAGTCTTTGACCAACATCTCTTTCTTCATGATCCACTAGTTTGTATGCCCCGGTTCCAACTATCTCTTTAATGATGTATGGTCCATCACATTTTCTCACCAATTTTCCACCACTTTCTCGCTAATAACTAGGCGTTTCTCGCAGTACTAAATCGCCAGGTTGGAATTCGCGCTTCTTAACACGTTTGTTGTACTCGCGAGATAATCTGCGTTGATAATTCTCCATATGTTGTAGAGTTTGTTCTCTTTTTTCTTCTAATTCATCCAACTTATTCAGTATCATACCGACACTTAAATTTCTTTCCCATGCTTCTCTTTTTGTTGTAGGAATAACAACTTCTGTTGGTAATACAGCTTCTACCCCATATGTCAAAAAAAATGGTGACATTCCAGTTGCTTCTCATCTAGTTGTGTTGTAAGCCCATATTGCATTATGTACTTTCTCGCACCATGCTCTGTGGTATCCTTCTAACTTCTTTTTCAAGATGTATGCGATTGTTTTATTAGTTGCCTCAGCCTGACCATTTGCTTGTGGGTATAAAGGAGTAGACTTTCCACATTTTATCTTAAATGCATTGAGTAACAATTCTATATTCTGTCCCTCAAATTTCTTTTCATTATCAGATACTAATTGTGCTGGAATCCCAAATCTGCAGATTATATTTTCAAAGATGAATGCAAAAATATCTTTATCGCGAATATGTTGTACTGCCTTTACTTCTCCCCATTTTGTGAAATAATCTGTTGCGACAATCAAATATCTTATTTATCCAGAACCAGGTACAAATGGTCCCACAATATCTAACCCCCATTTCCCAAAAGTCCATACACTTGTTGAAGATGATAATGGTGCTCCTGGTGCATGTATCTTTTTTCTGTATCGCTGGAAATCCTCGCAATGCCTTGAGAGTTGCTTTGCATCCTCATGCATATACGGCCAGTAATAACCCTGTATTTTTGTTCTATATGCTAAATATATTCCTCCATTGTGATTACCAGCGTCACCACTATGTAACATCTTTAATACTTTTTGTCCTTCTTCTCTCGTCAAACATCTTAGCGATGGTCCATTAAAAGATCTGCGATATAACACTCCCTCTCTTAGCTCATAATTGGTTGCCCTACTTTTCAACTTGTGTCCTTCTAATCTATTTCTTGGAATTTCTCCTCTTGCCAAGTATGCATGAAGATCTGCTCGCCAATCCGTGATATTGCTCGTGGGTTCTCCCTCGCCAACTTCTACCATCATTACATCTGTCTCTTCTTCTTCTTTGTTTATAGATGGAAATGAAAGTGTCTGAATTTTTATGCACCTCGCCAATGGATTTGTCATCATACTAGATATGAAAGCGAAAGCATCTATGAGCCTATTATCTTTTCTTTATATGTGTCTGTTTGTGGGAGAAAACTACTTCTGCAGGTTTAGGTAATTTTGGGTGTGTGTGGATGAGAAGTGAATTTAAACCTTCAAAAAATGTGCTGCACGATGAGCACTTTTGATTCGAGAGATAATCTGTACAATTCTGGTCTAAACCGAAGACACGGCCATTCCAGATTTGTTTCGGTCACAGGTGAAGGATGTGAGGTTTATCTTAGGGAGGGAAGCGAAGAAGGTGTTGAGAGTATGAAGGTGAAGGTTATTTGATGACTTGTTAACAGAAGGTTGAGCAGGCTAGCAAATGTTGCAGGCAGGCTCTGGGTGTTGAATACGATGGTATTAACACTTTTTTTTCTGTGTTGTTTGGACTTGTGTTGTTGTTGAAAATAGGGCGGAGAACCTATTTATACAAGTCTTTTAGCCTAACCTTCGTATCTCGTGGGAAGTGGAGAAAGTGGAGTGATGGAGTAGTTTGTTGGTGTCACACGACCAGGCTTGCCCACTTCTCCCATCATCACTAACCGTCCATGACTTCCTGCCACGTTCTTGTGATGGCGCGTTGTGCGCTGCATGTTGTAAACCGCCAGACCTTAATACCCAAGTATGTATCCCCCAGTTTGTGACATGATTGATGTCTCGAGTGTTTTGGAAAACATGTAGCATGTTTTTGTATCTTGGCAAGTCAGGCTCGGGAATCTTGCTAGCTTGGTGACCTTCAACGGTCGAGATTTTGCATCTTAAGAGGAGGGGAAACCGTTGATCGTTGCACCAGAAACCCTAATTAGCACTCCTTACTAGAATCGTTGTAGAATTCTAGTACGGACTCGGATTTTGATGATCCGCCCCTCCATTCCATACGGAAAATAATTTCTTATCTCCAAACGATGGAATATTTAGGTTTTAAGCTCGTCCGGGAGGAGAAAACAGCCAGAAAGCAAAACCCAGGAAGGAAATTGATACTTGTGAAGTATCGTGTTGTTTGTAGGCGCATATTGTATGCATGCGGTGCATTAAATATTTTTAACATATTTGAAGCCTACAACCTTGATGAAAAGATTGCAAGTTTAAGTGACTCAACTTGCTATGTTCAGGCGTTGTTCGGAGGTCACATGAGCGGGACCCACCTTGGCATGTTATGCCATGGGGAAGTGTGGAGGATGGTGATCACGGTGATACCTTGTTTGCCACCTAACTCCCTTCCTAGGTTATTCATCCAAGCATGTGAACTTGGACGGACGATATTGATGGAGGAATAACCGTTGGATTAGGGTTTGGAAGGCTTGCGAGCTTCCTCTTTCACCCTAACGGTTTTATGCCTTGGGAGGCGTGCAAGGGAGGACCGATTGGTCCTGCAGGCAGGAAGGATGCCAATATACACGCCCATGTAGAGTTGAATCTCATTGGAGAGATCTGGGTCGCCCGTTCTTGCCTGCGATGACGGATGGTCGAGATTATAAGTGTCCTTACATGCCACCTTTGGGCACGCAAATCGAGATGCATGGCAGTCAGGGGAGCTGACCGATTGGTTCACCATGGAGGTGGGCCAATGGTGAGTATTTAGACACCGTAGGCCAGCAATTCCGCCTCCTGGTCGTTCGTACACACCCGCCCAAACTTGCGTGGTCGCAACTTGTCGGAAAACCCTAATTTTAGGGTTTGCGGGCCCAACCTTCAAGCTAACGTTTCCAAACGTCCGTGACTCCCACAGGCAATTCGATCATACCAGCAGGGAGGTGGGTTGGTGGCGAGCATGTGCTTGCTTGGTTTGCGACCATAGGAGCGATCTAAGCCATCCAAACACTCCTGCGATGACGGATGGCCGAGATTAGAAGTGGCCTTGCATGCTACCTTTGGGAACGATTTTCGAGACGGCCGGCTGCAACCAACCATGGAGGATTGGTTGGCCGTGTATCCGGAATCACGGTGAGCATGTAAGTGATACCGTCCAGTGGTTGGGACACTAATCCGTTTGTGTACGCTGGTTGCAAGTTGCTTGGTCGCAACTTGTTTAGCAAAACCCTAATTTTAGGGTTTGTGGGTCCGCCATTTCTATCTAACGATTTTGTGGTTTCTACGGCCCCCTTGGAGAAACCAATCAACCCAGGAGGAAGGTAGGCTGGCGGTGAGCATGTGCATGCATGCTACTCGGTCCCGCGTGCGATCTAGGCCGTCCGACTATGCCTGCGAAGTTGGACAGATGAGATCTATTTTTGAGTTTGTTTTCAGCAGGTGAGACTAACATGGGCAGTCTTTCATGCGTTCAACGGGGCTAATATAACCCGCCTTCAAGTAGCCTACGGGTGTTTTCATGTCGAACATAAGGCTTTAATTAAAGAATTAATAGTAATGATGTATACCTATAGAGAACCGGGATGGTTGCTACATGCTCCGTCGGGATGGTTGCTACATGCTCCATTCTGGGTATATTAAATTCACAGGATGGTTGCACATGATTTGGTGAATTAATAAAGTGAGAAGTATTCGTCACCTGAATGGTTTTATCCTTTGCAGGATGTCAGCCTATTAAATTAGCTTCATCCTTTGCAGGGTGGCAGCATATTAAATTTGGTTTTACAATTTTAGCCCTAAACTAAAATCCACCATCAACAGTGTCTCCATTTTATTTTTGGAATTCTCGCAGATAATTCTTCAACTAGTCTTTTGTATCTTCTCAGGGATGGTTCATTTGTTGTGTACTTTCCTTTTATCTGAAGAATAACCAATTGTGAATCGCGGGTGATTCTGGCATTTTCCAAATTCATTTCTATCGCAAATTTTAAAGCATGGATCACAACCTCATACTCTGTCTCATTATTAGTGGATGCAAATTCTAATCTAAATGAAAAAGCTGTTTTTTCTCCTTCTGGCGATATGAAAACAACTCCAATTCCATTTCCTTCTCCGTTGGATGATCCATCCACTAATATTACCCATCTATTGGGTTCTGTTAATAGCTCTTTTGGATCTCCGCATTCCTCTTTTACATCCATCATCTCCTCCACAGCTTCATCATCCTCCAAAGGAAATTCAGCCAAGAACTCTGCGATGACTTGGGATTTTGGCGAAGATAGAATTTCATATTGGATATCAAAGTGTCCTACTTGTGCGTTCCATCGCTCAACCCTCACGATCTTTTTGAATTTTTCATTACTTGACTCAATGGGCACCTTTATTAACACTTTGATTTTATGTGCTTGAAAATAGATACGAAGCTTGAAAGTTGCATGCACCAATGCTAGAATTAACTTCTCAATCTTGGAATAATTTATCTCTGCAGAATTGAATGTTTTGCTGATATAGTAGATTGGTTTTTCTACCCCCGCGTCTACTCGCAACAATACTGCACTTAGCGCGTATGTGGATGTCGCGAGATAGATCAATAATTCTTCTCCTGGTTCAGCCTTTTGTAAAATAGATATGTTCATTAAATGTTCTTTGATTCCTTGAAAATCCCTTTCACATTCATCCGTCCACTTGAATTTTGTTCCCTTCTTCAATATGTCGAAAAAATGTTTGCTCTTATCTGAAGATCGTGAAATGAATCTCCCTAACGAGGCTAAGAGTCCATTAAATTTTTGTACATCTTTTATTGTCGCTGGTGTTGGCATATCGTGAATTTCTTGCACCTTTTCTGGATCAACTTGTATTCCTTCTTTTGATACAATGTACCCCCAAAATTTTCCTGAGGTTACTCCAAAGGTACACTTATCAGGATTTATTTTGATATTAAATTGTCCCATTTGATCGAAAATTTCTTTCAAGACATGCACATGATTTTCAACTTCTTTACTTTTGATTAGCATATCATCTACATACACTTCTAATGTTTTGTGAATCCACTTTGCAAACACCTTCTCCACCATTATTTGATATGTTGCTCCAGCATTTCGCAAACCAAATGGCATCTTTGTGTAACAATACAACCCTCTTGGAGCAAAAAATGTTGTATGTTCTTGATCTTCTTCAGCGAGAGGAATTTGGTTATATCCTTTATATCCATCCAGCGATGATATTCTTGCATTTCCCGTTGCTGATTCAACCATTTGTGGGATATCTGGCAATGGAAAACTATATATTGGACAAGCCTTGTTTAAATCAGTAAAATCTATACAAATTCTTATCCCTTTGTTCTTCTTCGGTACCACCACCATATTTGCAATCCATTCTGGATATTTTGCTTGCCTAATAATTCCTGCATCGAACATTTTCTGTAATTTTTCCTCTATTTGAGAATGGTATGTTGTTGCGATTTTTCTTATTCTTTGCTTGAATGGTCTTACATTTTTGTTGATTTCTAATTTATGACATGCTATTGATGGATCTATCCCCGACATTTCATCCATATTCCACGCGAAGATATCTTTATATTCTCGCAAGAGATTTATAGTTCTTTCTTCCTCATCTGCCTCCATTCTAGTCCCAATTTTTAGTATTTTAGGCTTTTCTTTATTCCCAATATTTACTTATTTTGTTGGTTCCGCAGCAGTGTAACTGGCTTCAGGTTTTCCCATTGGTATTGGTGTTTTCATAATTCTCGTGAATTCGTCTCCCTCTCGCGAAATTTCACTGGGCACTCCTTTTCCCTCCTTTGCTCTCATCATGTAAAATTTAAACTCTTCTTCCTTCTTTTATTCTCTTGCCAGTTTTATGCGAGCTTTTCGCAACTTTGGACGGTTTTCACAATTTTTCACTTCAATTTGGTAACATAACTTTGCAAAATACGTATCTCCTCTAATTTCTCCGATTCCACTGGGCATAGGAAATTTAATGCACTGGTGCAATGTTGATGCTA
Organism: Papaver bracteatum; assembly: GCA_023529315.1. Lineage (NCBI taxonomy): Eukaryota > Viridiplantae > Streptophyta > Magnoliopsida > Ranunculales > Papaveraceae > Papaver > Papaver bracteatum. The sequence goes on along the minus strand of JAJJWX010004641.1, from coordinate 1,463,213 downwards.
CAGCCTTGATTGCATGTATCCACGGTCTTCCCAGTATCATATTGTACGGTGATTCCACATCTACCACGCATAATGATACTTGTGTTTCAATTTCTCCTAGTGGAATTCGTACCACTATTTCGCCTTTAGGTTTTGTTAACGATTTTCCAAATCCATGAATATGATATGTTGAGTTAAACATTTCTTTATCCTTATATCCCATTTTCTTAAAAGTATGATAGAACATTATATCCACAGAACTTCCTGCATCTACCAAAGTTATATTCATAGCCCATTCTTCTTCAGATTTTATTGATTCTCCCATTCTCACTGGTATAGCGGATATCGTAATTACCAAAGAAGATGTATGACTTAGATTTTCTTCTGGTATTTCTTCTGCTGTAAATGTGATCTCCTGCTTTTCCTAATCTTTTAATGATGATATCTTCTCCACTGTCATAATCTTCCTTCCTTCAAAATCCCGTTTATGTATCTTCCCCTTAATGTTTTCATGAAATCTATCAACCATTGCTCTTGTTACCATATCACATTCCAATTTTCTACAATCCTTTTTGATTCTTATCATTCTTCCTTCAATTATCTCACCGATTTACTTAATGATTTCCTTAATCTTGAACAATTCTTATCTTCTTCTTCGCTTTTTCTTCAATTTTCGTTAATTCAATCCCTGTTTCGGGCGCCAAAATGTAGTTGCAGGAATTCCCACACTACACCCTTGTTAAGATTCTATAGAAATCTATTGGAAATCAATTAAACTTCAAATATTTAAACGACACTTTACTATTCAAATTTCAGAAATGTTTACAGAATTGGAAGGAATCAAGATTACAAATATTCTCCTAAAGTTTGTCTCTCCTCAAGACTCTTTCAACTCTCAAAAATACATCCTCCTTTTCTGGATCTATCGAGCCCTTTATATAGGGATTTACATAATGGATGCCAGCTAAGTTTTCCTCCTATTTCGGATCTATTCTGTGATCTCATCGCGATCGATACAATATTCTCTATCGCAAGAATGATGACCATCGCAGGATCAACATATTCTTCTTTTATTTCTTCCATCGTCAGTTTCTTTTGGATATTCTGTGACGCTCGTGAAACGTTGTTAAAGAATTGGCAGTGACGCTCGCAGAAACGTTGTTAACATCGCAGGAATAACGTTGTAGCGATATTATGGTCCTACAATTTATATGTTTGTATAGTTTGTTTTATGTTTTATGCTTTTAGTAAAAATAAATAAATCAGAAAAATCAGAAAAATAGAAAAACCAAGAAAAAAATTTGTGCTTTTTGAACTCCGAAATCTAGAAACTCGTGCCTTTAGGATAACACCATTAGTGGATGGAACCATTTTGATTGCAGGAGTTGAGGAACCAATTAACTAAAAATATGGACATAGCTCATGAATTATAAATACCATGATAGTTGTTACCATGTCTCGGAATATCACCATATCACATTCTATTATTTTTATTTTTCCATATTTATCTATTGTTCTCTAAGTGCTTTGGTGGGTCACTAAAAATCGACTTGTTATTACTGCTAGGATGAAATAGAGTTATTGAGTTGCTACAAAAAAAAAAAAAAAAAAAAGAGACCGACCAATTAGACCAATCGGAATAAAATGACACTTGGATAGCAATATGTGTGTGTTCTCCCTGTCTCCGTCGCCTAAACAAGCGTGGAATGCAGGATCCAAGGGAACTATCATGTAATTTGCTAACAAGAAGCATGCGCTTGGATCCAAAAGATCTAATCATGCTGTCTTAAAAAAAAAGTGAAAAAAAAAGAAAATATTATATTTGTTGAATAAAGTCACTCCTGGTTCCCTTGTATATGCCAGTTGAGTTGATGTAGAAATAAGATTGTTGACCACTGGTTCCCTTGTATATGCCAGTGTGTTGACACTAGAATTCAAACCAGTAGCTCAATCCAATAGGATGCATAGGTTCATCTTGGCGGTGACCTTCAGACATATATGGGAAACACCGATCACTTGTGAACATTCGCGAACATCTACCTCTATATCCATCTTCTTAATCTTTTCATTGTGATTGTGGTTAGTTAGATTCCGAGTATTATGGTTTGTTCGACTATCTAATTAGATCTTTACTTATATATGAATTGAATTTTCATTACGGTACCTCCTCCTGTAGTCATTTTGAATTCTTTCATTGATTTGCCACAAATATACGGAGTTGGAAATATAGGTTTTGTAGGCAAACCTCTTGTAAACCTTCACGAGACTAAAAATCGTCCACTAGGGACACCTAGGGGTTCAAAGGCTTGTTATTTATGCTAAAAGTGACCGTAGCCTCGACGAGACGGAGTTGTATGTATGCTTTATAATTGTTTTGTTTGATTTGCTCGAGGACTAGCAAAGTCGTGTGGGGGAATTTGATAGGTGTCTAAAACACCTTGATATTTATCTATTATTTATGATTTCTCTGCTAGTTTTCTTATAAATTATGTATCTTATGTTTTGTTTTTGAGTATCCAGGTACTTTGGAGTCATTTGGAACAAAAGAAGAAGAAACAAGGCAAAAGTTCATTTCAAGTGCAACTACTGTTGGAGGGGAATTATTTCTCATTATTTTCTTTTATTTCTTCATCTCTGTCTGAAAAGTATGTCGGCTTTAGTGATGCAATTTTGTCTAAAAAGACTGACAACTTTAGTGATGAAAAGACATTGAAGGGAAGAAGTGAATTTGAGAAGTTAAAGATGACTGCTGTTGGTGAAAGAATTCAAGAAAAATGTTCATTTGGAGCGAAAAGGAGCACAAAGGACCAATTCACAGGCGAGCAAAGCTAGCTACGGTTGAGAAAGATGGAGTCCAGCTGAGGATAAGGGGCAACCATCTGACAGATCACTAAAGACAGGCTACAGTTCGTTAAGGGACAACTCTATTTGGAAGATCACTAAACAAAGACTAGAATTGATTAAGGGGATATCAGCTGGGTAGCCCTTATCAAGATGACCTAATATTGGGTATAACCCTACTCTCATAACCCTTAAGTCGAGAAGAGTCATTTCTTTCTCAATCATTGTTCATGAAATTGAGGATAGAAGAAAGCAGTGGCTGCTGCTGTTTGTCCGAGAAATCGAGAGAAGAAGTTTAATGTTCTTGAGAGAAACAGATCGAGATTATGGCAGTGAAGATGTGATTGAAGCTGTAATTGATGAATCAGAAATGTTTAGATGATGATAAATTAGAAAAAGGGAATCTGTAGGTTTTCTGAAATCAACTGATGAGAACAAATATTGAAATTGAGAGGAAAATAAAGAGATTAAATTGTAATTCTAATCACATATGCAAGAACATGTTTAAGATTGAAGATGAATTCCTTGACCAATATCTTTCTCTCATTGATTACTTCCAACTATTTACTTTGCTTTTATTTTACAAAAATCAGAAATCCCCCCTTTTGGTTACTAAGAAACTAGAATTTGATAACAACAATCGCCTCTCTGTGGATACGAACTCTTCCTTACTTTATACTTCATTTATATTTTGTTGAGTAAGAAAGTGAATTATTTTTGACGCATACGACTGCGATCAACATCTTTTTTCATTTTTAGTCTTCGCAATAGAATTCTGCAATAACGAGGGTGTATGTGCTTTGAGAAGAAAACTGCAGACTTCTTATAGTTAATCTGCTATCCATAAATCTTACTGAATTTATTGATGACTTCCAATAAAGTATTAACATTTTGAATATCAGCTTTCGCAAACAACAAATAGTCATCAGCAAATAGTAAATAGGTTACCTGAGGTACATTCCTCGAAATCTTAATACCTTGCAACTTTTTTGAGTGTTCATCTTGTGCCAAAGATCTTGTGAGAATCTCCATAGTAAGAAGAAATAGATAGGGTGACAGTGGGTCACCCTGTCGTATTCCTCTTGTCGGCTTGAAAGATTTACCTGGTGAGCCATTCAAAAGGATTTGAATATCATTGGTACTGATACCCTCGTGTACCAGTTGGCGCCATTTGCAGCTAAAACCCAGCTTCATCAGAACATTGTCTAATAAAACCCATTCAATACGATCTAAATCCTTACTCATATCAAGTTTGAGAGCCATGTAGCCTTTTTTTGTTTTCTTTCTCTTCATACAATGAATAATCTCATGTGCTAGAAGTATGTTGTCACCTATCTGTCTGTCAGGAATGTACGCTGCTTGCATGGGTGAAATGATTTTATCCAGATGCCTCTTCAGTCTGCTTACCATGATCTTTGTAATGAGTTTATATGTTAAATTGCACAGTGCAATCGTCCTATAGTCACCTGGTGTGTGAGGAAGTTTGGTCTTGGGAATCAAGCAAATATTGGCTTTGTTCATCTTCTTTAATAATTTTCATGAGGTAAAAAAACTTTGCACCATTCTTATAACATCTTCTTTGACCACCTCCCATTGTGTTTGGAAGAACCCTGGTGGGAAGCCGTCTGGTCCGGGAGCCTTCCAAGGCTGCATATTTTTTAGTGCTGCTTCAATCTCCTCTTTATCTGAAACTTTAACAAGGGATATGTTGTCTTCTTCAGTAATACAAACTGGGAGTACATTAAGGAAGTCATTGTCTTGCACCGGGATCGTAGATCTCATTATAGTTTGGAAATGATTGATAAGCATATTCTCTAGATTGTCTCTTCCACTGCACCAGCTTCCATTTTGTCTTTGTAGAGACTCAATTCTATTATGTGCTCTCCTTTTGTTGGCTTGCACGTGAAAATGCTTTGTGTTTTGGTCAGCTTCATGAAAACTCGTATCCCTTTCTTTCTGTTTGAAGAATTCCTCCTCTCTGATGTTCCATTCATTTATTTCTTTCTCTAACTCCACCACCTTATCAGTATTGTCCATTAGTTTTCCTGGTTGTTGGAGATCTTCTAGTTGTTGCTGCAGGGTTTTCAGCTGCTGTTGAATATTGCCGAAAGTGGTTTTGTTCCACAATAACAGAGTTCTCCTTGTTTCAACTAGCTTTTGGTCCAGAGAGTAAGCTACATAACCATTTACATGCTTGGCCCAAGCATTATTTATTTGTATTTTACAAGAGTTATCACGTAACCAACATTCAAAGAACTTCTAATTCTTAGTATTGTGAGCATTATTGGGTGACATATCTAAGAAGATTGGACAATGGTCATATCCTAGAAAAGGAAGACGTCTTACACAAGAATTAGGAAAGTGTATCAACCATTCAGTGTTCGTTAGAGCTCTATCCAAACGAGATCTAATTTTCCCCATGCCATGCTTATTACTTGTCCACGTATAAGGGTTGCCATGGAATCCTAAATCGTATAAACCAATGTCTTGAACTAGTTGAGAAATGGATGAAGGTTTTGAAGTGGATTCGTTACAACCTAGTATTTCCTCACTATTCAAGATAATATTAAGATATCCTATCATAACCCAAGGGGCCTGTATATTAAAAGTTTCGCAAACATTTTCGATGAAATTCCACTGAGTATTTCTCTCTTGAGGATATGGACAACCATAGACACACAATAAAAGCCATTTTGGTTTGGCAGGATCACTATTGACAAGACAATGGAACATGTTTTTATCTTTGTAGATAAAGTCAAATTCAAAACCATCCTTCCAAAGAATACAAATACCTCTAGCTCGACCAACAGATTGAACATAGCAATTGTTTGGAAAATTTAGGGGTCTTATATAATTTAAGATTTTATGTGAGTTGATCTTAGTCTCTTGAAGAAACACAATATCAGGGTCTAGCATTTTTCAATAATCCTTAAGGTAGTTTCTAGTTTCTTTGGCTCTAAAGCCATTGCAATTCCAAGATATAATTTTCATAATACTTAATTGAAGTAAAACAACAAAAACAGTATTATGGGTATTAGTAGGGAAAATTATCATAAAACAAATGTCGAAATCAAGAATTGAGAGATGTGGGCAAGTTTTTACCTGGGCAGATGTTCCATGGCTTTCATTTGTGGGGTTCAAAGCTTATGCATTTGAAATATCAGCTTCCATCATCTCAGTAGAATGGTTGTCCATACTAGTAGAAATATTATCGACCTCATTTCTAGGTGGAATTACATGGAGATTATGAGGGTTCATTGAAGGAGGTCGATTGAGTGTTGAGTTTCTCATCCTCTTATTCTGCCTATTATCTACAGCTTCAGCATCAGCTGCCATTTCTTCTGCAAAGGAATTGTCCATGCTCCTTTCATCCTCATTTGGTTCGTAAACATTAGCCTCTTCATGCAGGTAAGCTTCGTACTCTTCGGTGGATAGACTATCAAGATGCAAAAGATAATTTTTTTGCATACAGATACTATCAACATGGTCTATAACCCAACATTTGTCACAGATATTGTTAGGTTGTAGGCACCAATGGTATCTGACCCAAATTCTTCACCAGTCGTTGTTTTCCACCATCCACCGCGATGCAGTGGTTTTTTGAGATCGATCTCAATTCTTGCAGATACTGTGTTACCATATCTGGGTCTACAATTTTCTGGCTTTGTTGATATTTTCCTCCCCATGAAAGCCAATGCTTCATCAATAACAGCAACATTCATGTATTCTAGCCTTATATATTTGAATTCAATAGTGTAAACTTGAGTATCAAAAGCATAATCCTATAAAGGGATATTTGAGTGATACTTTTGAACCGCAAATAGTGCTCCACCAATTATCCATTGACCGTTCTTGATAATTTCTTCTTGTTCCTCTTCATTGTTAAGCTTCACTAGTATTAGGTTGTGACCCATCACACGAATCTCCTTCCTCCTGTATTGCCTCCAAAGGGAATTCACTCATGCTTTTATTATCTTCATGTCTATCTTTGCTTTTGATTTCAGTTTTCCAAGCAGACTAAAAGTCCACTCATCAGCTGCAGTATTGATGTTCTGAGTTGTACCCACTACATGTCTGTTAGCGGCTGGTATTTCAATAGCAGCATTCCTGAGTTGTCTTGAGAGCATATTAATGGGGTTTCCATTGTTAGCAAGTTTCTAACTCACTCTCTCTCATAATATTAGCAGTAGTCTTCTTCATCCAACAACACAGTCTCTTTCTCTGTTACTCTCCTTTCTTGTTTCTTCTTTTTCTGGGTACTCTTAGAGTTTTTCTATTTGAAATAGTGGGAAGCTCGCTCAGCTAAGCACTTCTTAAATAACTATGTTTTCAGCCATCAAACAGGGAGCTCTAAACCCTAATTAACCCTTAGATAGTTAAGATCAAATGGGTTATTGGTTGATAATGAAGAAACATAATAGAGACGATATCGAAGAAGAAGGTGTTGGGAGAAATTATAAATCGGAGTTGTTGTTTCTAAAGATCCAGAAGAGCAGAAAGAAGAAAAGGAAGAAGAAACAAAAGGGTTTATTGTGTACTCATCTTCGGTACGGGCGGAATCGTAAAATGATACATGCTCTCTGCCCTAATTGAGAAATCAGGTAACTATTGAATTAAGCTTTCATTTTTATTTACTTGATTAGTATTAAAATTATAAATTGGTGGTTGTAATTATAAATTATTTAAATTTAATCGCAGAACCATATCGGTTCTAACGTCGTTTGCAACTTAGATCACCCAATCTTTTGGGATGTTACAAAATATTTGAATGGGAGAAAAAAAGACATAGGAAGGTAGAATACGGTTGTGTTAGAGCATTGCTCGGTTGAACCCACCAAGCGTTGGTATGTCAAGTTTGGTTGTCATATTTTAGTGATGTAAAACTCATTTAAGAGTCGCTTGATTTATATGTACTAGAGTCAAATTTGTATAGGTTAGCTTGAAAGTATTAGGATGAGACATTACAAGTATTGTTAAGACTTGAAGATGTGAAGAAGAAGAAGAATAAGAAGAAGAAAGAGCTACAACAACAACATAATCCTTCCACTTGAGGTTAGTGATATTTGACTTGAACTATTTTATTCCCTATCATATCTTTCAAGTCGTGCATATTGAAAACATAAAACTGCGAAGCACGAACACTCTAGATAGACATAGTATTAAGGAATATAATATGAAGTTTCTTGATTAACCATTAAACTTTGTATATAAAACATCAACATAATCGTATGAATGCTATTGTGATTATGTATGGGTATGAGGTAAGGATTTCATCATAGGGAACAATGTTTACATGTGTTCTAAGGAAGTAAGTTCATGATACGTGTTGTGAACCAAAAGGGAAATCGCCAGGCGTTATTTGGGTTGTTCTTCATTGCATATCTTATGAACGACCAATATGTGTGATGTGTATAACCGTTCACAACATATTCATGTTCTTGGTAGAACTGTTCACATAAGGCCTGACTTTTGTATTGGTATAACTTTTATTAGTAAAACCAATCTTAAGTAATCACCTGGGGTATGATCGGGTTGTGTATGTCTTAACTTATTACTGGGAAAAGGGGAACCGATCCTACTAAGAGGTGCAGTGCATCACAAGTGGGGACCGATCCTTGTATGAGGTGCATCAAGTTTTATGGAAGAAAGGTGAACCGATCCTATGAACATGTGCAGCAAAGTTTTGGAAAGGGGGAACCAATCCTATGAACATGTGCAACAAAGTTTTGGGAAGGGGGAACCGATCCAATGGACATGTGCAGTGCATACAAGTTAGATACCATATATATGTGGGGAACCGATCCTAGTACCTAGTCATCCGTTTCTTTGGTAAGCTAGTGTAACTATGCACAGTACTCACATGGAAACCCATGAGATGTGATTGAGTGGAACTTGATTAATCACATAGTTCTTGAAAGTCAGATGAACTAATTCTAAACTTGTCTGGAAGTGTGGTAAATCGGTTTCAAGTGAGAAAGCATGGTAAAGACTTGCAAGAGTAAGATGCCGACACTCTTTGAACACGGCGCATTAATGCTTATTCTATTTTGTTCAAAGATATTCCTTAATGGATAAGAAGGAAGTAAATCCCAAGATCGAATTAAAATAAGTTAAGAATATTTTTAATTAAGGGTTTTTAATTATATATGGAAAATAAGAATTAGTAATGTGCATTTTCCAGAACATCTCAAATTCTTGCTGAAATTTGTTTTGATAATATGCCAGAACATCTCAAATTTTTTGGCAAACTTGTTATACCCAATCTGTCACCAAACAATATGCACAAAGTGAGATGGAGTTCATAAGTGGCAGAATTGATTTATCATATGATAATCGGAACTCCAAACTTTGATTTATGCGGATTCATTATCAGACAGATGATACGAATCTGGAAGAATGGAAAAAGCATGGGTTTTCCATGTCTTATTCTAGAATCTGCAGTACCTATGAGATTGTTACCAATGACTCTCAAAGACTTGTTCCAAAGTCGCATAACTACACTATTATCAATAGGATGAGAGGACAATGTCGGGGTGAAACAAGCTCAAGTGCTGTTCAAAGTACTCCTATGCAAGATACTGATCTTGAAACCTACTACCGAAAGCTTAGTATGAAAAATGAATGTCTGGAATGACAGAAAGAATATTGCTGAAATTCTTGGTGGAAGCTTCTGGAAAGGTAATGGTCTTTGTTTTGATAATATGCCAGAACATCTCAATTTTTTTGGCAAACTTATTGTACCCAATCTGTCACCAAGCAATATACACAAAGTGAGATAGAGTTTAGAAGTTGCAGAACTGATTTATCATATGATAATCGGAACTCCAAAATTTGATTTCTGCGGATTCATTATCAGACAAATGATAAGAATCTGGAAGAATGGAAAAAGTATGGGTTTTCCATGTCTTATCTCTAGAATCTTTAGTACCTATGAGATTGTTTCCAATGACTCTCAAAGACTTTTTCCAAAGTCGCATAACTACACTATTATCAATAGGATGAGAGGACAATGTCGGGGTGAAACAAGCTCAAGTGTTGTTCAAAGTACTCCTATGCAAGATACTGATCTTGAAACCTACTACCGAAGGCTTAGTAGGATAAATGAATGTCTGGAATGACAAGTCAGCTTGGATTCTCTCAAACATCCAGAAATTATTTCATATCTCTCTCAGATTGCTGAAGAATATAAGGATACTGAATCTGATGAATATTTTGGCCTGAGCGACACTAGTTCAAGCTCTTAGACTTGTGTCTAAATTATGTTTGGTTATTATTGTATCCATAAGATTTTTTGTTTGTTTTTGATCATTTTGTTTAAGTATTGTAAAACTTTAAATTATGTTTTGGTTTTATGAGAAATAGCATATCGTTTTGATTGATGCATGTTTTGTGAATAAGAGCTGTCAAAAACTTCTGAATGATTGTGAGATGTTTGATTTCGATCTCAGAATATGTTGTGTCCCTTATGGTTTGTGTGACTTTTTGATTTAGCGGGATTAAGTTCTAGCCCAAGTTGGTAGGATTTATCAAAGGATCATGAGGGATTCCTGTAGAAACAATATGTGAAAAAGTCACAATATGTTGAATCGGTTTTGGTTTAGCATGAAAGCATATGTGTTTCGACGATTTTCAACTTTTTCTTGCAATTGTTAAAACCGATTTTCAACCTTTCTCTGGTAAAGGTTGGTTGTTGTTATTCTTTTGTTTTTGGCATGGGAATGACAACATGATGGTATTTCGATATCAATTCTCCCGGAAGAAGAAAGCGATGGAATCATATTTGGAGAAGTTGGATGCGAAATTGAGGTAACAATCTTGTTAGTTAATTGTTTTCCTATTTTAAGAAAAGCCTATTTTTATTTAATATATATATATTGCTTTTTCTTAAAGGAAATTTTTGGTACAATTGATGTGTTTATTCCATTATGATTGTATGGATGTGTGTGTTAGTCAATTGTTTCCGGATAAGTAAAACTTTTGCTATCTTGCTTTGTTTGTGTGATATCAATAGTTTAGACTTACAAAAGTTGGTGCAATTGCGGTGCTTTAATATTATGTTGATTCAATTGCTTCCAGTTAAGTAAAACAATTGTTACTTTGCTTTATTGTGTAGTATGAATTGTTTAAGCTTACAAAATTTCGGTGCAATAGTGAAACTATGATTTGTATGTTATTTCTATTGTATCCGGTTGAGGTGAATAATTATGCAAGTTGATTTATTGGTTTGTATGAATTATTTATGGCTTAACGAATGAATATATTGGTGGGACAAGTTGTTTAGTCCAATTCGATTCCGGATAATCTAAGCTAAGTTAATTTTGATCTTAGTTAGACTTATCAAAGTGGAGGTTTCGGTTATTCAAGTCTAGACGAAAGCCTAAACAAGGAAATTCTAGTTAACTAACCTAGTATTTGGCTTGTTTGAAATCTAAAGGTCTAAGTTATATGGATAATTAGAACCTGATAAGAAAAATGGAGTTTTCTTTGTTTTGGTCTTATCGAATGAAGCGGTTGTATTTATACAATCGGTTTAGCAAAGGAACTAAGTTTCTTAGTTTATTTTCGGTTTTCTAAACTAGTTGAGAAAATTGCTTCGGGAAATTATTTCCAAGATAACATATCAAAACGTAATTACTTGTAGTTTCGGTTTTGATATTGGTTATCAAAAATGGTGTGTAAAACCCTCGTGCTTGACTCAACAGGTTGCAAGTCTATTCTTGAGATTTGTAAGATCCTTTTCGTGTTGTCCATTGTTTGTTCTTTGCTTTGTCACTTTTATGACAAAAAGGGGGAGAAATATATGGAGTAAACAAGTATGCTATAATCAATCTTGGTTGATTGGTATCACTAAGGAAGAGGACAATGGTGCTTGAACGTTTATCTAACGAATGAGGAAAAGCACAGACTAAGGGGGAGTAACATATCATATGAATGTGATAACAAAGATGTGCGGATTGAATATCTACCTAGCTCACCTTTAGGGGGAGTATAAGCTTTGTTATTATAGTGCAGCTGCTGCATTTTTGAGGATTGAATGAATGCAGGTTATGTGTTGTTTATTCGGAATCAAGCATATGTTAATGAATTCTTGTAATTTGTTTATCCATATGATTGTAAGAGTTTTGTCACCAAAATTGACAAAGGGGTAGATTGTTAGAGCATTGCTCGGTTGAACCCACCAAGCGTTGGTATGTCAAGTTTGGTTGTCATATTTTAGTGAAGCAAAACTCATTTAAGAGTCGCTTGATTTATATGTACTAGAGTCAACTTCGTATAGGTTAGCTTGAAAATATTAGGATGAGACATTACAAGTATTGCGAAGACTTGAAGATGTGAAGAAGAAGAAGAATACGGAGCTACAACAACAACATAATCCTTCCACTCGAGGTTAGTTATATTTGACTTGAACTGTTTTATTCCCTATCGTATCTTTCAAGTCGTGCATATTGAAAACATAAAACTGCGAAGCATGAACACTCTAGATAGATACAGTATTAAGGAATACAATATGAAGTTTCTTGCTTAACCATTAAACTTTGTATATAAGACATCAAAATAATCAGATGAATGCTATTATGATTATGTATGGGTATGAGGTGAGGTGAGGATTTCATCCTAGGGAACAATGTTTACATGTGTTCTAAGGAAGTAAGTTCATGATACGTGTTGTGAACCTAAAGGGAAATCACCAGGCGTTATTTGGGTTGTTCTTCATTGCATATCTTATGAACGACCAATATGTGTGATGTGTATAACCGTTCACAACTTGTTTGTATTCTTGGTAAAACTTTTCACATAAGGCCTGACTTTTGTATTGGTATAACTTTTATTAGTAAAACCAATCTTAAGTAATCACCTGGGGTATGATCGGGTTGTGTATGTCTAAACTTATTAGTTCTTGAAAGTCAGATGAACCAATTCTAAACTTGTTTGGAAGTGTGGTAAATCGGTTTCAAGTGAGAAAGCATGGTAAAGACATGCAAGAGTAAGATATAGACACTCTTTAAACACGGTGCATTAATGCTTATTCTATTTTGTTCAAAGATATTCCTTAAAGGCTAAGAAGGAAATAAATCCCAAGATCGAATTTAAATAAGTTAAGAATCTTTTTAACTAAGGGTTTTTAATTATATATGGAAAATAAGAATTAGTAATGTGCATTTGATTATTAGATTTTTCAAGGAGTCGATCATTATTTTTGGACAGTGCGTTCATATGAATTATGAAAATCGAATCTGGTGGAGTAATGAAAATATCTTGAGAATATTTTTGGTTTTGGAAATTCCTTGGTGTCCAAACTTCCTTGTCTATAAATACTTTGAGTTTGCATTTCTAGCAAACTAATCTTGCGTAACCTAGACTTCCTCTTTTGTCTTTGTTACTGGTGAGGCGCCTATCGGAGAGGAGAGTAATCTAATTAGGTGAAATCTCTTACGGCCACTCAGTTTAAAGTTTTCTTTGGGATTGAGAAGCTCTAGCATGACCCATTGGTGGGAAACTAGATATTGCAGTTTATCTTTAGTTTTCTTATTGATTTGATTGACTAACGGAGGTTGAATCTTGATTGCACCTAGTTTTTTTATGCTTGAGAATCTTCTCTTCTGATATAAGATTCACTCAAACTAGTTCAAGGTTTCGACAGGGATCTTTAGACAGTTGTTATATCTAAAGACGATCTTGTGATAATCCATTGTTAATAGACTCCGTTCTGTGTGTGATTGATCACAAGGGATTCAAGTGATTGTGTGCAGGTGTTTATTGAAGATCTAAGAAGATTTGAAGACAAAGAAGATATTGAAGATTTCTTACTTGGTGTTTTTATAATCTTTGGTGTGCACAATACTTGTTTGGGAAAAAGAGGATCCAATTAATAATTGGTTTATCCTTGTGGTAGATTGGATTGATTAGTTGAGGAAGATCGGCATCAACACATATCACTTGGTTGAAGAGTGTTGTTGGCTTAATCTTAGTGATTGCCTTTGGGTGATTTAATGTAAGATAGATCTTGGAACCTGGCAAAAGAGTTTATGTTAAGATAAACAAGGGAACCTTTGTGCAACTCATATCACTTTGTTGAAAAGAGTTGATACCAAACATATTTGTTGTTCATTTACTGTTTGGAATACGATCCAAAAGAATTGGTCCAAGTACGTGACTTGTTTACAGGTTGGAGGCGTAGGAATACTGAGGGAACTAGGTGAACTATAGGTTTAGTTGCTTGGTCTCAACTATACGAAGTTGTCTTATTTTGTATAGCGGCTTAATTCTGAGAGTATTCAATTCTGGACTAGGTCCCTGGTTTTTTCTGCATTTGCGGTTTCCTCGTTAACAAAATCTTGTTGTGTCATTTACTTTATATTTCCGCATTATAATTGTTTTATTATAATTAAAGTAAATTACACAAACGTTAATTCCTATTTACTTGATACGTGAATCCTATTGAGTTTGGCTAGGTCCTAAACTTTGTATCAAGTAAACACACTTTGTTGTTGTATTGTCTCGATCTAGTATCCATAAACAATCACACAAAGTGTGAACCGATTTGTTGTATTGTCTCGACTCAGTCTATAGACAATCACTTTCGGGGAAAGGACTTATAGGAAGGAAAAGTTATAGCTTGAGGTATATTTGGGGTACCCTCGCCTTTTCAGGTTGTTTAATTTCAGGTTTTATGGAGGTTGAATATCAGAACAAGATTTCCCCAAAGAAACTGAAATCAAAACATCCAAATTAATGCTGGTATGGATTATTCTAATATTTGTGTTTGATTTGTGAAATCAGTATTCTTCTTAAACCAAACGCCTTCCCACTTTCCGTCGATTGCTTAATTTCAGTGTTTGTAATTAATAAGCATCCATTATTTTAACCTGATTAGGAGTCTCACCGAATTCAACTGTCAACACAAGAGATTGAAAACCTCAAGCTTAGACGAAAAGCCATGAGTCACTCTCAAATGTGATGATGGAAGGGAGATTCTTGAAAGAGAGTTTTGTTGAAAGATTCCTGGTATTGCACTCAAGAACAAGTTTATTTTTCTGTTTATTAGGATTTGTTGTGGTACTTTACATTCATATCTAATTAATTCCAACATGTGTATTCTTAAGGTACTTGCCGATCGCATTATCAGGACTAGAAGCCACCAAAAAGCCAAGCACACAATTGATAGTAAAAGATTCGCTCAACGCAAAGCTGAAATGGTGCATACATACATATGTTTGGCTTTACAGTCACTTTTCATTCCTGCAACTTGGAAGCTCTTCAAGGTTTATTATTTGGTCTTGGATTTGGCTGTTTATGGTTACTCATATTCATCCGTGTAAAACGTTACAGAACCTTGTCAAGAATGGGAATGCCATATGCTAGTAGACATTTGATAGTGCTAAACCATATTTTTTCTTCTTCAAAATTCGTAAGAAATATAGTGGACATGAGATTTTTCAGATAAGTTTTGTTGTTGAATACTATTAATCACTGTGCATGATGGAATTTTTTATAGGCTTAAAGAATGGAGGGAATCCACCAACTGAAAGTGATTTATACATTGAAACCCATGCAAATAAAGACTTTAGCAAAGCGTTGCACCCAATTTCTGAAGGATACATAGTAAGTAATAAACTAATAGTGGTTTGAAAATACGAGTAGTAAAGTTGAAATCCTAACTCATAAGAGATCAGGTCCTTTAACTTAAAAAAAATTCTGATTTACATAGTCACAAATGAGGGAACAAGGTTGGATTTAGAACTTCTCTTCTTAGTTTAATTGAAACCTAAAGAACCATGAACTATATGTAAATTAGACCTACTTATTATTAGTTAAGAACATATTTCATTATGTTTTGCTTCATGTCATTTGAACTGTAGGTTGTGTTAGGCATTTCTGATTTTTTTTAATATTATAACCTTTTGATTGAAGGAGGTATGTTAGAAATGCATATCTCATATGTGTGATATCTCTGAGTTCCTGCATATTGGTGTATTTAATTATCCTTGGATGCTTAGTACGCGTAATGAGTTGGATGTGGGATGGGAAAAACTGAAAAAGTCATATAAGTTGAAATGGTTTGGTGTCTCTTGCTAAATATTACCCTTGTTTCCAGATGGTAAACGTTCCTTGCTTGATGGTTTTATATATATATCTGTATTACTTCATTTATATGCCTTGATTAGTGGGCTGTCTAGATTTTCCGATACACTACGCCACAGTTTCTCGATGCTTGAAGCCTGAGATATTGTTTCTGACTTGATGTACTATTTTTCGAGTTTAGATGAATTGGTTTCCTTTTCTGTGATGTAAATTGATTCTATATTGCCTTTATGTTTTCATTTTAGAAATCCCGCATCAAAACTTGTTATTAGTTGATGTGAGAAGCCCTGCTGAGTTTTCTATGCTAAGTTAGGCTGGTTCTTCCTCAAATACTTGACCACTTGTTTCTATGTCTTCAACTTCTGTTGTGTAATACCCAAAGTATCACTGTTTTGGTTCTTATCATTCGATGGAGTTTGAACTAGAGTACAATGATTGGCAGATGTCGGAAAAATTAGATCATTCTCAAGATCCTGAAACATAATCGAGATGCATTGTATTCTCGTTTAACCCCAGTTTCAGATGATGCATCAATATTTCAAGCATTAGTGTCAAATGCAACCCAATAGACTTGTGAGAACTGAAAGTTATATTGATTGTATGCCGCCTTTTCTTATGCATCGTGACAAAACAACTCCATGTTTACCTGTAAACTCCACAATTAAGACCCTCTGATTGCTTCTTGGAATCAACTTAGAAATTAATCCCCAATTTATGTTTGCAGCATGGTAACTTTGTATCGGAATGAATTACTTCGTGTTCATCACCATTGAATGTTTCCTGCTATATACTGTAATATGTATTACTTAGTAGTGAAATAAGATTATTATTATTTTATTTTCAGCGTAATCCTGAAGCATTCTGTCATAGATTACCCGCAGAATCTCGTTATACTATATGTTGCGTAATAAGCTCTTCATACTATACAATAACGTCTCTAATCTATACAAATACCTAATTTTTTGTGCAGGATACATGTGATTAGTGAAGAGTGCACAGTTTTTTTATGTCTGGTGTGCCTGCTACTTAGGAAAACAGTTCAATGCCTTGCCTATGACAGGATTTCTTAGATGAACATTTTTGCTTATCCGTATAGGATTTTTGCGATTCACATTTTTGCTTATTCGTGTTTCTACTTGACACCGTTAGATGGTTATTGAAATAGAGTTACTGACTTTTGTACTTACAGTTATTGGTTGCTTCCTTTGTTCCCCAATAACTATGAGTTGTAATTAGGGCGCATAGGAGAAACCTTTGAAATACCGAATTATTTGTGGATCTGTAAATTTAACTTTATATTTTTGTATATGAAACAATGAATAGAAGAAAGGAAAAAATGAATAGAAATGACCTTTATGTTTTTAACAGGTGTCCAGGCATATATATTTCGTTTGACACACGCCGAGGGATAATAATCACGAATTTTTTGGGGGGACCCGAAAAATAATTGGGGGCCCCTTACTACATGACAAAAAAGGTCATGAAATAGTAATCGGGGGTTACCCTTTATCCCTATTTTTTTTAAATGCCTAAACTACCCCTAATGATTAGTGTTGATTAGTGTTAGTTGTGTTTAGGGTGATTAAAATCATATTTATGGATAAAATTTTGATAAAAGAAATTTTTTGTTTTTGTGGTGTGGAGAAGAATGAGGTGAGTTTTTTTTTGGAAAACTTAGGTTTATTTGAAATGGGTGATTCTAGTGGAGGAAGTGATGTTGGTGATGGTTTAAACAACATACATGATTGTGTTGATGGTGAGATTGTGTCAACTAATCCTATGGATTGGATGTTTGATGAAGAGATGTTAATAGAGGAAGCTTTGATAAATGATGCAAGTGAACCTACTATTGCTCAAAATGAAGGAACCAATCCTCAAAATGAAGAACCCAGAGCTCAAAATAATCAGGTAAACTTCCTATACTCTTCAAATAGTCTGAATGTTGCTCTAAGTGGTCGATTCATGGTCACTGTAGTTGCAGGAATTCCCACAACACACCCCTTCTAATATCTTGATAATAATTTCTTGATCTAAATCCATTTGATATGAAAATGATGATTAAAATACTAAAATTATAAATGGACACACAAATTTTTACATGGTTCGATCAATTTGATCTACATCCATGATTCTTCACTATGATTGTTTAAGTCTATATTTTATTTACATTGATAACCTCCCTTAATGGAGTTCTAGATCTAGTTTTGGGGAAGAAGATGATAAAGAAAAATACATTCTCTCTCTAAAAATATCTCTCTGCAAAAATTCTCTCTCTCTTACCAAAAATTGTGTCCCTCTTTTCTCTCTCCTACTCTTCTCTATATATATGTGTTTACATAGTGGATGACAGCTCATATACAACTCATACTTCCCCTATTTTAGGATCCTTTACTACACTTTCACAAACTCTCTCCATAATCTCCAGGATCTTTCCCTCTTGCTACATTCTTGCGAGCTGCCGCCTTATTCTTGCAAGCAATAATAAAATTTTCACATCTTCCTTGTGTTTTATGTTGTCGTTGTTTATTATGTCATTCTTGTAATCAATCCGCGACACTCGCAATGTGTCATTTATGAAAAATTCGCAAGTATGTCCTTGCTGCGATATTCTGATCATACATTTTGCCCCTTTTTTCTTGAATATTGCTTGAAAAGCAATCTTTAAGAAAAAATCTATTGTTGTAGTAGTCTTTGATCTTTGTTGATGAAGGAACTAGCGAAAGAATATTGGACTTGAAAAGTACGTACTTGCCTCTATTCTTTTGTGAAGTTCCGGATCTTTGCGAAGTAAATAAGAAGTATCAACCCTTGAAGTATAAGAAGTATGAAATATCCTTTAAGAATTATAAGAAGTACTCAATCCTCGAAATATAAGAAGTATCTGTCCTTGAATGAGAATAAGAAATTTTGCCTCTATTCATGCGAAATTATTACTCCATTTTTGGTGAGGATTCTTGTTCTTCATTAGTGAATGTCCACTTTGAAAATGATTCTTACCGAGAAGATAAAGGACATAAAATATTTTCTTGGTAATCCATAGTTGCATCTGTTCTTTATCTATGAGGGTAGAATCATTGAGAAAATGTTGAATGAGCGAATTGTTTCTTCATCCTTATCTTTCCTCTGCCTCATGATAGTATAATCTCTTCAAGGTGCTTTTAATTGTGCAAAATAATCACATTCTGCGAAATAATCATATCTCTTGCGAAATTATGAATGAGTCTGTGAAACTCTGAATAATCTGTGAAATTCTGAATAGTCTCTGTGAAATTATGAAGTACTCTGCGAGATTCTAAAGTATTCTGCGAAATTCTGAATAATGCTCCTGAAATAGTGCTGCAAATAGTGTTGCGAATAGTGCTGTGAAATTTTGAATAGTACTCCTGAGAGTAAAATAATTGTGAAAATCTAATGCTTATGTAATGTGTATGCGATGCTTTATGCCATGAAATGTTTATGCAAATGCTTTCATGATGCGAGTATGATGCTTGTATGATGAGAATGCTTATCTATTGCAATTTATCGCTAATGTTTGTGTTACTTAGCTCATTTTGTCGCGGTAAAATTGATGTAGCTTTAAATTGCTTCTGTTCTTCATTTCTCTATTTTTGTCTCTAGTATATGCATTCCTCTTTGCATATTTAATGTTCTCGCAAGTTCATTTGGTTGTGCCTCATATTTCTTGCTCATTGTATCTCATTGTTTTATTGTCTCCATTGTTTATTCCTGCACTATTAGTCTCATATAATATAATATAATCAAAATATCATAATATAATATAATCATACATGTTCGCAAGCTTGTTTGCTTACATATAATCATTTTCGCAAGCTTATTTTCTTACCTTCTTATGTGGTCTTATTTTTCCTTCCTAGTTAAAGGTCTTATTTCGCCACATTTCTTTTTTCTTTGCGACAAAATCGCAGGACGTTCTTACATATGCATGCAAAAACCCATTGATCTTTCCTTATCCTTGTTTTGTCAATTTCTCTGCGACAATATGACAGGCCTAAGTTTTCTTGCGAAGACAAAGCCCCATGACATTGCCGTCTTGCGATGAAATCGCAGGACGTCTTTACACTTTCATGTAAAAACCCATTGATCTCATCTTAACTTTTTCTCTTGGCTTTTTGCCTCTGTATAATATTCATCACGCGACAATATGACAGGCCTAAATGCTCTTGAGAGCGTAAAGCCCCATGACATTGCCGTCTTTAGACACTTATCAGCTCCCTAATGGAGGGTTCCGCCCTTATCTTCCCCTGGTTGCCCCTTTAAGGAGGGAACATCGGCCATACAAGACTAGCTCCTCCCATCCGGATTTACCAACATCCAGTTATTTTCGAAGCCTCTTGTCCTTTATGCCTATATGGCTTATAGTTACAAGACTGCACCCTAAGTGGGGTTTTCTTTGGGCCAAGTGCATCATAGCAAAGACTTACCAAGAATGGCCAGGGTAGGTTCATCCGTCCCGGGCACTCTTGGCTCAACCGTGTACCTCAGCGCCTTGGTCATACTCTGCACCTTTTAGAAGAGACCCTCGGTCGTCCAACCAGGGTATAACCTTATATAGTTGGAAATCCAAAGTATCTCTCCTGGATAGGTATCTCAAAGAAATGGACCCCAACTCTCCATGACTCAGGTTCCAGCAGCGGTGTAACCTTATCCCTAAGCCATGCACACAGATACCCCCTTGTATGACATACTTTAGGTCTTACATTTTCCTCTTGAGAAATTGTATCCGCGAACTAGTGTGCACGCCATAAAGGTTCGTCCCATTCTTATGTCTCTGCGAAATTTTATTCGCGTTTCTTTATTTATTCTTTCATTTCTGTCATTTCTTCTTTCATTCTCATAACATCATATTTGAATTAGATATTCTTTAAAATCTTTTGAAATCTTAGAAATCTTCTTTGAAATCTTGCGATTGTATCGCGTTGTTAAATCAAAAATCTTTTTATGTAAAAGAAATATTCTAGAGAAATCTTAGAATTCTTATTTGAAATCTTGTGATTGTATCGCGTTGTTAAATCAAAAATATTTTTCTATAAAAGAAATATTCTAGAGAAATATATAAATCAAATTTTCTCGGTTTTTTGAAATTTTGAAATCTTTGAAGTCTTGCGATTGTATCGCTTTTTGTAAATAAATCAAAAATCTTTTATTTGCGGTAAGTAAAATGTTCTAGGAAGGGGTACTTAGCTCTTATGTGAGTTGTATGAACGTCTCGCAGCAAAAAGAAGAGTGAGAGATGAGAGTTGAACCCTTGACTTGCCTCTTGCATTTTCTCGCAAAAAACCAACTGTGCTAGCCCTCTCTTGCGAAATAATCAAAGATCTTGCGAAGTAATCAAAGTTTAACTGTTCGAGAGACAATTATGTAAAAAAAATTCATATCAAAAATAAACTTGCGAGAAGCAAGAATTGATCCTGCGATCTGCTGCTTACATTCATGCCTTCCAACCAACTGTGCTAGTTCTATTTCTTGAGAAATTTATGTTCAAGCCTCTCAACCAACTGTGCTAGTTATCTTTCTTGCGAGATTTCTCTGCGAAATTATCATGAACTCTCTTCTGTGTGAAATATACCTGCGAAATTATCAAGGATTTCGCGAAAAAATATGCATGTGTTTGGGCTTGAACTCGCGACCATGAACTCATTAACGTCGCAGATCACCAACTGTGTTTCCTCTTGCTTACGAAATAATGAAACAATGCTGAGAGATTATCTATTTTTCACCCTCTATAAAAAAGAAGAAAATTACGCTCGCAGGCAAATTCGAACATGTGACTACAATCTCCCATACTGTTCTCTGGACCATCTGTTCAAGAACCTCTTTGTGAAATAAACGCAGAACTTTTTTACTTATTCTTTTACTCGCCAATGAAAATGAGAAGAAAAAATATCAATCTCTGCGAATTCGAACCCGTGACCTCTTGTTTGTTCTTTGAACCTTAAACCATTTGTTCTAATATTTCTTTGCAATATCTTCGCATAAAACTTATTACTTGTTCTTTTATTTGTCCTTGGTATTTCATCAAAAATCTGCAAAAATATCGCAGTTAGGAAGAATCGATCTCGTGAGCTTAAACTTGTACGCTTCTGGTTTGACCAATTGCACTATCTTCAACTTGTGAAAAAGTGGCGAGATTCACATGACTTATTCTTTTTAGTTGTCCTTTGTATAAGCTTTCTCTTTGTCCCTTTCTATTTTCTTTTCTAGCCATGCAATTTTATCTTTCTTTCTTGTGAGAGCTCATTCCCTGCGAGCAATCACCACGAGTAATGCAAGTTTTATATCAACTTCATAAAATTGAAAACAAAGATAATCATCAATTTTATTTTATTTTTAAAATCGCATAACCTAAAAAGTACGAAATTTTTTGATGCTCTGAAATTCGAGAAACTCGCACAATCTAAAAAAATTGAAATTCGCATGGCCTACATTTTTTCATACGTTTTTTTTTTTTTTTTTTTTAAACGTAATTTTTGAATATAAAATTAGAAAAGAGAAGAGATTTTGTCATGTAGAATTATTTGTTGGTGTAACTTCATTTGGTTTCTTCGCGATTGTTGATGAAGTACTTTGCGAATAAATCATTAGTCTTCTTCCTTTATCCACTGTGTTGTCTTTGTCCTTTGTGCTTTCTCCTCCGTTGGAATCTTAATTTTCTGTTAAAATGTTGGTATTGGTTTAATCCATTTATTCGCTGTCGTTGAGTATTGATAAGTTGGTGGATGCATCTTATCGCAAAAGAGAAATTTCACTGGAACTTTTGATTCTTTCATCTTTGACTTCAATCACAAAAAGTATGTTCACATTAGTTGTTTATACGATCAAAATTATGATTAAATTCAAGGTTTATGGATGTAAATTAATCATCAAAACTCTTGTTAATTCAAAATATCAACTAAACAACAAATTTTGTGAAAAACAAAGATTAATAGTTTAAAAATCAAAATCTTTCAGATCTATATTATGAACATATAATTTAAAAGATAAGATAGAATTTGTCATGTTTGAACAGTTAATTGATGCCGTTTCATTTTATTTAAAGATTTCTTCGAATCTGCTCCTGCTTCCCAACATTTCTGCTTCTCTTTCTCTGTATACATTTCTCTTAAATTTTGTTGGTTGTTGTACACCATTCGTTTCTTATCACGTCTCTGAGGTGCAGATGTCGTTTGTTAATGGAGGATGTGAAGTTCTCGCCCAGAACTTCCATATTTTCCCCTACATCTCATAGATCCAACTGAATTCATCATCAGCAATTGCTAATTTCTTTGGATCTTCTTCAACCCTAACAAGCAGGTAGTGTTTCTAGCGCCAAAATGTAGTTGCAGGAATTCCCACAACACACCCCTTCTAATATCTTGTTAATAATTTCTTGATCTAAATCCATTTGATATGAAAATGATGATTAAAATATTAAAATTATAAATGGACAAACAGATTTTTACATGGTTCGATCAATTTGATCTACATCCATGATTCTTCACTATGATTGTTTAAGTCTATATTTTATTTACATTGATAACCTCCCTTAATTGAGTTCTAGATATAGTTTTGGGGAAGAAGATGATAAAGAAAAATACATTCTCTCTCTAAAAATATCTCTCCGCAAAAATTCTCTCTCTCTTACCAAAAATTGTGTCCCCCTTTTCTCTCTCATACTCTTCTCTATATATATGTGTTTACATAGTGGATGACAGCTCATATACAACTCATACTTCCCCTATTTTAGGATCCTTTACTACACTTTGACAAACTCTCTCCATAATCTCGCAGGATCTTTCCCTCTTGCTACATTCTTGCGAGCTGCCGCCTTATTCTTGCGAGCAATAATAAAATCTTCACATCTTCCTTGTGTTTTATGCTGTCGTTGTTTATTATGTCATTTTTGTAATCAATCTGCGACACTCGTAATGTGTCATTTATGAAAAATTCGCAAGTATGTCCTTGTTGCGATATTCTGATCTTACAGTCACCATTGAACTGCTCAGAGTGAGGGTCGTTAAATCGATAGTATAACAAACCAATGACCCTTAAGAGTCGGCACTTATTTTGCACAAAAAAAACGACTCCAATATGTTGATTTTGCAGGTTATGAAAAATCGTCATAACCGAGTTTGGTAAATTTGACGACTCTAAATTATAGGTCATAGAGAGTCGTTTACTGAATATTTTTTGTACCGGACGACTTTTACAATTTTTACCCTCGGTAGCATATACTCTTAGGGTAGTTATTTATTTTTACTATATATTGACGACTCTACTTTGTTTTAGAGTCGTTATTTAGTACATCTCTAAATATTGACGACTCATTTTTTCTTTTTTTATAATTTCCGATTTCATAGAAACATTTCATTGAATCGTAAAAGGCTTACATCTTGCATAGCGTTTCACTGAAGGAAATGAAATACAATAGATAATAACGGTGCACTTAAACAATTAACCATAGATGTTGTAATTATATCTAGTTCCTTCCAAGATGAGGTGGCAATCGTCGAACTCAAACTTGTTCCCATGAAGCACCTCGTATCGCTTATAAGCCTTCCCCAACTGAAAACACAAAACAAAAACTTAGTTAGTATTGTTCAAAGCTTTCAATAAGTTTTACCTCTTGTTTAAATACTTACTATTATAACACCCAACATATTGGGCATGGCTTCCCTTACGGAATTAATTTCTCTTTTGAAAGCATCACATTCCAATTTATCTCCTCGAACTATTCCTTGACGAGTTTCAAAGACCTTGAGTTGCAATTTTTGTCCAATTCCACAAAAACGATGAATACACGGTTCCACCAAGCATCCAATTTTTCATCAATGTCTTTTCCTTGACTTTTAAAGTGGTTTGTGACTGTCAACCAAGCTCTCACAATGGCGCAATTCTCTTCGGAAGTGTAGGGAGTATCCATGATGTTGGTAATTATGATTTCAGTTTTTCTCTTGGATGATAACGAAATGAGAAGGAGAAGAGAAGGTTGATAATTATGGTGTTATGGTTTTGGTAAGGAGAAGAGGTGAGACATGGGTCTGTATTTATAGAATTGAAAGACCCAATCGCCTCAACCATATTTGGTGGAGTTCAATTCTCCAATAAATGCAAATAATATCTTTAGTCGTTAATATATTACGTTTAAAACCAAACGACTCTAACACTCTGTTTCATAAATTGGAAAGAGTCGTTATTATAGAAACGAAAGACTCTAGAAGGAAACAGAGCAGAATGGTGTACATAAGTTTGTCAAGAGTCGTTAGTTTACATAGATAGTCGTTAATGTTTCTTAAAGTGTCGGTAATGTTACATTCTACAATTTGACGACCCTTAATTTACGCAGTCGTGCATGGTCATTTTAGCAGATTGACGACTCTAATGTAAAAGGAATTACCATAATGTCAGTTTGAAAAGTCGTCAATCTGCAAAAGATTGTTTGAAGACTCTAAGGTCGAAAGAAGAGTAAATTTTTGAAGAGTCTTCTTTTGCGCATTTATTGTATTAACGACCCTTTAATGATGGTTTTGTGTTTTCTTTTTTAGTTGGTTGTGCAACAAATCTACCAGCCAGAACCCGTATCTACGATGGGTCCAGATACCTCCCAACATTATATATTTGGTACGTTTCCCTTAACCGAATACATCGAATTTATATATTCAAATAATTTTATTAGTGATCTCATGGTTGTTAAATTTGTTTGCTCGATGTAAACATGGCGTACCAAGGATGACATCAAGGAATGGGTTATCTCCAAGGAAAAATAAAAGATGTGTGTGGTTGTTCAAAGTAAACACATCGATTTTAAGAAAATGGAAATGGTATGCGAGTGAGCGGGTAAGAAGGGAGAAAGTCACAAAGGTAAGAATTACAAGTATGAGAAGAAGACAAATAGGGTCTACAAAACATCGTCGAAGAAGTGTGAATGCCCGTTCCGGATTGTTTTCAAAAGACATCATGAAACTGATCGATGGAGATTGTATAGTATTTCGGAGGTTCGTCACAACCATCATCCAACCAAAAGTTTATATGGACACCCTGCATATGCGCAGTTGAAACCATATCAGATGGACAAGGTTAGGAAAATGAAGGGATTTAGACCTCTTAAGATCTTAAATGCAATAAGGGAGGAAGATAAGGATAACTTGTCTACCATTTCCACAATCAACACCGCCAAAGCAACGCTTAAAAATATGAATGGAATGGTAGATTGATTATGCAACAATCATAGTGGTTAGAAGAAAAACTGAACTACGCAATGCAATTAAGGTGGGTCCGGGGGAGAAAGTGACTCATATTTTTCTTGCGCACCCAAGGATGGTGGACTTGGCTCAGTGTTTTTACCAGGTCCTTTTCATTGATTGCACCTACAAGACAAACATGTATAACATGCCGATGTTGAACGTGGTCAGTCATACTTCAGATAAACAGTCATTCACTGTTTCATGGTGCTTTATGGAAAAATAAGAAATATAGGACTATGTTTGGGCGTTGGGACAAGTGAGGTTGATTTACCGTGGAGAAGAGATGCCGCAGGTTATATTCACGGATAGGGATTTTTCAATTATGAATATCGTTCGTCAAGTTTTCCCACTTGCTCAACATTTTCTTTTTACGTGGCACATCCAGACCAATCTTTTTTCTAATTGCAAGAATCAAATCCAAAAGATCCATTCTAAGAAGGGTGATGAACTTTCTAAGGTGGAAAGAGATCGTCTAAGTCAACTTTCCCAAAAAGAGCGAGCGGAAGAGAAAAGAAAAAGGAAGGCAAAATACGATGAAGAGGGGGATATATGGAAAGATTTTTGCAAAGATTGGGACAATTTGGCTCATTCGAAAACCGAGGTTAAGTATTATGCCAATTTGCAAAAGTTTATTAATGATTGGAGCACGGATCATCAAAAGTTTGTCGAGTATTTCCTAAATACATAGTTGAATCCTTGGAAGGAGAAGTTTGTTTATGCATGGACCAATAGATACAAGCACTTAAAAAATGAGTCTACAAGTCTTGCAGAGCAGTCTCACGAACGTTTGAAAAACTTTCTGGAACAGAATACTGGTGGGGTAGTTACGGTACAAGAATCTATTCATGAGCATGCAGAGAATGACCTAAGAAAAATAGTGAAGCATATGGAGATAAGTAAAGACCGTTTTATGATTCAATATATTGAAGACAAAGATTTGTTACGGGGGGTGGCACAACAAGTATCATGGTGGGCAATAACCCATATGATGGAAGAACTTATAAAGTTTAGAGCTAATGCGGCCGCCGGAAAGGTGATGAAGGGTAATTGTATAACTGATATTTGGCTCGGCCTCCCTTGTAGACATAAACTTGGTGGGTACAAATATATCATTCCTCTTGAAGATATCGATCCATTCTTGCAGCAAATTTCATTCATCCCAAAGCCCATGGGTATAGCCGATGAAGAATTTGTAGACTTGGAGATTGGCAAGTACATCAACGAAAGATACCGAAAAATGAATTGTGCAGGAAGAAAAATTATGGTATCTAACCTGTGGTCGGCGGCCCGTAAGAGATTGGGGGTAGAAGAAGAGCCAATCAAACAAAAACCACCGGGAAGACCAACAACAAAAAAGTCATTTAGAGTAACTTTTAATGATGCCAAGGGTTGCGGAAGGGACCTTTCACGTCATGATCATGTCCGGGAGGAATTTGAGGAGTACGAAAAGTCTTTCATTCCTAATAAACGAGGTTGGTCAAAAAAAATATGAAGATATGGATATTGTTTAGCATGCGGTCGGTACCCAGCAAAGCCAAACTAGTGGTATGGTGACGATAAGAGGAATAAAGGGTAATCCAAAGACACCAAGGGATTTCCAAGGTAGACCACATCGTGTTGATTACACTTTGTACAAAGAGTATGCCGAACAACTTCCTTACATCATATTAGATCACCTTATATCCTCCGACGACGTTGATGGGGATGGAAATTGTGGTTAACATGTTGCCACCGAACAATTAGGGCATTTCGACGAGGCCAACGTACTTAAGGTCACCCAAATCGAATATGCAAGAACAAAAATGGCAGCAACACTTGTCTAAGGACAAGCAACTCTATTTAACCATGATCATGCAAGGAGATTCAAAAGATAAATAATTGAAGTTCAAAGAGTTGGTGTCTAACATGAAATGGCGGAAGGGGTCCAAGAAGGCCGTTTTTAAGTTTTGGATGTGAATTCCTTTTGGTGGTTAACTTTTAGCGGACACATGCACTTGTGTTGTGATTGTATTCAGCCAAGACTTCCCCAGAGGCTCTTGTATGTACGTACCATCAAGAACTAGTTGCTAGACGGCGATAAAGAAAAGAATAATTATAATGGCACATGTCAACAATAACCATTACATAGGTTTGAAGATTTTCGAACATTGTCCTCTACCACTGGTGGCCTATGATGATTGAGGAGACTACACCAAGGAGTGAACAAACCAGTACGAGTATGGAATGAACATGTGGAATGCTTTGGAAGGAACACGAAGTACAATGCCTGAACACATTTACACGTGCGACTAAATGTGGAAAGAGTTGTTTTTTTTTTGAAGTACAATGCATGAATAGTTGGATGTTTGTATTATCACGAATCCTTAATGAATAGAATGTGTTTTATGTTGTGTTATCAACTTATCCTTATTATTATTTATTTTTAAATAGGATCGTTTACATTTAAGAATTTTACCTAACGAATCTTACATTAACAACAAAAGTCGTTAGGCGAGTATTCATAAATATTAACGACTCTTATAGTCCAAATTTGATGATCTCATGTATGTTTTGGAACTTAAGAGTCGTTATTTATAAACAAACGACTCTAGGCAAAAATTCTTGAGGTCGTTAAAAGTATTTTAATAAACTAACGATTCTGTTATACCATAATGTTTTTGTCTCTTGGATGTTTTGGAACTTAATAGTCGTTATAGATCCCATTAACAAACGAACGACCCTAGTACCCGTTCTTTGACGAACTACTATATGTGTTGGAACTTAAAGTCGTTATTTTCAAATTAATAAGCAAACAACTCCATACATATACCTTCAACGGATCTTTCTGGAGATACTATTTCCCAAAAAAATAGTTGTTGGCCTATTTTCTATATAAACATTCGATCATTAACTGTTTAATAGAACTTAAAACAATCAAAGTATATCATTTTTTCAATGGCAAGTTCGTCATTAACTACCAATTCAATTAAAAGCATACTTAGAAGATGCAATCGACCAACCAAATCAATATTGTCAATGGAAGAAGAGATACGCCAAAGAAGCATACGATGTACTAAAAATCCATACGCTTTCATGCCGTATCCTAAGAAGGAAGAAGAAGAGATGCGTGAGTCCAAAAAAAGAGCCGAAAAACAATCCCATCTCCGAAAAGTATTCAAGCAAGTAGAGGAAGAGACCGAATGGGTTAAAAATTATTACATCATCAAAGATATTCCCGAAGAACATCAAGATGAGAGTATATTTTGGACTCAAGTTGGTTGGAGTCCTTTCGCTAACTACAACAAGAAACTACTCTATGATTATCTACCGTCCCACATTCGTGATAGAACGATTCATGTTATAATATTGTGCACCAACTATAACGAGTTTCTGTCGAGAAACAAAGGGGATAGGCATGCGGCCCAGGATGCATATACCAAATGGAGAGGATAGGAGTTTTATCACTTCGAAGACGCAATGGAAGTTGCCTCTCGCAAAAGGAAAAGGAATAACATGTAATGAGTTGAAAAGATGGAATTTATTTATTTAATGAGTTGATGTAAGTGGTTATTTCCTTAATCGGATAAATGTCCATTTTCGTTCCATTTTGGTGCCAACTTATAAGTTTGTAAAAGGGCTAGGCAAAATGAAAAAACTTAAACTGACGACCCTATATTTCTTTTTGACGGCCCTTGAAAAATATTGGACGACTTTAATATATAATTGACGACCCTTAACCTTTTTTTTAATCATTGACGAGCCTTCAAAAATTTGAGACAGATGAGCTAAATAGTTATACAAAGAAGTCGTTAATTTAATAAATGGGTCGTCCGGTTGGAGTCATTAACTGGTATTATAAATATTAACGATCCTTTAAAAAAATCAGACAGAGAGGTGGTTTGGTCTAGTGGTAAGTCGTTGGTCTGCAAAAAATATTGTGACGACTCTAACACTCGTTTTTAAAGTCATTGATCTGCAAAAAAAAAAAAAAATCCGACTCAAACAACAACTTCACATATTTCTAAGTTTTCCAAATCATTTTAACATACATATAAGCACAGCAACTTATAAACATCGTGTTAAATTGTTTGGAAACCCAAATAACGCATGATATCAATAATACGAACTACATAAAATATTTGTATCTAAGAAAGATGTAAGTTAAAGTCGACAATACTAAAACACATAAGTTCTAGATATTAAACCATACACTTAAAAACATCTCCTCACCCACTACTACCACCTTGACCTCGTCCTCCGCCTCGTCCTCTATAAATTTCCTGACTTGATGATGTCCGAATTTTCTTTGAAGGACCTTGTCCAGGACTGCCCCTTGGAGAACCAGCTTCTTCTCCACTATCTTGATCATCACCATCTTCATTTCCTTCACCATTTTGTTCCTGTTCTTGTCTTAGTTGGCTAGCTTTTCTCCTTGTCCACTTACATTTCTTTGCTAGATCATCAAACATTTTATTTGCTTATGGATTTTCAATGTGTTGGCAGAACTCAGCGTACATACGACTTTGCTCAGGTTCGATCACTTCTCCTTTGTCGGCTTTACAACAAAATGACTTCATAAAAATCTTCATATGTTCCCTCTATTTGCATTCAAATGCCGAATAAGATTAGCATAATTTAAATTGTATGAAAATGAGTAACACAATTCGAAAAATAAGTACTTACCATAAGCTTAAGAATGGTAGAGTCGGGTCTAGTTTCAGATGTAGAAGCAACGGAAGATGCTTTGTTGCTCTTCCTACCCATACTCTGATCAATCCTTATCACCCGACCGTGGGAGAAGCGTTCGTACCATGGAATGTAATCAATAGTTACCTCGTGACCTTCATTAGCATGCTCCCAAAAATATATGTATCTTACTAGTATACAAATGCCTATCATTCCAATGCTCAGTCTTAGGCTCAGGTTCGTGAACAACATCCAACGCCTTTCCATCCGCCTTGAAATTTTTTAAATTATATTTGAACGATGGTTCATAATCCGGATCGGTTGAATCTTGAATATACCCAAACTGACACATTACTCTAATAGGGTTGTACATTGAATATCCATAAGGGTAAAATAGAGGGCCATGGTAATAAACGAGATCTTGGATTCCTCCTACTCTATCTTCCTTGTATGGATCAAAGTTTACCTCTTTGGATGTCATGTTGTCCAATTTTGGCGCATGGCTAACAACTTAAACTTCTGCGCTTCCTCCTTATCCTGACTCCCAGTGTACTTGTATCGGGTTCCTCTTGGTTTTGTATTGTCCCATGTTGGATCAAATTTGACGTCTTCATCGGCTTTAGTCAATGAAAGGAAATGCTCGTAAATCCACACCTAAAACACATCACCAGGAAAAGGAAAAGAAAAACAACAAAATTGATTTAGTATAGTCTAACAAATGTTACAAACAACAAAGAAATGTGATATCTCAAATTACTAAATTACCTGAAGTAAATCCAAATTCCCGTTCATTTGAGAAGTTCATTCTCGGGATGCCTTTGCTAGCTCAGCGTTCAAATGTGCTATTATAACAGTCCCCCATGAATACCTACTCACTTCCGCCAAAGGGTCCAAAAGTTGTAGAAGGTTGACGCTTACACTATTTCCTTTGCTATCGGGAAATATAACCGAACCAAGGACGTATAACAAGTATGTGGCTGCCGTCGTACGAACTTCTATATTAGATAGTTGTTGATTGTCTCCGTCTCTCTCAAGTGACCCAACATACATCCTTCTAATAGCTTTCAGTTTAAACTCTCTCTTTGGGTACTTTTTTCCCTTGACGAAAAGCCCAAACGTTGTATCTTTATCCCAGCCAAATAACTTCTCCGGCAATGCATATATTTTATCCCACTCTAGGTTTTTCTTGAACTTGTCACCCGTAGATTTTTCTTCAACCTGCAATCCTAGAATCTGTTCTACATCTTCGGGAATCAATGCCATCTCGCCAAAAGGGAATTGGAATATATCGACTTCACCATAATACCTTTCACAAAAACATGATACTGCAGCCTTGTCATACGCAATCACGAAGTTCTCAACCGTATCATACAAACCTGAGTTTTAAATAATGTTTCTCACTCTTGCACATTCACCTTCTAGCGACCATTTTTTTATTTTTGCATAAGAAGATTGGTGTCTAAAAAGACGCGTGGCATTCTTATGATCCTACAAAATACAAACAAATATAAATTAAACATAAGAAATTGAATATCAACATATCATATGAAAAGCAAAGTGGAGAATGTTACAATTGTCTCGTTGATGGTACGGGCCCACAAGCTATCATATCCAAATACAAATTTCCCGTCGTCCTTAGGTTCACCTCTGGATTTCCCATTGCTAAGACAAGTGAGCTACAAATGCTTGGGTGGAATGTGTCGCGCGCTGGGTGCGATTGGGACTTTCTTCTTCGGTTGTGGCTGCACCGCATCCTCCTCAACCTCCTGGATCTCCTCGTCCTCGTCCTCCTCATCAGCACTACCACCATCATTTCTTTCATTACCATTTCCATTATCCTCATCCCCATTTTCATCACCGCTACCACCACCATTTTCATCATTACTATCCTCATCCTCATCATTACCTTCATCCTCCTCTTCCTCAATTTCGGCCACCTCATTACCACGATTACCACCATAACCACCCTTTCCATCATTACCATTACCATCATCATCATAATCATAAGTAGCATATTCACTACCTAAAGGAATTTATTCATGTTTCGCGACTTCCTCTTCATCGCTTCCATTTGAAGATACAACAGGAGAGGATAAAGCCGACGATTCATACGATTCAACACATGGCTCTCTGGGTTCGTGGATAATTAAGGCCACCTCCTTCGGTGTTTTTCCTCATAATACACAGGCATTTAAGTATTTTCTGTGGCGGGGAGGTCTGGAGGGAGGAGTTACCATGGGAAGATTATCTTTTTTATTCTTCCTACGGTAGCCGATACACAACAAAATCATCAAAGGGTCGTCAGAATTTTTGGTTACCGATTCAACAAATTTTGGTTTCCGATTCAACATTTTTGGTTGCCGATTCAAGCATTTTTCTTAACGATTCTTTCAATATTTGGGACAAAGGGATGGTTTGGCATTTTCTACAATCGTTAAAGAATAAATAGGTTCGTCTA
This sequence comes from Papaver bracteatum, assembly GCA_023529315.1. NCBI lineage: Eukaryota > Viridiplantae > Streptophyta > Magnoliopsida > Ranunculales > Papaveraceae > Papaver > Papaver bracteatum. Next base: position 1,429,946 of record JAJJWX010004641.1, on the reverse strand, counting down.
AAGAATCGTCCACATTTAAATTATATGATTACCGACTACAATGGTTATCGTACAACCAAACTAGAGTCGTTTACACCTATTGCTCATGGTTACCGATTTTTTATCAACTGAACATGCATATCAAAAATCGTTAAGAAAAAAAAATCTTAACGATTCAAACCTAAATACAGCAGGGATCGGTTACTCCCAAACCCTAATGGTTGACGATTTCTCAAAAAAAAAACATGCAGAATAAAACTCATTAAGAAAAAAACCTCGTGATTAACGACTCGGTTTCTGACAGTCCAATTTTTCCGATTCAAAACCTAATTTTTCGGTACAACATCAAATTTAACTCAAACCAAAGTTAGAGTTAGGGGTTTTAGTCGACATACCTTCTTATTCAAGCCATTTCGTTCTCCGACTGATTTAAATTCTCCAGTTGATTTGATTTATTCCTGAGTCTTGAATACTCCTTCGCTGCATTAACGGCCTCCACGAGATTAGTGATTTGATGTGCCTTTCTAGCGGTCTGCTTTGTACGAGCCATGTTTGTAGAAGAAGCGATTACGCGATGAATCAGGAAAAAAAATTCTCCGGTCGTTAATGGAGGAGATGAACGACTAGAGAGGAGGAGAAGAAGAAGAGTTTTGGTTGAAAAGAAAATGGGGGCCTTTTCTTAAGTCTTAATAGGATTTTAGGGTTATGTTTTAGAGAAGGGTACAATGGGTTTTTCACCATAATTTTGGAAGTCCATTATAATTTTTGGTGTGGGTATAAATTGGATGAGGCCCCCAATTATTTTCTGGGGCCCCAAAAAAATTCGTGATAATAATGTTTGTTTCTAACAGGTGAGGATGACTAGCGTGCAAAATTCATCAAGAAATTATAATGCTTGGTACAAGGAATCCTCTGTGCAGCTATCATGTGGCTATAAAATGCAACTCATTCTTTTGTTTGGCAGGGGGTTCGATATTTCAGATTTTGAAGTGACCGAACAAGCAAACTTCTTGTGTTGTCTCAGAAATCTTCTATCTGATACGATAGGACCTATAAAACAGTCCAGTCCACATACTTCAGAGGATTCTCTGTGAAAGTTGGAACTTGGTTTTCACAAGAGCATCTCCTCTATCCGACTTTGCTACTCATCTACCGGTTCCTTGCACCACAAAAACACATCCCTATGTGTCATAGATCACAGCTGTAGATGAGAAATGGTGGGTCTGGGAGAAAGTGAATCGAAGCTGCTAGGCTTCTCCCACTATCTTTTCCCGTTATCTTCCAGATTAGGTGGCAGTGATCTTAACCATTGATTCCTGGATTGGAATTAACATGGGTCCTTTTTATGTGGCATCACACCACTATCTGCACGACACCTCATGGTGGAAACATTTGGGGAACATAACGGGGGAACTCTAGCATTTTCGGGGAGAAAGTGGTATTGGACAGGCGAAGGAATCATGGTAAAAAAAAGTCTGAATTTGTCGGATAATAACTATAGCTTCTCTTATGTTTTGTTGGATAGGATGATGAATAACGAGGTACATAGAGAGAGGACCGAGAAGATGTTATCGAGTGCCTAGATAGCAATTCGGCGAATAATTCGTGAATTATTCCGAATCGATACGTTTCGCGAATCATACGCGTCCACACCTAATTCCAAACCTAATACGTGTGTAATATGAGGCAGCCGTATAATGCGCGAATTATTCGCGTATCCAAATAATTTGCCAGTTCGAATCGGTAAGAATTAGACTGGTCAAAGTTTGACCCAGCCCACAAAGTCTTAGTTGCCTTACTAAAAAAAAAAAGAGAATGATGGGAATCGAACTTGAGACCCAATGATCCCAAGGGCACACGATAGACCACCCTTCCAGCTGTTGTTTTTTTTTATGTATGTCATACACATCCCTTATAACACATTTTACCATATATATTTTTTATTCAAAACATTTTTCCCATCTTTAAATATTATTACATGAAACTAGTTGGAAGCCTAACAAGCTAGGCTCCAACGACATACTACTACATTAATTGAACAAGTTGATGTGCTAACCTACCAGCGAGCCTCATGGGTAACCTAGCCAAGGGAGCCGAAACGGCGGGAGGGGGTGCTGAGATTGTGTCACAAGGGGGGCAAACCAACACTACCTTCCATGTTAATTTATGCAATGTTACGCCATTGGTGACTCAAACCTGGGACCTCCTGGAGCGCATTAAACTTTGGGAAACGGGGATGACCAGCTGAGTTAGGGGCCCGTTCTTTACAAAAATTAGTCTTTTATGATATAAATACTTATTAATTTGTTATATATGTATGCCGAATTTTGTGTAGCGAATTCATAATTCAAAAACGAATTATACACGTACGTATGCCATTCCGAATTACTGCCGAACCACGAAACGTTGACCGCATCTTTGACCGAATTTTATTTTTACAAATCCGAATTATACACGTACGTATACCGTTCCGTACGTATGCCAAATCCCGTATTGCTAACTAGGATTGAGTGTTGAGTGGTGCGGTGGGATGTGATGGATGGGAAGTATCTTTAGCATATTTCGAAGCAGTCCGATCTTCAAAGTTGTACGAACGAATCTCATAATGCATTTCTCTTGTCTGGTCTAATCTATTCTCATTAGCTTATTATATAATGTGAGAGGATAGGGGAAAAGCACAAATGCTACATACACCGATTCGGTGTACATCGGTGTGCATCTCAAGAAGATCTAAGGGCTGTTATGGACACCCTGGGTAATTAGTAGGGGGTCAGCTAAAAATGTGGGACCCTTCACTTTTCCTTTCTCACATTTTCTCTCCTCGGTGTACACCGAATCGGTGCATAAAGCATTTTTGGGGAAAAAGAGGTTGAATCGTGACTCGTGTGTTTCCATTTGGTGATCGGTATGACAAAAAGCTGCATAAATAATGGAGCACCTGCACCAATTTATTCTTCTGGTTGAAAGGATCCGCAACCAAATTATTTATGTATGGTGCCGTTGTTTTTTACCAGAAAAATAAAAGTAAAGGTAGATTAAAAGAAAGAAAAAATATATACGCTATATGCCAATATTCAATATCCAAAGAATATCCAAAAGAAAAATAGCTTTAAAAATGTATCCGGACCGAAAAGATTAATCAATCCATTAAAAAGAAAATTTGAGGAAATCGAAAAGCATATATTCATTTATTTTTGATTCAAAAAAAATTACATTTACAGAGAATAAATGGCTACTAGCGGTTTTTCCCAAAAGGGCACTACTTCAATATATCATGTGATCATTTTCTAGGGGTACCACTTCAATAGTATTTTTGGTTTTACCAAGAAATCTACGACTTCATTTTTAAATCTCATGAACATATGATGTATGTTCATTAATAGAATTATTAAAGCCTCATTAGAAATTATTTGACTCAAACACTATTGAAGCTAAACTTTTGCTCATACACACAACATCATTCATTGCAATGCATTCGAGCTGTTTCACTTCATATTCTTTTATCAATCCTCTATCAAAGCATCTCATAATTAGCGCAATGCCATTCTTGAGAGTTTTCTTGAGGAAAGAGGCATTTATATCAATCTTGTAACAATTTCTGCTTGGAGGACTCCAAGTTTGTTCCTGCAAAGAAACAGAGGACTAGATGACACATTACTATTATTACGATATAAATAATGATCACTTAGACCGAGGATTCTTTCAATATAGAGATTTCTATTTGGCTTAACATTCTGAAAAAGAAGGTTACACCTATCTTTCCATATAAACCAGATAGTTATCATTAGATGGTAAAGTTTTTTCGTAGCATCACCGTTCCCATTCCAAAAACATATATTATCGTAAGTATAAATACTTTCCATTTTTTAGCTTTATATAAAAATGTCTACTTATTATTATTATTGGATAAAGAATATTAGATTAACTAGTTGGAAGCCTAACAAGCTAAGCTCCAACGACATACTACTACATTAATTGAGCAAGTTGTCGTGCTAACCTACCAGCGAGCCTCATGGGTAACCTATACAAGGGAGCTTAAGGGAAAGCTAACACTACCTTCCATGTTAATTCCTGCAATATTACGCCATTGGGGGTTCAAACCTAGGACCTCCTGGAGCGCATGAAACTTTGGAAACGGGGATGACCAGCTGATCTAGGTGCCCATTTTCTTTAGTTTTCATGCCGGTACCTGTTCCCCTAATTTTTAAAAAATTTATTTGAAATTATAGAAAACCGGTATTATCGTATATTTATTTTCTACTCCGGCACAACTGCCGGCAGCTATATATATTAATAATTCATGCCGGCTTTCTGTATATAACTCGGTTGACATATTGGGACGTAGGGGTAGAGAAGCAAAAACGAAGAAAGAAAAAAGGGCAAAGCCATTGAAGAGGGAAACCCCAAGTCTTCTCGGGCTCGACGTAGTCGTTCTAATCCTGATCGTGCTAAGGTGGTCATTCGGGAGCGTGCGGTGGAAACAACTAGCAGTGATGATGACGATGATGAGTGGAAAAAATTTCTTGAACCAGGCAGAGCAGTTGGGTCTTCCTCACAAGCAACTGGCTTAGAAGAACCGGATGTCGGAGTTCAAACCCCTAACAAAAAGGAAAAGGGACCGGCAGACCACCTTCCTACAACATATTACATGATTCCAGACCATGTTGATGGAAAACAGTGGGGTCAACCGATAAATTCCCAACTCTTATTTGCCTACAAGCATTCTTGGGCTCGTTGGATCTTTCAGACTTATGTAAGACCTTTGCATATTGGTAATATATTATTTATCTGTAATCAAGTGAATTTAATTTTGTTTGTTGTGTTTTTATAGGACCGCAAAAAAGCCTTCCGTGTTAGCCGCCATCAATCATGTGAAGCATGGCCTCTAGAGTCAGAGTGTCCCGAAGTTGGAGAAATTGTCACATCGTCTGGGTTGTATCCCGCGGTAGAAAATTATATGGCCACGGATCCCGTCATGGCGAACTACTTTTTGGAGAGGTTTTTTGGTGAAACTGATACCATGCATTTTCCTTTTGGCGAGATGACCATTATCCCTGAAGATGTCCAACGGATAATAGGTCTAGAGGTTTAGGGGAAAGCCGTTAAGATAGGAGATGAGTCTCAGGAACTAGGATGGGACAAGATATTTGAGCTTACTAAGAAGTTGTTAGGGTGGGATAAGGATACGACTTTGGAAAATATGTACAAGACATCTCGTTCCAAGATAAAGACTGTCACATTCGTCACTCTCCGTGGATTATTTGGGGGAAACGAAGGACAAGGAATTGAATCCAGAACAAGTTTACCAAACCGCTGCAGCTTATCTGTTGCACGTCTTGGCCTCCATTATATTCCCTAACGCTAATGGTAACAGGGCTCATCTGAGTTTGCTTCAATACTTGGATCCCTTGAATAGTGTCAGTGAGTATTCATGGGGCACTGCTTTCTTGGCACACTTTTTGGCAGAAATGCGTAGAGGTTCTAAGGCCAATGCCCGACAATTTAATGGTTCTCTCACTTTAATTCAGGTATAGTTAACTAGTTATTTTGGAACTTCATCATTGTCATTAATTTGGTTAGTTTCCAAAAATATGTTGTCACTATTTTTTTTTCTTATACATTTCATTTGCATAGGTGTGGGCTTATGAACACTTCCCAACTATTTTCAAAGGGTATAAAGGATTGAGGACTTTTCCTTATTATGAAGAGCATCAAGTTCTAGCTCATAAATACGTATTCAACGCTCACCCGAGGAAATGTTAATTCCCATTGAGATTGTCTTTGGATTCCATGGCTGTCCAAGATGTTGTGTTTGATCCATATAGGAATGCCAGAGGAGTTCACTTTGAAATGCGTGATAATGTTTCATTTTACAACGGACCGTTATTTCATCCAAAAGGATTTGTTATGCACAACCCCCGTTGTGTTATGCGCCATCTTGGGTACAAGTCTAAATATCTTACGGATATATCTTATCAGAAATTCTCTCATGACTTTCCTCAATGCCGAGCAAATGAGAACAATACTATGGTAGTTTACGACCCAAGTCCAATTCTTACACATTGGAGTGAAAGGGTAGAACTGGGGTTTGTTTTTGATAGGGTTGGTTGGGAATTGGCGGAAAATGGTTATGAGATAGAAACAACTTTTCTCAAAGCTCATTGGAAGTACTCGCATCCTTATATTGTGTGCCCGGATACCATAGTTAACACTACCTTCTCTGTTAATTCCTGCAATATTGCGCCATTTGGGGTTCGAACCTGGGACCTCCTGGAGCGCATGAAACTTTGGAAACGGGGATGACCAGCTGAGCTAGGTGCCCATTTTCTTTAGTATTCATGTCGGTACCTATTCCCCTAATTTGTTAAATTTTTATTTGAAATTATAGAAAACCGGCATTATCGCATATTTATTTTCTATGTCGGCACATTCATGCCGGAATTCTGTATATAACTCGGTGGAAATATTGGGACGTAGGGGGTAGAGCAGCAAAAACGAAGAAAGGAAAGGGCAAAGACGTTGAAGAGGGAAAACCCAAGTCTTCTCGGGCTCGACATAGTCGTTCTGATCCTGATCATGCTATGGTGGTCATTCGGGAGCGTACGGGGGAAACAACTAGCAGCGATGATGCGTGGAAAAAATTTCCTGAACCAGGCAGAGCAGGTGGGTCATCCTCACAAGCAGCTGGCTTAGAAGAACCGTATGTCGGAGTTCAAACCCCTAACAAATAGGAAAAGGGACCTCCATACCACCTTCCTACAACATATGACATGATTCCCGACCGCGTTGATGGAAAACAGTGGGGTCAACCGATAAACCCCCAACTATTATTTTCCTACAAGCACTCTTGGGATCAGTGGATCTTTCAGACTTATGTAAGACCTATGCATCTTGGTAATATATTATTTATCTGTAATCAAGTGAATTTAATTTTTTTTGTTATAGCTACGGATTTTCAACAACGATGATACTAAACTTACAACCTTTGGGATCATTGGACTACTTGGAAGTGACGAAGATTTCGAGTAATTTTGAAGATTAGGCATGTGGAATAGGAGCTACACAGTTTATTTATAAAAAATTTATATTCCATATGTATTAATAATTTTGCCACTAAAATTGACAAAGGGGGAGATTGTTAGAGCATTGCTCGGTCAAACTTGCATGCGTTGCTATCTCAAGCATGTTTGTCAATGTTAGTGATCAAAACTATAAAGTCTTGATTTATAGTTTACTATAGTTAAGGTCTCAAACTAGGATATAAAGTGTAGTTGAGCTCAAGACTCCATGGCAATCATCATACAAGACGAAGGACTACTCAAGGAACCAGTGGATTTTCATCGACTAAAAGGTATGTGGAGACTTGAACTTATCTATGACTTAAAAGTATATCTACTCTATCTCCTATCTTTGAGAAAAAAGTCGTTTTACTATATAGACTAAGAATATGCATATGTTACATTTCGAGCTGAGTATATCTCGCATATCTATTTCTCGAAATGGATGTTGGTAAAGCTTTCGCTTTAGCCAAGTTCATCTTTGCCTAATGACGAAAATCATGTTAAGTTTCAATCTTCTTGGAAAATGTTCTGACGAAAAATAGTTTGTGAATAACAACTATTTAACGTCTTTTGAGCATGTTTCATTGATTGAAATGAGAGTATAGACTATATAACCATTGGGGGATATAAACATTGTTATGGCAACACATATATGTATAAGTCCTTAGCACTTGAACCGAAGTTTGCAAACTTTGTTGATCAAGTGAAACCGGAACGTGAGCAGCAAATCAGTGCGCGAATTGGCGTAGTTCTCGAACCCGAGAATTTCTGCTGGAGTTGTAGCTCATATGCAGTCCGCGAACTCAGCCTACGAACAGACGGAAGCTCTCGAACCCGAGAATTTCTGCTGGATTTTATAATTCAACCGGTTAACTTGAGTCCGCGAACTCAAGAGGTTATGTCTGGAAACGTTATTCGTGAACTTATTCTATATTACTAAGGGATGTTTTTGCAAACCGTGGATTTATAGTTCATGATTAATGATTCGAGTGAATCACATCGTTTTTGATTCAATTGTGTCACTTATAGTACTTGAGATCTCATAGCAATTGAACAACTCTCTAACTAGTTCATTTGAGTCATTTGGACTAGTTATGGTGAAGAAGAGCATGGTTGATATGGAAGTTATCATTTGGATAACCTTTTGGTTAACTAGTTATGAACCAACCATTGTAAATGTTTGGGTACGGTTACACAAACCCAAAATCGTCAAGTACATGTGTGTATGGCAAGCTAAGTTTTCGATCTAACAGTTGAGGAATATTAGCTTGTATCTAATCAGGTTTTCATCTAACGGTGAATATTGATTGCTTTGTTACTAAGATAACATTGATTGCAAACCATGATTTTAAGACTATATAAGGAGAACTCTAGCTATTGGAAAAAATAATCCCCACACACTTTTCTTGTGTGATACTAGTTTTCTCTAAGCTAGAGTCGATCTCCATTAACCCTTGAGTTTTCTCTCTAAACTCGGGTTAACGACTTAAAGACTTAATTGGGATTGTGAAGACAGATTGATACTATTTTTATCGTAGTTGTGTGATCCGATCTTGCTCTTTCTATCATACGAGTACAATTGTAATAATTGGCTTGAGATTTTATCTCCGATAAGCAAGATAAAAGTAGTCACAAACATCTTCGTCTCATTGTTTGTGATTCCTCAATAATCTTCTTCGCTGCGTCGATTAAGTTTATTATGAGGTGATTGATGAAACTGAGATGTTCTTCGGGAATATAAGTATGGTTTTATCGATTGGTTCTTGTTCACCTTGATTTATCAAAATACGGAACAAAACTTGTAGGTTTATTCGTGGGAGACGAATTTATCTATTACCTGTAGACTTTTCTGTGTGAGACAGATTTGTTTATTAAAGTCTTCGACTTTGGGTCTTAGCAACTCTTGGTTGTGGGTGAGATTATCTAAGGGAATCAAGTGCGCAGTATCCTGCTTGGATGAGAGGCGTAGGAGCATAATTGTACCTTGGATCAGTGTGAGATTGGTTTGGGTTCAACTACAGTCCAGATCGAAGTAAATTGGTAGTAGGCTAGTGTCTGTAGCGGCTTAATACAGTGTATGTTTAATCTGGACTAGGTCCCGGGGTTTTTCTTCATTTGCGGTTTCCTCATTAACAAAATTCGGGTGTTTGTGTTATTTCTTTTCCGCATTATATTTTTATATAATTGAAATAATACAGGTTGTGCGTTGTTCAATCAATTAGAATATCCGACCATTTTGGTTGTTGATTTAAATTGATTGACACTTGGATATTGGTCTTTGGTACCATCCAAGTTATCTCTCTTTGATTATACTCGCGAATCATATTTGCTTGAGTAAATCAAATTGAGAGATTGAGATATTAACTCCTTGAGATATTTTCTATTGATTGAGTCTTGTTGATTCTCTAGAAAACAACTCGGAGTTTTCCATACAGATTGCTAATCGAAATATTGGGTGGTGTTGTTAGACCCCTGCTTTTTCAATTGGTATCAGATCAGGAAAACACGTTCAAGACCTTACAAGTCTGTGTTTGTAGCGATCTGACTCTATGGACATAGGTGCTATCTCAATAAACGTACCATCAGTCTTCGATGGCTATAATTACTTATGGTGGAAAAATGCTATGCGAGCTTTTCTTCAAGCACGTGATTTTCAATCATGGGTATTTGTTGTAATGGCTATGATCCTCCCGTTGCTGCAGAAGGAGAAAACATTCCAAAGAATATTGCCGAATATACTCCTCCAGAAGTTCTTGCTGCAAAACAAAAGTCATACGGTTTGAATGCGATCATACATGCCATTACCCAAAATCTTCAACACCATGTGTCTAATTGCACTAAGTCGCAAGAATCTTGGGATATCTTAGCAACCGTATTCGAAGGAAACTCCAGTGAAAAGGAAGAAAGTCTTCAAAACCTTAATTCTGATTGGGAAAACCTTCGTATGGTAGATGAAGAAACATTTGATGAGTTTAATCACAAAGTGTCTGAAATTGTTAATGCATTTTTTGCATTGGGTAAGACTATTCTTGAAAAGGACATTGTGATGAAAATTCTCAGACCACCGCCATCTAAATACAATGCTAAGAAGCATGCCATCGTTGAGGGAAACAACCTAAATACTCTTTCCAGAAATACGATGGTTGGAAAGATTAAGATCTTTTATCACGAAATATCATCCAAGACTAAGGATGTTGCGTTCAAAGCACTAAAGACACTAAATTACTTGATAAAATTAAAAAAAGTATACGTCTCTGAAGATGATCATTCTGAGATAGATTCATCATATGAAGATCTTGACAAATCAGTCGCAATGATCACTAGACAGTTTAGGGATATTTTGTTGAAGAGAAGTAAACGATTCTCCAGAGACAAGCCTAAGGTATCAGTCAAACCTCATAATCGTGTTCCTCCTAAAAACATGGATATAGATGAAACTGATGATGAGGATATGCCTCAGTGCTTTAAGTGTAAAGGATTTGGTCATTTTGCAAACGAGTGTCCAAATCAGAGAAAATACACTGGGAACAAAGGTCTTGCTGCAACTCTTGATGAAATGTCTGACGACTATGATTCAAATGAAGATGGAAAATCAAGTGTTGCACTTCTTGGTGAAAATATTGATTTTGATAATTGTAGCAATATACATATAAATTTTAATATTCTTTCGGAAGATAATCCAACTGTTCTGGAAGAAAAAGTTGAATCCAATCTTGGAAACACTGCTTATAATGACTCAGGATCCACTATGTGCCTAGATACTTGCACAATTCAGAAGCATGATTATTATCTAAGTCTAACGTGATCATATTATTTATTAAAAGTTCATGAACTCTCAAGGTGTTACAAGTTCAAACACAAGCAAAGACATGTCAACAAACTTCAACGAAGACCAAATCATTTAGCAAGAAATCTCAAACTTGCTCAGAATACCGCAGAGGTATGCAACATTTTATCTTCGTCTAAGAAGTTAGTTTCCAAGGAACAATCAAGACCATTTAAAAAATTATGGTCAAACCGTTTTGATAGACAGAGGTCTATGAATTCCTCTCAAGAGGAAATTGGTAAACAAATTGTTGTTCACCATAGCAAAACTTAATTGTGTTGTTTTTAAAATCTTGTCTCATGTGCCTGATCAAAAGAGACAATGATTTTGTACCTCTCAGGCTTTAAGAAAAGTTTTATTTTTCTTCTTTTCTTAGTTCTGTCATTTTTCTATCTTTCAAAAAAAAAAGGGTACTCTCGACAATTATACTCTGCGTAGAGATAAGAGTTGTAGGTTTACGAACCTATTTTAGGTTCCAAACCCTACATTCCTTTTCCTTCCCAAAAACCTCTTTTTATCTCAAGACTACTTGTTGAGCTTGTTGTGAATTCCTCTCACAAACCCATACATTCATGGATGCTCCAAGGATGATGTCTTCTGATGGAAAAGAAGGTAATGTGATTGTTAAGCCATTAATCATGAAGGAAAATGAAAAATCTCCATTGCCTCCAACCTTGAAAAGAAAAAGAATAATATGAGGAAGCCAAGAGCTGCTCCTTCAAGTTCTCAGAAGTTTTCTGATGTTATTGAAGTGTTGAAAGAGCTGCGAAAGGAGATTCAACAAATAAAGGCTTTTGTGTGTAAGACTCATGAGATTCAGAAGGCCATGGTTCGGCAACAACAACCAAGAAGGTTCATCGATATAAACTCATTCCTTAATGAACCTTATGTTCCCATGGCTGTCGACAACAAGGAGTTCGGGGACGATAATGAATTGTCTAGTAAATCTTCTATGTTTTCTATTTTATTTAGAAGAATAACTAGTGTTTTGGAATAGCCATGATTGTGATTACATATAGCTATATCCAATGATTTCATCTTCTTGTTTTTAGATTTATCGGTTTTAATTCTAAACTTGCTTGGAAGATGATGGTTGCAGTATTAATCTTTATGGTTTTATATATTGCAATATTTTGATGGGATATGTGTGTTTACGTCTGTGAACTTGATTGTCCCATTTTTTGTCAAAAGTAAAGTCGTTCACGAATTGGTATGCAAATATTGATCAAGGAATGAATGGACTTTTGGCAAAACACAAAAATTAAGCCTATATTGTCAATTGTTGACACAAAGATAGGTTAAAATCTTTTGTGATCCAAGGATAAAGTCTATTATGTCACTTTGTGATGGAAAAATAGAATAGGTCCTTGTTTTTGTTATCCACGGTATAGATCTTAATTGTTCCATATTATTATGTATTACCGTGAAGGTTCCATCTTGTATCTTATGTTGAGCACGATACAACTAAGTCGATTTCTTATTGGCATGGTTGGTTGTTCCATAAAGATGCAATATGTTGAGCATTAAGAACTAAATTAATCAACTTTTGTGGTTATTTAGTTTGTATTCCATGAGTTCTCTCATGTTGAGTACATGTACGGTTAAGGTTGTCATTTCCTATAATAATCTTAGTCGGGGTTCCATAATCTCTTATGTTGAGCCCAAATGAACTAAATTTCTTGTGTGATTATTTAGTTAGCACTCCATAGATTTTTCTCATATCGAGTGTGGACAATTGAATTGATTACTTTGTGATTAGTTTAATTATGTAATCCGGTTAGAGTATTTATGGGTTCTCTTGTGAATAATCTAATCGATGTATTAAGTCTCCATAAGTTTACTTGTGTTGAGCATATTTGGTCAAATTAATCTTGGTTCGCTTTGGTTAATATGATTGAATATTTTGGATTCCCAATTCATACTTGTATGTAATTTGTTGAGTCTTAAAAAAAATCCTTTTTTTTTTCTTGAAATTAAGGTCGCTCTTGTTGTTACCTTGGGAATGACATCTTATGGGGGAGAGTTCTTTTGAACTTGCGCTTAATTGCCAAATCTTTGTGGGGAGTGCGGCTGTGGAATTTGTAGGGGTTATCTTGTATCTTTATGAACTCCTTGATGAATGCATTTAGCCTCGGATTTATGATTACATCTATACAAGATGATAGAACATTTACCTTTGGTCATGAAATGTCTCTTACGAAAAATTTCATAGGATCCCGTTCTTGTACCTTTGCCAATTTTATTGACAAAAAGGAGGAGAACTAATTGTAGTTCACACTACAAATACATATGGTTTTCGGATCATTATGTAAGGGGGAGTGGTTTCCATATGAGATGGAGTATTGACTAAGGGAGAGTGAAGTATCACCATAGTATTGTTGTTGAAGTTGTGATATAATTGGACTTTGACGCTGTGTAATAATACTATGACAATGTATAACAATGATTGAGAACCGATGCATTTCTCATTGTTATAGTTACGTATTTTCAATACAACCTTTGGGATCATTGGAATACTTGGAAGTGATGAAGATTTCGAGTATTGTTGAAGATTAGGCATGTGGAATAGGAGCTACAAAGTTTATTTATATATTTTTTGTATTCCATATGTATTAATAGTTTTTCCACTAAAATTCACAAATAGAGATTGTTAAAGCATTGCTCGGTCAAACTCGCATGCGTTGCTATCCCAAGCATGTTTGTCAATGTTAGTGATCAAAACTATAAAGTCTTGATTTCTAATCTACTATAGTTAAGGTCTTGGACTAGGATAGAAAGTGTAGTTGAGCTCAAGACTCCATGGAAATCATCATACAAGACGAATTACTACTCAAGGAACCAGTGGATCTTCATCGACTAAAAGGTATATGGAGACTTGAACTTATCTATCACTCAAAAGTCTATCTACTCTATCTTCTATCTTTAAGACAAAAGTCGTTTTACTAAATATACTAAGAATATGCACATGTGACATTTCGAGCTGAGTATATCTCGCTTATCTATTTCTCAAAATGGATGTTGGTAAAGCTTTCGCTTTAGCCAAGTTCATCTTTGCCTAGTGACGAAAGTCATGTTAAGTTTCAATTTTCTTGGAAAATGTTCTGATGAAAAATAGTTTGTGAATAACAACTATATAACGCCCTCTGAGCATGTTTCATTGATTAAAATGAGAGTTTAGACTATATAAACATTGGGGGATATAAACATTGTTGTGGCAACACATATATGTATAAGTCCTTAGCACTTAAACCGAAGTTTGCGAACTTTATTGATCAAGTGGAACCGGAACGTGAGAAGCAACTCAGTCCGCGAACTGGCGTAGTTCTTGAACCCGAGAATTTCTGCTGGAGTTGTAGCTCATGTGCAATCCGAAAAATGACGGAGCTCTCGAACCCGAGAATTTCTGCTGGAGTTTATGACTTCAACCGGTTAGCCTGAGTCTGCGAACTCAGTCCGCGAACTCAAGAGGTTATGTCTGAAAACGTCGTTCGTGAACTTATTTTATATTACTAAGGGATGTTTTTGCAAACTGTGACTTTATAGTTCATGATTAATGATTCGAGTGAATCACATCGTTTTTGATTCAATTGTGTCTCTTGTAGTACTTGATATCTCATAGCAATTGAACAACTCTCTAACTAGTTCATTTGAGTCATTTGGACTAGTTATGGTGAAGAAGAACATGGTTGATATGGAAGTTATCATTTGGCTAACCTTTTGGTTAACTAGTTATGAACCAACCATTGTACACGTTTGGGTACGGTTACACAAACCCAAAATCTTCAAGTACATGTGTGTATGGCAAGCTAAGTTTTCGATATAACAATTGAGGAATATTAGCTTGTATCTAATCAGGTTTTCATCTAACGGTGAATATTGATTGCTTTTGTAAGGATCCTCAAGCTCGTCAACGCTATTTGACTGGTCCAACGATAATCAAAAGACGAATTAGACGATAATAACTCAATTAGTGTAACTCGAACGTTAATTATTAAAATTTAATCTAAGAATGATCTAGATACGGAACTAGTACCGTTAGATAGAACTCGAGAAGTTATGCGGAATGGACTGCTCGAACGTGGCAATCAGATACCGTACGAAGAAGATTTGAACGAAATTATGAGAAAGGTCAAAATAGTCATTTTGCATCTTAGCCGACATGAGCTCCCCATATCATTTGTAGAGTACCTTTGTCATTTGTCCTTGGCCTTATCTCCCAACGCTAATCGAAGAGAAAATCATTCTCTTATATTCTTTTTATTTCTTCATCATCATTTTATTTCTTTCTCAGTTTCTTTTCCTCTGATAATTCGTAAGCCATGCATGAGGATTCTGAGATCAAGTCAAGAGTAGAAAGATCAAGGTTAGGTTTCTAGTGTTGATAATTAGGGTCGATTAATCTTTCAGAAGAAGAAGAGATGTCGATGCTGCTGTGAATTAAAAGTTACGGTTCTTGTGGTTGTAGATAAAGTAATTGAATGAATTCGAGTTCTTAGGTGAATTAAGAGATGAATTGAGTTGATGTTAGATGAAGAATTAATGGGTTATCACCGAATTGATGAAGTGAAGCTATTCTGAAGATGAATCGAAAGGAAAAGGTAATTTAGGGTTTCTTGAATTGAATTTGTGTTACATGAATTTGGATAAGAGTTGATGAATATTAGATGAATACATTTAGATTAAAGTAGAGTCAATTATGTGGTGTTGTAATTTCAGTTTGATTGAGAATTAGAGAGCTACGTATTAGGGATTTTCTTATGTTCTTCCCCAAATCAGTTTCTGGAATTGGAATGAGAAATTGACGATGGTAATGGATGATTTGATAGATTATAAAAGTTGGGTAGTATGAATTTGAGATTCGTAATTTTATTTTCAGTTTCAGTTGATAATTTAAGGTGGGTTATGTATGAGATTGACGTTCAGATGAGGTTGCAGGTGGATTAGGGTTGAGTGTATAAGGTTTTCTCGAGTTAGAATTAAATGAATGTTTAAGACGTTTTGGTGGTTTGGATATCTCAGAGTTACAGGTGAAGGTTGAGTTATTTTAGGTGCAGGTGTTAGTGAAATGGAAATGGAGTTTGTTGTTGAGGTGAATTAGTGTGGGTGATGATGCAGGTGGTATCAGGAGTTTGTATTGCAGTTGTAGATGGTGATGATGTTAATGTTATAGGAGAGGAGATGTGTAATGGTAGTGGTTCTGTAATTGTTGTATGAATTACGAATTGAAATCAGTGTAGAATATGGTAGTGGTTATGGTATGTTTGAAGTATTGTTGAGAATGATGTGTATTGATAAGGAGTGGGTTTGTGCTTGCTGTGTATGAACTGGTTTTATTGGAGATGGATGTTGTTGGTTACGAAGGATAAGTCAGTGGGTTATTGTAGTAATCTGAAATTGCAAATGGTGATGCTGTTGTGATAGTTAAGTCACAATTGTGGTGACACAGAGAAGTTGAACTAAATGGATTGTGGTGAATATGCTGTTATGAGTTGTTTGTGATGTGTAGAGGCTATATGAATTATCACAGGTGAAGTGAGATGTGATTTGAAGTGTATGAATTAATGCCTTGAGTTGATATTGCCAGTGGTCTTGTGGATGCTTTTTAATTCTAGGGTGTTTGGATGATAAATGAAGAGTTTAAAGAAAGTGATTCTTCTATAGCAATGTTTCTATGGCTGTGATTGAAAGAGAGTTGGATGAATGTTGTTGCAGCTGTGAAGAATGTTGTTATGTTGATTGTTGCTGAACTGGAATGAGGTTACAGTGAAAGAGATGTTAGTTTTGTGTGTTCAAGGTGGACTATGAATCAAATAGGGGTGGTTTGAGTCTTAATATGGGTAGAACTGAAGTTGTTTGTAATGTTGTTATAGTTGTGGCATTAGTAAAAGCCTTCAACTGCATATCAAGGTAATCTTAAATTACAATTGTACTTTGAATTCTAGAATTATGTTGAAGTGAATATTTATATAATGATCAAATTGGATAGAATTGATAGTGAAACTGAACATTAGAGAGTTCTTTTTGTATCAAGGGGTGACTCCTTTGAATTCCCTGATTTCCTTTTCAAGTCAGATGTCTGACTCGTTTAACCTTGTCTGACTCAGTTAATCTGACTGAGTCGAGTTGACCCTGTTAACCTGAGTTGAATCGGTTTGACTCAGAATAACTCAGTAGACCAGAACCCGGCTCAACTCGTTGACTGGACTTTGACCGAGTTGGACTTTAACCTTTGACTTTGACCTGACTTTGGACGTTGACTGTTTGTTGACTCTTGACTGTTAGTTCAACCGTTAGTGACCGTTAGATTGACCCAGTTGGGCCAGGCCCTTATTAATGGGTTTGTTTAAGTGGGCTTGGGCTTTATACTAGTTATCTTATATTGATGTTTTGGACCACTTATGGTCCGAATTGACCTATGACTTCTTCTACAAAGTTGTAGACATTCATAAGACTTGGATAATAGATTATAGAACTAACCTAATTGAATTAGTAAACCTTAGATTTTCTAATAATAGATAATAAAAAGGTGTAGAATCATAAATGGGCCTACAATTGTGAGATGGAACTATATGATTCTTGTATGAGCCATTTTGGCTAGATTCTTAGACTTCTTGTGTGATTAACAGTTAGTAATTAACAACGATTGACTCAAAGAATGAACCAGGAGATCGTGGATCTCGAGGCAGGCGTGGCTTGTCATCAAAAGGTGTGGGAATGCATTTGACTCTTTGTATTCATTATTGTTGCTTTTATAAAAGTTTATGCTTAACCAACTCATGCATTGTCTGTCCGTGCATTCCATGTTTTGTTTAAAATGCATTATGATAATCCTGTTATTTCTGTGAATATTTCCACGATGTGGAAATGACTTGTATTGTTTTGTTGTCAATATAAATTGTTATGGGGAATGAGAATTTCCACTTGTGGTATATAGGATACGCTCCTTCACATTTATATCTACTTTAATTCAGATTTTATTGTTTAGAGTTGGTCACCATGGTCTTGGTGGCATCCATAGCTAAATAGGTGTGAATTTCCGGTTAGGAATTTACAACCATATTAGTACATTGTTTGATGAAGGAGTTTGTTCCATATACATGTATGATTATTTTCAGTGACTTAGTCACTGTTTGATGTTTTCGGTAAAACATGTATTGTTTTCCAAATCTTGCCTATGATTACTTAGAAGGTTAAATGTTAATTATTCCCACTTCAGTTTCTGTGACAGATTAGAGTTGCGCAGCGAAAGCTTCACGGGTTGACTTCGCTAGTTGATTAACTTCTGTTATATTTATTATGTTGTATATTTTATTTAAAAACCAATTGACTATTATATATGTATCATTTAAGAGAAGATCTTGTATATATATTTCTGAGAGGGGTTAGTTTTGGGTTAAGTTTTGTAGCAGATTTCTTAATTGAATGTTTAAGTACTTGTTTTAGATTTTTAGTGCCTCTTATTTAGTTAATCTCTTGGATTAGTCAGCTGCTAGCTTAGGGGGCGCTACAACTTTGTTACTAAGCTAACATTGATTGCAAACCCTGATTTGAAGACTATATAAGGAGAACTCTAGCTATTGGAAAAACTAATCCCCACACACTTTTCTTGTGTGATACTACTTTTATCTAAGCTAGAGTCGATCTCCATTAACCCTTGAGTTTTCTCTATAAACTCGGGTTAACGACTTAAAGACTTCATTGGGATTGTGAAGCCAAACCGATACTATTTTTATCGTAGTTGTGTGATTTGATCTTGCTCTTTCTATCGTACGAGTACAATTGTAATAATTGGCTTGAGATTCTATCTCCGATAAGCAAGATAAAAGTAGTCATAAACATCTTCGTCTCATTGTTTGTGATTCCTCAATAATCTTCTTTGCTACGTCGATTAAGTTTATTGTGAGGTGATTGATGAAACTGAGCTGTTCTGCGGGAATATAAGTCTGGTTTTATCGATTGGTTCCTGTTCACCTTGATTTATCAAAAGACGGAACAAAACTTGTAGGTTTATTCGTGGGAGACGAATTTATCTATTACCTGTAGACTTTTCTGTGTGAGACATATTTGTTTTTTAAAGTCTTTGACTTTGGGTCGTAACAACTCTTGGTTGTGGGTGAGATCAGCTAAGGGAATCAAGTGCGTAGTATCCTGCTTGGATCAGAGGCGTAGGAGCATAATTGTACCTTGGATCAGTGTGAGATTGGTTGGGGTTCAACTATAGTCCAGACCGAAGTTAATTGGTAGTAGGCTAGTGTCTGTAGAGGCTTAATACAGTGTATGTTTAATCTGGACTAGGTCCCGGGGTTTTTCTGCATTTGCGGTTTCCTCGTTAACAAAATTATGGTGTCTGTGTTATTTCTTTTCTGCACTATATTTTTATATAATTGAAATAATACAGGTTGTGCGTTGTTCAAGCAATTAGAATATCCGACCATTTTGGTTATTGATTTAAATTGATTGACACTTGGATATTGGTCTTTGGTACCATCCAAGTTATCTCTCTTTGATTAGACTCACGAATCATATTTACTTGAGTAAATCAAATTGAGATATTAACTCCTTGAGATATTTTCTATTGATTGAGTCTTGTTGATTCTATAAAAAACAACTCGGAGTTGTCCATACAGATTGCTAATCGAAATATTGGGTGTTGTTGTTAGACCCCTCTTTGTCAAAAAGCCTTCCGTGTTAGCCGCCATCAATCAAGTGAAGCATGGCCTCTGGAATCAGAGTGTCCCGAAGTTGGAGTAATTGTCACAGCATCTGGGTTGTATCCCGTGGTAGAAAATTATATGGCCACTGATCCCATCACGGCTAACTCCTTTTTGGAGAGGCTTTTTGATGAAACTGATACCATGCATTTTCCTTTTGGCGAGATGATCATTATCCCTGAAGATGTCCAACGGATAATAGGTATAGAGGTTCAGGGGAAAGCCGTTAAGATAAGAGATGAGTCTAAGGAACTAGGATGGGACAAGATATTTGAGCTTAAGAAGTTGTTAGGGTGGGACAAGGATACGACTTTGGAAAATGTGTACAAGATATCCCGTTCCAAGAAAAAGACTGCCACTCTCCGTGGATTGTTTGGGGAAAAGAAGGACAAGGAATTGAATCCAAAACAAGTTCACCAGACCGCCGTTGCTTATCTGTTGCATGTCTTGGCCTCTATTATGTTCCCTGACGCTAATGGTAACATGGCTCATCTGAGTCTGCTTCAATACTTGGATCCCTTGAATAGTGTCAGTGAGTTTCTTGGCATACTTTTTGGCAAAAATGCGCAGAGTTTCTAAGGCCAATGCTCGCCAATTTAATGGTTCTCTCACTTTAATTCAGGTATAGTTAACTAGTTATTTTGGAACTTCATCATTGTCATTAATTTGGTTAGTTTCCAAAAAAATGTTGTCACTATTTTTTTTTCCTTATACATTTCATTGGCATAGGTGTGGGCTTATGAACACTTCCCAACTATTTTCAAAAGGTATAAAGGATTGAGGACTTTTCCTTATTATGGAGAGTATCAGGCTCTAGCTAAGAAATACGTATTCAACGCTCACCCGAAGCCCAATAACAGGAAACATTTATTCACAATGAGATTGTCTTTGGATTCCATGGATGTACAAGATGTTGTGTTTGACCCATATAGGAATGCCATAAGAGTTCACTTTGAAAGGCGTGATAATGTTTCATTTTACAACGGACCGCTATTTCATCCAAAATGATTTGTTATGCACAACCCCCGCCGTGTTATGGGCCAGCTTGGGTACAAGCATAAAGATCTTACGGATATATCTTATCAGAAATTCTCTCATGACTTTCCTCAATGCCGAGCAAATCAGAACAATACTATGGTAGTTTACGACCCAAGTCCAATTCTTACACATTGGAGTGAAAGGGTAGAACTGGGGTTTTTTTTTGATAGGGTTGGTTGGGAATTGGCGGAAAACGGTTATGAGACAGATTTTTGATAGGTAGTTTCCTACCCTGTAGGTCTGGCTCCAAAGTCCAACTTTGCCTGTCCTAAACCTTTTTTTCCACATCCCAAACTTATTTTTTCTTTTTGCCTACCCTTAACTATTTTTGCCTCCTCGTTGACAAATTTCTGGCTCCGCTGCTGCCATAAAACAACAAAAACTTTCCATTTTCATCAAATCTTTAAAATATATATATATATATATAATATTCTCAACAAATTTCATTTATATTCGTCAATATATTTAAGGTGATTCTCTATTAACCTGATCTATCAATATCACCGCTTTTCATTGATTTACACATCTAAAATTCGTTTTTTCCAAACCAGAATTTCTGAAAACTACCCAGAAGCGGTGGATGTTGATCTATGGTATCTACTGATTCATCTTTTGTTTTTCTTGTCCAAGAAGATCAAACAGTAGAAACAGTGCATAAGATACGTCTACAAACACTTATTTTGTTGATAATCTTCGTATCGAAATATGATTACCTTAATCGGTTTATAGGTTGCTTTAACATCAACTAATTATTTCGTACATTTTTCTTTTTTGGATTTTGTGATGAGTTAATCGATTTATATACATGTGTCTTATCCTCCGATTACGTTCACTAGTCTTTTCATCTTTCCACGTGAGAATCGATATATATTCATGTCTTATACATTGATCCTTACGGTTTTAGTTTTTTTGTGGATTTTCTGGATAGAAATAAATTACATATATGTAGCTTATCTACTGATTGCGTTGGTTTAAAATTGAATATTTTCTTTTTCAGTCATACTTGTATCTTTTTGTTTCGATTTAAAATTTTGAAGACATTGACTTCAGATACCTTAGATTTTAAACCAAGAAATCTAACTAGAGGATTATAAATTAGAGAGCAGAGGTAATCATAAGGACCCAATACAAGTTCACCTTTGGTCGAGATACCAAACTATAACAAACATTGGAATTGGCAGATAAAATTTCTTATGAATAAACTCAATGAGCTTCTTAGGCTAAGTCTTATAGGGTGCTAATCTAGCATCTAGATTGGCAATCCACATCATCTAGGACAACCACCTAAGTCTTATGGGAATGCTGATCTAGCATCTAGATAATCCACGCCAGATGGGACCACCACCTAGCGCTGGAAATCTCAGCCGTCAGATCACAAATAAATCTCCCAGCGTTGAATCGTTTCACGAAAATGTGGTTTTTCTAGCGCTGAATGATTCAACTAACTGCTAGTTCATATGCGAGCAACTCCTAGGAGAGAACTAATGTTAACAAATAGACAACATTTTTTTTTAATTGCAACACATTTCTGCTAATCTAGCAGCTCAACCTAGCCCATAAGACTTAACCTTATGTTGGTGCTCTCAATACTTTTTCTCCCTAATTCTTTATTATGCTAGCTAATTAAGACATTATAAGTTTAAGTTTTTAAGACTTTTTGTGGTTTGTAACTATCATAAGACTCGTTTAGATGATAGTTTTTTGTACTTGTGGCAAAATGGTGTGATGGTACAATGAATTTATGGGTTTTATTTATAATTATATATGATATGTAATGGATTTATGGTGCAATGAGTTTATGCATGCTTCAAATTATGTTCGTAAATACAAACACACAATCAGTCCATGTAACTATACCTATGATCCAATTTTCAACGGAGGAAGGATTGTCCTTGGAGTTGTTTAGAAAATAATATTTTAAGGTATGTGCCACCAATGGTGAATAATAAACTTGTTATACTATATTTTGAATAATAAGCTCTTCATACTATACAATAGTGCCTCTAATATGATATACAAACACCTAATTTTGCGTGCAGGATACATGTGATTAGTGAAGAGTGCGGTCTCTTGAGTCTATGCTCAGTTTTTTTTTTCCGGTGTGCCTGCTACTAAGGAAAAAAATCATTACCTTTCTATGATGGGATTTCTGAGATAAGCATTATTGCTTATCCTTGTTTCTATTTGAAATCGAAAAGTCTAAAGGTGTACCAAAAACCGTAGTCCAATTGTGGACGAATGAAATCCAACCAACCAAATCAATTTTGCTGGCCCACTTAAATCTTTAAATCCCACCCCCATGTAGATCTCAACCGTCCAGGGGATTGGTCCACATTTTTTGTCCCTAGACGCGTCGGAATGAAATAGAGTTGCTCACTTTTGTTACGTTATTGGTAGGTTTCTTTGTTCCCAATAACTGTGAATAATTAGGGTGCAATTAGGAGAAACCTTTGAAGTACTGAATGATCAGTGGATCTGAAAATTTGAACTTTATTCTTTTGTATATGATACAATGAATAGAAAGAACTGTAGTTTTTTTTTTTTTTTTTTTTTTATACTAAAAGAAATTTATTGATCAACTGGTGGTAAATGTTACATAGTCTTCTTCTATCCATTTTATTATATCAGTTGGATAATTACTTAAGAAACAAAATTTATTGTCTTATATTCTAGCTTTTTTTTCAAAGGCATGAGCTACGTTGTTTCCCATCCTATTAACTAACTTACAAAACCATAACTTATTATTCAAGAAATTGTTTTTAATTACAGAAATTAAGCCTTGATTGAACCAGTGAACTTGCAACTCGTGAGAGTTAATAGAGATCGCAACATTATCACAATCCAGATCAAAAATGACTTGAATGTATCCCAGTTCTTCAATCCATTCCATAACTTTCTCAAGAGCTTTGCATTCAAAGTATTCAGCTCTGAATTCCGCATCCACCTCCTCTTCCAGCTTGAATCCTTTAACTCCTAAGCATTTCCCTGCAAAATCACGAACAACTAGGTCAATACTACCTTTTTTGGTGTTAGATTTTTATATGGAGCATTCAAATTAATCTTTACAAATTCCTTGTCCGGTGGTAACCATTGTTTGATCAGGATAGCAGAATTTGTATTTGTGTTACTAGTTGAAATAGTAAGATTGCATTGCTGAATTAAATTATGTATCCTGATTATTGTGCCATGTGGATTAGGTTTAGTGTTCTGAAACACCAATCTACATCTATCCTTCCAAATATTCCAAACCGCGCACATTAATATGCAAATATTTCTTTCATGATCCATAAAACTATTATTCAAGTGCATATCATTAAATGTAAACCAAGTTTTAACCCAATTATGAAAAGTAGTAAAGCTATGCATAATGGCAGAGATATTCACATCCATACCCATCCAAATATCTCTGGCAAAAGTACACTCCATAAACAAATGATTAACAGTTTCTATACTATTATTGCAGATACTACAATGCAACTTTATATCTTGTTTGTATCTAGCAATTTTTATCTCTAGTGGGCACTCTATCTTTCAGACATTTCCAAACAAACAATTGAACTCTGTGAGGGGGTCTAACATGCCAAAGGTTTTTCCAGATGTCGCTAGGAATAAAGTCCCTATGAACATGATCATTGACATAGTTGCTGCAAATAGTATTTTAGGCATTTTTGACAGAAAACTTTCATTTTCTATCAGGTTTCCATAAAAGGGAATCCTCACCAGAAGGATGAATTCTCATATTGAGAATAGCATTAGTAGCATCCGGAGAGAATAAAGAGTTAATGAGATCAATATTCTAAACTCTAGTGTCAGGTAGAAATAAATCACATAAGAAAGAATTGTATGTTTTCAAACTATTGGGATACTTGGTGTCTAGGCATACATATTTCGTTCGACACACCCGGAGGGATATTTAAAGTGATCCCATAATGTTTATTTCTAATGCTTGATACAAGGTGCAGCTATCCAGTGGTTATATAATGCAACCCATTCTTTTGTTTGTCAGGTGATTAAAAGTTAAAAGTTTCAGATTAAAAGTGCTTATGTTATCTCAAAAATCCTTTGTCAAATACAGAGTATTCTTTGTGAAAGTTGGAACTTGGCTTTCAGAAGAGCATCTCCTCCAGGCTCCATCAGATATGGGCACGCGCACATATAATTGAGTTATGGGCGTCATATCTTCTTTTCCATGGGTGGTGATTGTTGATTCTTTATCCTAATTGTAGTGTACACCGTGTCTGTCTGTTAGCCTTTTCTTCTCAGTTATCTTTTCTGTCAAACACGTGTCTATAGTTGGGTGGTCAGTCTCTACTATCGGTTGGTGGTTAAATACACCAATCATGTGTCTGTAATCGTGTGAAGAGATATTTTATTAATTTGAATACCAATGTCAGTTTGGTATCAGAGCGCTGCTCTTGATCCAAATCTGTTCTTCCGCTGTTATTGAAATTCCTTTTCTGATTCTTCTTTCTGTTTTTCTTTCTTTGTTCTTCAAGAGAATCAGACTCTTTTTTTTCTATATCTCTTCAATTCAATTCTAGTTCCTTTCAATTTAACAATGGAAACTAGATCCATTTCCAAAACACCTTTCAATCAATTGTCCAATATTATTCAATTAAAACTTACTGAAAACAATTTTCTTACATGGAAATCTCTATTACTTGCTTTATTCACTAAATTTCGTGTTACTGACTATGTTGATGGATCTAGAGAATGTCCTGCAAAATATACATCTCGTCACAACGAGAACAATGAACATGTAAATCCAGCTTATACTCTATGGCAAGATGAAGATTCTATACTGATTTTGCTCATCAACTCAACGATTTCTGATTCTGTGATTCCTTATTTGGTTGGAGCTCAGACATCTCATGAATTATGGACAAACATTGAATGCAGATTCTCTCAGGTTTCTGCTACTCATACAATTCAGCTCCAAACTAAACTTCAGTCCATCAAATTAGGTAATGATTCTATCACCAATTACCTTAATGAAATTCGTAAAGTTGTTGATGCTCTTGCTGCTGCTGGTTCAGTTGTTAGTGATAGTGAAATGGTGGTTACTATATTATCTGGTTTACCTGCATCATATGATTCCTTTGCAACATCTATTCGTATTAGATATCCACCTATGAATTCTGTTGAGTTACATAATCTGCTTCTCAGTGAAGAAATTGTGCTTAAATCTAGATCTGCTTCTATTATCAATGATTCTGAGAACAAAGCCTTTATGTCTCAATTTAGACCTCAATTCTCACATAGACCCTCTTACCCTGCACCCAAAAGTGGTCATAGTACTAATTACAGAGGCAGGAAACCATTTAATCCAAATTATAATCCACCTTTTCGTGGTTATACTCCTTCATACACACCTTCATACCCCTCTTATCCTACATACACACCAAGACCATCCCCACCACCCTCATTTAGAGGTTATGGTCCTTCTATGCCCATTTCCACACCACCACCACCATCCCTGCAATCTGTAGGTGACAAAATTCCATGTCAAATTTGTGGTACTGTTGGTCATCTTGCTCCAGAATGTACCCAGAGGCTCAACTTTGCTTATCAAGGAAGAAATCCACCTCAGAATCTTCATGCTATGCTTGCTGCTGCAAATATATTTGGTGAAAATCCTTTGTATGCTGACAGTGGTGCAAATCAGCATGTA
Organism: Papaver bracteatum; assembly: GCA_023529315.1. Lineage (NCBI taxonomy): Eukaryota > Viridiplantae > Streptophyta > Magnoliopsida > Ranunculales > Papaveraceae > Papaver > Papaver bracteatum. Next base: position 1,403,660 of record JAJJWX010004641.1, on the reverse strand, counting down.
ACCCCTTCTGCTTACCCTCTTGAGGACTATACTTCTTATGATGGCTATGAGTATATTCAGTCTGCTACTGGTGAAGGTATGTTTATTTCCTCTATTGGTAACTCTACTATCTTCACTCCTTCTGGTCAATTTACTCTTCAGAATATTCTTCATGTTCCCAAAGCCACCTCAAAACTTCTTTCTGTCCACAAATTCACCACTGATAATAATTGCTCCATAACATTCTCTCCACTTAGTTTATACTATGAAGGATCTTCAGAATGGGAAGATTCTGCTTCAGGGACCACATAGAAATGGACTTTATCCCATCAACTTCAACTCCACAACTTTCAAGGCTCTTCATACTGTCAAACCTTCCTCTACTGTTTGGCATCATAGATTAGCTCATCCATCTTTTCAAACTTTGCAAAGAGTCTGTTCTACTTTAAAGGATTCTAATGTAATAACTACTCCTCTATTTTGTGATAGCTGTCAACTAGGAAGATCACACAAACTTCCATTTACTTTATCTTCTAGTTGTACTAGCAAACCTCTTGAATTGCTTCATATGGATTTATGGGGACCATCCCCTATTCTTTCTAATAGTGGTTGTTTTATATTATGTCAACATTATTGATGACTTTTCCAAATTTTGCTGGCTATTTCCTTTATCTGCTAAATCTGACTTTAAGACCATTTTATACAACTTCAAAACTCAAATAGAAAATGAATTATCTACCAAAATTATCTGTATAAGGTGAGATGGTGGAGGAGAGTTTATCAACAATGAGTTGTCTTCCTTTACAACCACTCATGGTATTAGGCATGAAGTCACTTGTCCTCATTCCTCTGAACAAAATGGTGTTGCAGAGGCTAAACATAGACATATCTTGGACATTGGTAAAACCTTCTTAATTACATCTCACCTCCCTGATTCCTTTTGGGTTGATGCTTTTCTCACAGCCAATTTTATCATCAACAGACTACCCACTAGGTCAATTCAGTTCATGTCTCCTTTTGAGAAACTTTTTCACAAGAAACCTGATTACTACTTTCTCAAAAGCTTTGGTTGCTCCTTTTTTCCTTGGACAAGGACTTATGCCTCAAATAAACTTGCACCTAGGAGTGTTCATTGTGTCTTTCTTGGATATGCTGCTAAACAGAAAGGGTATAGATGTCTAGATCCTACCTCAGGCAAAGTCTATATTTCCAGGCATGTGGTTTTTAATGAGGATTGCTTCCCTTACTCTACCTTACTCAACTTGTCATCTCCTCCATCATCTTTACTTACCTCATCCTCCTTTTCCTCTGACACATCCTTACCTGTGTCACTTTCACCTACCACACCTGCTGCAACTTCACCTTCTCCATCTACTACAGCTTCATCTTTATCTGCAATTCCCATTCCTCAGAATTCTCATACCATGACCACTAGGGGAAAATCAGGCATTTTCAAACCAAAGATGTACTTTGCTACTAAGCACAAACTGTCAGATATCTATCTCAACTCCTCATTTCCACTCACTCCCACCTTCTTCTCTCAAGCAATCAAGAATCCAAAGTGGGTCACTGCAATGCACAGGGAGCATGGTGCTTTACAATCCACTGGTACTTGGACTAAGGTTCCCCCTTGTCCTGGTCAAAATGTTGTGGGCTGCAAGTGGGTGTACAAAATCAAGCAAAATCCAGATGGTTCTGTGAATACATTCAAGTCCAGGCTTGTAGATAAAGGCTTTCATCAACAAGAGGGGTTAGACTATCATGAGACTTTCAGTCAAGTTGCAAAACCTACCACCATTAGATTGGTTTTCTCTTTAGCAGTTCAATTCAACTGGAATCCAACTCAATTAGACATCAGTAATTCCTTTTTACATGGTGACTTACAAGAAGAGGTGTTTATGACTCAACCTCCAGGCTTCATTGATAAAGATCATCCTGAGTATGTTTGCAAACTACATAAATCTTTATATGGACTGAAGTAAGCTCCTAGGGCCTGGTATGCAAAACTACATGCTTCTCTTCTTGCCTTGGGTTTTCAAACATCTTCAGCTGATACTTCCTTATTTGTCCATAAAAATGGCTCTATTATTACTGTTTTATTAGTATATGTTGATGACATATTGATAACTGGATCCTCATCAGCTTTTTTCCAACACATCATTGACTCTCTAAGCTCTCAGTTTCCAGTCAAGAATCTTGGTTCTCTGCACTATTTCTTAGGTCTTGAGGTGAAGAGGAATGCATCTGGCTTGTTTGTTTGCCAAACAAAATATGCCTTAGACTTGCTGGACAAAACTCATCTGGTTGGTGCCAAGGAATGTTGTACTCCTGCTTCAACTACAACTAAACTCTCAGCTACTGATGGCACTCCTCTACAAAATCCAACTGAATTTAGATCTCTTGTTGGTGCTCTGCAATATCTTACTTGGACAAGACCTGAAATAAGTTTTGTTGTGAATCAAGTTTGCCAATTTATGCATAAACCAACTACAGTTCACTTGGCTGCTGCAAATAGAATTGTGAGATATATCAAAGGCACTTTGGATCATGGTCTTTTCTTCTCTAAAGGACTCCAAACTCTACAAGGCTTTAGTGATGCTGACTGGGCGGGCAGTCCGGATGACAGAAGATCCACCTCTTGTTTCTGCATTTTCTTTGGTCACAATCCAATTTCATGGAGTTCTAAGAAGCAATCCACTGTTGCAAGATCCACTACTAAGGCTAAATATAGGGACCTAGCTAATTCTGCTGCTGAGATTGTGTGGTTGTGCCAATTGCTCAAGGACTTATATATCTTTCTTCCTACACCACCTCATCTACAGTGTGACAATATTAGTGCATTATCTCTTGTATCCAATCCTGTATTTCACAGTAAGATGAAGCACATGGCACTGGACTTCCACTTTGTCAGAGAACTTGTCCAAGCCAAGACTTTGCAGGTGTCTTATATCTCTACCATTGCTCAAATGGATGATATTTTTACTAAGGGACTGCATGGACCACGCTTTTCTCTATTGAAGGACAAGCTGCAGGTTTTCAGCTTTCATCAGCTTGCTAAACCAGTACAGCTTGAGGGGGGGTAATTGTAGTGTACACCGTATCTGTCTGTTAGCCTTTTCTTCTCAGTTATCTTTTCTATTATCTTTTCTATCAAACACGTGTTTATAGTTGGGTGGTCAGTCTCTACTATCGGTTGGTGGTTAAATACACCAATCCTGTGTCTGTAATCGTGTGAAGAGATATTTTCTTAATTTGAATACCAATGTCAGTTTATCCAACTGGCTTTTGATGCAACATTTGTCCTCAAGCTGTCGTGCATCTCAAAAAGTTGTGCCATGGTACATATCTAAATGCACCCAAGAGACCACTAGCCATCCAACAGACACAAGAGTGCACCATGAGGTCCATGACATGACATTGACCAATGACCACCTCCAAGGCTCTTTCTCTTGCTTTAAATACAAAAAATATGTGTCTAGCAACACACGAGTCTCACTTTCACTTTTCCTTCTTAAACTTAGTTGATCTTCCACTTCTGTGCTGGAGTGGTCCATGACATGACATTGACAGTTTTCAGTGTCTAAACCCTCTCAATTAACCCTGCATCAAACAAGGAAATGATGAGTCAGTTCAAATGAGAGTTATTGGTTGATGATGAAGAAGAAACATATAGAAGAAGGTGGTGTTGGAATAATTTTTTGGAGTTATAAATTAAAGTTGATGTTTCTGAAGATTCAGAAGACCAGAAAGAAGAAAAGGAAGAAACAAGATGGTTTATTATGTACGCATCTTCGGTATAGGCAGAATCGGAAAATGATACATTCTCTTAGCCCTAGTAGAGTGAACAGGTAATTGTTAATTTCAGGTTTTCATTTTCATTTACTTGGTTAGATTAAAATTATAGATTTGTGGAAAGTCATTTTCATTTACTTGTTTGTTATAATTGAAATTCAAAATTATTATTGACTGTTTCAGTAAATTGGAAATTGTAAATTGTAAATTATTATTGTTATTAAGCATGAAATTGAGGATAAAAAATGCTTGAAATAGATAAATGCTTGAAGATGTGATGGAATTGTTGTTGTTATTGTTTTTATTTTTGAGTTGATGCTGCTCTTATTGTTGTTATTGTTGATTTATTTTTAATCTTTTAGGATGGGTAGTATGGATAGAAGTTTTCCCCTAATTGATTTGATACCAGAAATCTAGAGTTTCAAATGATTCAAATGTTCACTGTCGGTTCTTCTGGTATAATATTGGTAGTAATTAGTTGCTTTAAGAAAAAGAAAAAGAGTTTTGATTTGTCAAGGCTTTCTTATAATGCCGTGCATCAAATTGTGGCATTGCTCCCTGGTCTTTTTTTTTTTTTTTTGAAGCATAATTGCTCCCTGGTTTGTGTAGTTTTTAATACATATACGATAAAAATAAAATAAAATTCAGGTGATTTTGGAAAATTGTGGTGCAAGTGTCAACAAAAAATAATTCATCGTGGAATGCAGAAAATAAGGTTGTGTAGGAGAGTCACTGGCATTCTCACGATGAGTGTCCTGTGTGATCAAGTCGGTTTCTTCGTTTTTGTCGGCCCTACTACTGCAGCAGTCATCTAGTTATAAATTATTTTGCAGTGAGGGTGTTAATATGGATTGTTACGAGTATTACCGGCTCCAATATCCGCAGCTAGTAATGCACGTCTACACATGTGTGCAACTACATTATGAGACATTGGCGGAAATTAATGATGAAAATCGTTTGGTTGGACCTTCGCGCCTTATGTTAGTTCGGGTTCTCGTGGTAGATATCATCGAAGGTGCGTATGAGTTACTCATTCATGCATATTTCAAAAAATATAACATGTAATCTATATTTTTCTTAAAACTCTTAAAACTTGCGTAATTTGTAGTTAATAAGCACGTTGTTTAGAACAGGAACTTATCCTCTCTTTTATCTCTCCAGAATAGTCCACGCATTTCCACCCAATCTTTCCAGACAAGTCTATTAAACTTACTTCTTCTGCTCTCAATTAGTGGTTAGATTAAAGATGGAAGTTTTCCCCTAATTGACTTTATACCTGAAATCTAGAGTTTCAAATGATTCAAATGTTCGGTGTCCAAAGTGGTTCTTCTGGTATAACATCAATTGTTTTTTCTGGAAAAATGTTGGCGGAAAGAACAAGCCCTGAAGTTATGAATACCGCGAGGTTGTTTTAGTTTAATTTTCTTTTTTGAATTGCTTTAATTGATTTGTTTCACTTTTTTGTATGCAGCCATGATCCCATACAATTTGCTGGAGAGTGTTATTTCCAAGAGTTAAGTTGCGCTAGAAATGGTGTTCTGATTAGGCTGAGGTAAAGTGATTATATATTCTGGGCTGCTGGAGAGTGTTATTTCCAAGAATACCATTAATCATTGTTTGTGATGGAACATTTATAGGCTCAAAGAACGGAGGGAACCTGCCAACTGAAAGTGATGGCTAATCATTTTATACCATTAATCATTGAAACCCATCCAAATAAAGACTGTAGAAAAGCTTTGCACCCAATTTCTGAAGGATACATAGTAAGTAAGATTTGTTTGAAAATGTCAGTAGTAAAGTTGAATTCCTTACTCAAAAGAGATCAGGGCCTTTAACTAAATAAAATTGATTTACATAGGCACAAATGAGGGAACAAGGTTGGATTTGTAGAACTTCTCTTCTTAGTTTGTATCGAAACCTAAAGAACCATAAGTTATATGTAAATCATCCCTATTTAATATTAGCTAAGAACATGATTCATTACGTTCTGCTTCATGTTGTTTGAACTGTATGTTGTGTTTGGTGATTTGGGAACTTTTGTGTATGACCTTTCGAGTGGAGGAGGTTATATAAATGTTAGGAATGCTTATCTCATATGTGTGCTATCTCAGAGTTGGACATGGGATGGGAAAAAAGTCATATAAGTTGAAATGGTTTAGTGGTCTTTTGCCAAACCATTACCCTTGTTTCCAGATGGTACACGTTCCTTGCTTGATGGTTTTATATATTTCTGTTTTACTTCATTGTAGGCTTTGCTTAGTAGACATTTTAGGTTATAGTACGCCATAGTTAGTAGATGCTTGAAGCCTGAGATTTTGTTTCTGATTTGATGTACTATTTTTGGAGTTTACATGAATTAGTTTCCTTTTCTGTGATGCCAATTGATTCTATGTAGCTTTTTTATTTTTGTATTAGAAATCCTGCATCAAAAACCTATTACCATAATTAGAGATGTTAGAAGCCCTGTTGAGTTTCTATGCCCAGTTAGCATGGTTCTTCCTCAAATACTTGACCACTTGTTCCTATGTCTTCAACTTTAGTTGTGTGAGTCAATTTGATGTAGTTTGAACTGGTGTTATATACTGTGGTTGTCAGGAAATTCTAGGTAGCTATTAAACATCCTCTCGGCATATGAATCGAATTTATTGTAATATTTAGGTGTATAATATGTTCCAGACATTAGATTAGACAAATAGGTTGTCCAGGCCATAAGCACTGGGAAGTTTTGTGTTTTCATTCATATCTACATATTTTGGTCCATCTCTGTCTTTGTTGCTGTCTACAATCTTGTAAAGTTCCTGTCAAATCCAACTGTTTCCCAAATCATGTCCATTTGTTTCAATTGCAGGCTTTGCAGCTCTGATCGTGGGATTTTCATAGTGAAGTTCATCCACTGTTTGTTCGTAGGGTGTTGCTGTGGGTGTTGTTAAAATTAGAGTTTCCTGAGTGGTCATTCCTAATCCGTGTTTCCACTAGCCACTTGGTTAAAATAAAGCTCCAAGCAGGATATTACTGGGTGCTGCCCTGTTTGCTGCAGATAGATGAGCTTCCCAAGCAGGTGCAGCATTGCAGTGCTTGCAAAAGGCAAGACATATTTGTTGTTGGTGAAATGATTGTAAACTTTTCATTTGTGAAACAATTGAACAAAACAGGCTGCTGGGCATATCTAAAAACTAATGGTGGCTTGTTGGGCATGTCAGTGGGTTTTCATGTATACAATATATCTGTATTATGAATTTATAGTTGCTTTGAGTAGCCCTACTTTGCATTGGGAATTCATGAAATTTTGTTTGTAATTCAGAAAAAAAAAAACTACTGAAATCTTGTTTAATTTAGGCTTGTGGGTATCAGAATGTGACTTTTAACCATTAATTGCCGCTTCTTACTAAGTTGAGGGCAATGACCCTGAGAATTCAGCTAACTGCAAATTAATACTCATACTCATTTCTTAATTAAAATTTGGTACACGCCAAGTTCCTATTTTTGAACTCACCAACTTTTTTTTTTTTTTTTTTTGGAAAGGAAAGGGGTTAAGGAGACCCAACGAGAGAGAGAGAAAAAAAAAAAAAAAAAAAAACAAAACAAACAGAGGCCGAAAAAAGGAGGTCAAAGAGACCTAAACCTAATTAATTCTTCTATACAGCTTCCCAGAGGCATCTTCTTCAATGATCCTTTTCAGCTACTCATCAAAATTGCTGGGATCAATTATTATAAAAACTCTAGGTGGTTTTAGACTAGCCAAAGAATCAACAACTTTATTAGTTTCCCTGTAATTGTGCAGTATATTCACTTCAGCTAGCAAGGCTCTATAGCGCTGGATGGACTCCCAAACATGATGACAATGCCAGGGGGTTTGGGGTCAGCACTCAGAAGATAGGTGGCCACTATCATGGAGTCAGTCCTGAGAGAGACTTTTGAGTGACCTTTTGTGACAGCCAGTTTAAAACCAGCTTCCACTCCCTGTAATTCATGATGAGTAATGGAGAGGGGGTGAAGCTACCTGCAACTGCATCCAGTGGGGTTCCATTGTGATCCCTGATGATGTCCCCGTAACCAGCATATGAATCAGTCATGGACCCATCAGTATTCACTGCCACTTCATCTTCATCAGGCTTCAGCCATGAAACTTCAATGTGAGTTGCATTGATGAACCTAGTATCACACCTCCAAGTATTGGTTAAAGCTCTGCTTTCTGGGTTGTCTGGCATGATGATGGTATTAGCAAAAAAATTAAGTTCCACCTCCTCAATGATTTTATCATAAACTAGCTCATGGGTTTAACTTTGCCGAGTAAAGATTCTTCTATTTCTTTCCCCCCAGATGTGGTAGATGAAAGCATTAAAGGTGAGCTTCTTGATGATACCAACATCCTTGTTCCCTTTGAGATTTTGCACACACCATCCAATTTGTTGATCCCAATCTGTGTGTCTTAGCCCTCTTAACCCCAACCTTCTGAACTCACCAACTTTAATATTACATTCCATTGATATCCACCTTATAAAAAAGTGAGTATTATGGTCTTATCCATTTGGCACCCAGTAAGTAGACCACAGTAAATTGTGGGCAAACGCAATCCCAACCCTTCACACAAAAAACGAGAAATTTGAGGAGAGCGGGTATGTTTGTGAAGGATTGCGTTACAATACGTCCTGCAGACTCTCAACAATCCCAGTCAAGTGATCAGCGTATTCTACAAACAACCGAGTCTGCTCATCAACAAATATCTCCTACTTAAATCACGGAGTTGTTATTTACTTTGAGTTACTCTTTGAATCTGTAACCAAGACCATGTATCTATGCACTTCACTTATAAAAATACAAAAAACTAATCTTCACAAGAAACTGTGGAAGGTCCTCAGTGAAACTAAATCCTAAGTTGGTACCAGCCTTCGATCCTAAAACCACGCAACAATTCCTTTCTTCTCAAATGGCTGCAAACACCAGTACGTTCCACCAGATTCGATCTTTTCAATTGAACAATATCTATCATATTCTAAAAATAAAGACAAATCTTTTATCTGTTTATCAATTATGCAAAGACAATAATGTATACTTTGAGTTTCACACCAATTTTTTTTGTTGTGAAGGATAATTGCATAGGGATAACACTATTGCACGGGCCGGATATAAATGAGCTTTACATACTTGATGGTGTTGACGACAATAATACAACCATTCACCCAAAGTTTTACGTGTTGCAACAATAATATGCAATTTCTATCTTTCTCATTTACTATTTTTGCATGCTACAAAAGAAAATCTAAATTGTCCACCTGACTGCATTTTGTATTAGAGAATAATCATTGGGGGAGAAAGGAGACAGGGATGGTGAACATTGCAAGGAGGGAGGACGCGCTAACTACCGTAATTATAAGAGAGATAAAGTGATGGAAAAAATCTATAAATCTCCTAATTAATGGTAACAAAATAATGGAATGTAGGAAATACCATTAGGTCCTAGAAATAATATATTAGAGAGAGTCAAGTCCAGTTGACCTAGTGAAATGTTTGTTTGGTCCTTTTTGGTAAAATATATTATAGTTTGGTCCTAAAAATTATGGCTTGGTCCTAGGCTGATGTCATGTATGATGTAAATGTCATTGTGTGGTGATAGAAATACCTTTTTGGGGCCACATATATAGACAAAATCACTAAAAAATATCTCATTCTTAGATTTACATTATCTCTCCTCTTTATTTTCAGATTTATTTTCTTTCTCCTAACTTTTTCAGATCTAGTTTCCCTGTTCTTGATTTTCTTTCTCCGTTTTTACTGTTGGTGTTTGATTTTGATGATAGTGTTGAAGATGAAGATGACGAAGAATTATATAAAGATTATGAAAACGACGAAGATGAAGATGCATTTTTGATTTATTTGCTATTATTGAAGACGAAGATGTGTTTTTGATGTTTCTACTGGTGTTGAAGACGAAGATGATGAGATATTTGTTTGCTGCTCATGTTGAAGATCTCGATTTGTTGATGTTTTTCGTGTTGATGATGAAATTTGTTTGTTGCTCGTGTTGGAAATCTCGATTTGTTGATGTTTTTTTTCGTGATGATGATGTTTGCTGCTGCTATTGAAGACGTCGAAGAAGATGAAGATAATGTTTCTGATGTTTTTATATGGAGTTCATTTCAGAAATGAAGTTTGGTTTATATATATATTTATATGGAGTTCATTTCTGGAATGAAGTCTGTTTTTTTAGGTTTTTATATTGATTTCATTTCTGGAATGAAGTCTATTTTTTTAGGTTTTTATATTGACTTCATTTCTGGAATGAAGTCTGTTTTTTTAGGTATTATATTGACTTCATTTCTGGATTGAAGTATGTTTTTTTTAGGTTTTTATATGGACTTCATTTCTGGAATGAAGTATGTTTTTTTAGGTTTTTATATAGACTTCATTTCTAGAATGAACTGCTACAAGAAAATAAGTAAAAATTAATACAAAATAAGTAAAAATTAATACGAAAGGGTACTTTTGTCAGTTTAATATTTTAAAATAATTATGGACCAAACAATAAAGGAATTTTCCTAAAGGACCAAACAGACATGGGCCCACCTAAAAAGGAGCAAACGATATTTTTCCCGAATGGAATAATATCGGAAATAATGGTAGGAATTTAGTTGACCAATAACCGGAAATTCCCACTAAAAACGGCATGAAACTGATCGACCGTATAAATGGTAATTATCTATTTCCATTATAAACTCCACGAAAAGCGCTCATGACTAATTTCCATTATCAAGGGAATTTATTAAAAATATTTTTATTAATAATGTGTAACTAATTAAGGTTAAATTAGTCCATCTAAAAATGTGAAAATATGTATATAATCTAGAACTTGTTATAAACGTGTAATTATGTTAAGAATATCTAGGGTGAATCTTGTTTATTATTGGGATGCCCTTGTGTCTAGCCCTATAAATAGAGTCTTTAATGTTTGTCTAACACACTAATGAATAGAATTTCTCCCTTCTTCTTCCCCTTTATTTTGTGTCTCTTGTTCTTTGTCTTCTATTTCACAACACGTTATCAGCGATGTAACTCTACCTAACTAACCAAGCGATACGATTAATATTTATAGATTAATGCAATCAAAGGAAGATGAACTACAACACCATAAAATCCATGATTTATAAGGGTTGATACCAGTATTACTGAGGGATGATACCATTTAGCCGATCCAACGGTCATGATCGCTTAAGATCTTGAGATGGTATCATCTCTTAGTAATGTATGTATCAACCCTTATAAATTGTGATAAAATCATTGTTTTTATTTGATTGGCATGTGTACACGATATGAAAGTAAATATCTTAACCTTTTGTTTTTTGATTACTTTATATTCTCACATTTTGTACTTATTCCATCTGCTCAATGCATGGCTTGTGGCTATGTATGTTATGCCTTTTCTTTTTGTCCTTTCATAGACTATATATATGAGGAGTTGGTCAAAGTTACTGCTATCTCAAAGGGTGTGATGAAATATTAATTCTGAAGAGTACGAAAGGTGTTTGGCTTTATGCTTCGAACATCCCTTGTATAGTATTGGTAGCATAGTATTGTATCTCTCATGTCTCTATTTTCTTTACAATTATTTACCAAGCTATAATTTTATTTTTTAGTTTAATTATATGCGTGGTTGAGTTCTGGTGATCAATTTTTCAAAATAAGTTTGATTTCCTTTTTTCTCTAGTCCCTTTTTATAGAAGAAAAAATAGATCTATCGGTTTACAGTTTCTATTCCTTCATGAAATTGTAATCACCAAAAATTGGTGTCATCGTCACGTGCATGGTTGAAAAACCTACGGCCAATTAATTTTGGTATCTTTGTTTTTTAGACAAGGATCATGTGATTTACATATGTTTTTTTTTTTAAATGCAGGAAACCATCTGTCAACCTCAAAATAGGTTTTCTAAGCGATAACTAAAACGACAATATTTTTATTTTGTCGATACGAGTTTGATAAATCGTAAAAGCCAATTTTGTGAATTTTCTCACTGGTTTCTATAATACAAGAGAAAATAGATTGGCATATTTTCTAAAATTTTGCCAATAATGGTTTGATTTTTCCATATTACGGAAGATTGATCCTTTCAAATAAATTTTTACGATCAGATATGTATGGTTTTATCTAATAATAAACCATTGGTTTCTATTTTCCTTTACATGAAACCATTCATCAACCAGAAAGAGTAGATTTTATCCCTTCAAAGAAAAATAACGATAATGATTTCTTTATATTCTCAAAAAGAAACATATAATTCATCTATATAGATCCCTAAATGATGAAATATCATTATTATGGTATAAGTCAATCATTAAATACCGATGAATGAGAATTTGCTGCATTCTTTAAAGATATTGAGCAATTTTAATTTTTGTATTTTTTTCAGTAATAATCTCCAAAGTTCGGATTTATTCCACTTATATTGGATTGACTATATTGATCTTGATTGATTTATTTTTGACAAAGAAAGTGTCCAATAACTTCAATCTAAACCATTTTCTCGTTGGCTCTCGAGTCACGATATTGGAATTTTATTTGCATATTTTGCTAAAGTTGGATTTTGTTCTACTTTCCAACGCCATAAATTATTATAAGTATATGTCTCAATTAATCGGATAATACTTTACAAAACTTGAAGTTTTCGTATATGAGATGAAAAAGATTTTTCGCCAAATATCATTAGTCAATGATAGTTGTAGTAAAGAGTTCTTGGACTTGTAGTGACTATATTGATCTCAAGATTCGACCAAACTCACAACAAAAAGATTAATTCTTTTAACAATTATCGATTTATTTTTTTGATAAAGAATCTTAGTAACCTATCTAATTGAATCCAACTAATTTTAACTTCAATCTAAACCATTTTCTCTCAAAATATTTCATTGATGCTCAAAAGGTTTTACTGAAGAGAGACAAGAAAATGGTATAAAACTGAAATCTGCGACCCACAGAAGGCGAGGTCACGATATTCTTTTTCACTGGAGATTTTATTTGCATATTTTGCTCATTTAATCACGCCATAATAAATTCTTCAATACAATCCATGGTTGATATTTAAATTGTCCAAATGAACTACAATTTTTTTGGACATTTTTTTATGGATTTTGAAATTATTTTCAAGTTGATCTACTTTCCAACGTCCAAAAAGCACTTTTCAGAGGTTTTCTTAAAATCCATAAATTATTATAAGTATATGTCTCTTAATTAATCGGATAATACTTTACAAAACTTGAAGTTTTCGTTTGCATACTAAAATTCATATAAAGAGATGAAAAAGATTTTAAGAAGAGAAAACGTCTAGGGAACCTATCCTAACTGAATCATAATCAGGGAGACTATACAAATGTGGTCGACTTTATTGTATTTATTCGTGGTATCTTATTCCACCCTAGTAATTAACTTTAATGTTATATCAATTTCTCTCCCATCGATGTCCTTAATAAACATAAATTTCTAGGCTTTGAGTTTATTTATTGCAACTAAAAGTTTCTCCCATACCCCCAAACTTAAATCTAACATTGTCCTCAATGTTCTAAAGATGAAATTAAAAACATGAACAAGGAGAAACTGACGTACCATTTGAAGCAAAAGAGTTGAGGAAAGATATTACGTGTTGCATGAGATTGGGTTACCTCCCAAGAAGTGCTAAGTTTAGAGTCTTGAACTTAGGAAAGATTAGTCAACTCGAACCATAAAGTAACATCGAAATAACAAAAAAACTCAAATATGATCTTAGAAGCGCATTAACCTAAATAATCGAGGATCCTCTAAGTCAATAAGATTTGACTTACAAAATTGACCACAATGAGAGTAATGGTCATTCTTAAGATCAATGGGAAGGAAGGTTTTTGGTGGGAAAACAAAGTCAATCGTGGTATCATAGCCTAGGTTAACCACATCAACCAGAGGATGGGTTTCTAACAACTGAACTTTTTATGGACACAACTAGGTTCGGGAAAAAGTGTATGAAGATAATCTTTTAAAATGGTTGAGGCACAAATGTCAAGTCCCAAGTTAGGGACCTTTCAAGAGTTAAGGCACATGGAGAATGATAATCACCCCCAAACTTAGAGTTTTTAGTGTCTCTAGAAAGACTTGTTAGCCAATATCATTAGTCCTTGATCACTATGCCTACTCATTTCAAATTCTTCATCAACATTATCATAATCATCATTATAAAAATATGAAAATGGTTGAGTGACTATATTGATCTTGATTGATTTATTTTTGATAAAAACAAAAAGAATGGCTCCAGTGTCCAATAACTTCAATCTAAACCATTTTCTCGTTGGCTCTCAAAAGAGTAACCAATATTTTTCTAACGACTTTCCTATTAAGCTCGTTACCCTATCTATGGTCTTGTTCTAGTCGAGATTTTAGGCTTAGGTTCGCGTTTGGTATCGTTCTCCTAAGGCGGGCAAGAAGAACGGTGATGAAATCCGAACCCTTATCTTGTATGTCCGAAATCATCCGATAAACCCACGGGGGATTCGCGGGTGTTTAATATTGATTTTTTGATTTGCATATTTTTCCGTAGGGTTTAAAAATAAAAAGAATGTTCAAGTCAAAGTCTAAAAAGTAAAGTGCAAAAATAAAAATAAAATTACAAAAATAGAGAAATCCTAATACAATCTAAAAAAAAAAAAAAACTCTCTCTTTTTTTTTCTCTCTTTTTATAATAAATAAAAAAAATATTCTTCTTTCGCTCCTTTCGCTTTGCCTTTTACTCCAAGTCTTTAAATATTCACCAAAAGCTTTGGCATACAATCCATGGTTGATATTTAAAAATTAATTGATTATCTTAATACAAAGCATAACCTATCTAATTGAATATGAAAATTTGTCTTCCTCCATCGACCCAATGTTGGGGTTTAGCTACTCAATTTTTTTGGACATTTTTTTATACTCCTAAGACTCATTTAATCACGCCATATCTCCATAAATTCTTCATGGATTTTCTTCCACGAAATCACGCGTCTACATGCTAAAACTTTCCAACGTGGTTTTCTTAAAATCCATAAATTATTATAAGTATATGTCTCGAATTAATAGTTATATCACATCTACCCATGGATAATACTTTTGTAAAACTTGAAATTTTTTCCCGCCTAAAACGAAATTCCAAAATGTTGAGATGAAAAAGATTTTTAGCCATAATCCAAAATGAGGGTGCCTTTAGGAGACTATTTTCCTTTCAAAATGTATTTCTCAAAAAAACACCTAAACAAACATAAAAACTTAGTACAAAATCGTAATTAACTTTAATGTTATATCAATTTCTCTCCCATCGATGTCGGCTGTCATTATATGATTGGCGTGAAATTTCTCATTTTGCTTTTATTAAACTTTTTGCCTCTTAAGAGGAAATCCAGTCACATCTAGCAGATAAGTAATGTTCTATAAGAGGCTACAGGTAGTGCTCCAATTGAGTGTACCGAATTCACATTCTCAATTATAATATCTTCTCACTTGAATATGAGGAGAATATAATGCCCCCGGGCGCTGGTACCAGTAATTGGTTGAATTTTTCAATATATGCATACACTTGAGAATTGTGTAGGATTAAAGTAAGCTAAATTATTGTCGAATATTCATTTATGGTAGCTACTGAAATAATAAAGATGGTGGTTGTTAACCCCTCTGCCGAAAAATATCGACGTATGTGATTGGTATGCACAAATTCCAAATTATATTTGGATTGAAATCTCTTGAATTACGCAATATTTGGGTCCAAAACTTAACACCTTAACCGTGCAAGCATGAATTTTGAAAATTATATGTTGGTGTAGTTTTCATGCGTTATATGAGAAATATGATCGTTGTAAAAAGGATTTGAGGGTTTCATCTATTTTTTTCTCAATCCCTAGGATTGATTCAATATTTTTTTGTTCTCCATATATGATGCTTTTGGTGTGGTAGTCCTTGAGGGACTCGTATTGCATTTACATAAGAAATGTGATCGGAGTATATATTCAATTTGTAATCCTTGGAGGATTAAAATTATTTATAATCAGACAGCCACCTGATTCTATCATATCAGGTTTAACAATCCTTTATGTGTTTTTAGAATTTGGTATAAAATCAAGAATCCAGATTAATTAGTTGATGCTATCAACTATATAGGTCTCTTGAGGAGTCCT
This sequence comes from Papaver bracteatum, assembly GCA_023529315.1. Taxonomy (NCBI): domain Eukaryota; kingdom Viridiplantae; phylum Streptophyta; class Magnoliopsida; order Ranunculales; family Papaveraceae; genus Papaver; species Papaver bracteatum. Next base: position 1,387,732 of record JAJJWX010004641.1, on the reverse strand, counting down.
TAAAAACACAGAAATCCACGCGTTAGCAGCATAAATTCTATTTTTTCTTTCTCTTCTTAAATCTGCAGTTGGAATTATGCTAGCTTAAACTCTTCTTTAAGATAAACTAGAGTTATTATTTTGATACTTATTTCTTGAAAAACTCATGTAGTTGAGTTAGCATCGATAAATATGTCAAAAGTTGTACTCTTTTCCCTTGGCTTCAGGTTTTTGTCTCATGTGGTTTTCCTGAAAAGGTTTTAACGAGGCAACATCTATGAAGTTTAATATATACATATATATATATATATATATATATTAATGTTGATATTTGTGCTCTTTTTCCTTCGTCCAAATTTTTTCCCATTGGGTTTTATTGGCAAGGTTTTAGTGAGGCAATTTAATTCAACATGATGGTCATCCAAGGGGGAGTTGTATATATTTTGGTTGTTTAGTGGATGCCCACATTTGATTAAACCAAATCAACTTAATCATCTCCTAAGAATTTGGATTTCCTTCTAACAAATACGATTTTTTTTCACGTATGATAAGGTATTCATATCTTAGCACTTTGTTGAAGAAACCACATCAACTATTTCTGCAAATCATCTCCAAGAAATCAGCAATCCAAGACACAAGTACTTAATCTATCTGAAAGAAGCATGAAGACTCGATAACACTACCATTAGAATACTAACACAAATGAAGACTTCATTAACTGGAAGATTCTCACGAACGCATTACTATATTCAGCATTCAAGAAATTCCTTCACCAAAATTGGGAAGTCTCGTCTCAAAGATTTGCAAGCCAAGAATTTACTGAAGTACTCATCGGGGGGAGCACCATCACATAAGGTGCATTCTGTTGGACTTATTGTGTTGTACTCTTTTACCTTCATCAAGGTTTTTCCCACTGGGTTTTCCTTGTCAAGGTTTTAGTGAGGCAACAATTGCGTGTCCAAATCTTTTCTAAGTTTTGTTAATTGTACTCTTTTCCCTTCAATCAGGTTTTGTCCTTTTGGAATTTCCTGACAAGGTTTTAACGAGGAAATTAGCTTAGACACGATGTCATCAGGGGGAGTGTTATAAACGTGTAATTATGTTAAGAATATCTAGGGTGAATCTCGTTTATTATTGGGATTCCCTTGTTTCTAGCCCTGTAAATATAGGATTTAATGTTTGTCTAACACACTAATGAATAGAATTTCTCCCTTCTTCATCCCTTCTATTTTGTATCTCTTGTTCTTTGTCTTTTATTTCACAACAGAACTATTAATTTTAACCATATATATTACTTATTTGGGCTACATTTATATACCATCTTATTGATGGGCTTTGTGGAAGAGAGAGGAATCAAAACTTGGGTTCCTCAGATATTTCCACATTGTTTTTATACTACTTCAGTCGACATGCTTATTATATAAGTAAGTTTATGCTATTTAGTTGTTCATGTCTTGTTACATAATCATGCTAAAAAATATTTTTTTTCACCTAATAAACATACATAAATTAAGGTACTTATCAATTTATTATGAATGCAAGCCGAATTTTGAGTACCGAGCTTACATTTCTACAACGAATTATACACGTATGTATGTCGTTCCGAACTACCTCCCAAACAATGAACCGTTGACCGATTTTTGAACCGAATATGACCTATCCGAATCCGTATAATTTAGATATGTATGCAGTCCCGAACTTGTCCCCATACCCTGAATTGCTAACTAGGGGAGAAAGTACTGGTTCCAAATTTGAATTTGAATTCTAATACTAATTTGGAGTTGGGAGCCTGGCATAAAAAAAATAGGGTATCCGTACAACTTATCTATTTTTTCTTCTTCAAAATTTAAATGGGTTGGAGGTTGGAATTTGTACCTAGCATCCACACCTCCATGGACTAGGCCACCGATCGCTTGACCAACTGTTTGTTGTGTTAGCCCCGCATTAGTATATATTCAAGTTAAGCCAGAAGTCACACCTTCCACCAAATAATTTGCTTTTGATTAGTTAGGATTTGTGCTGAATCAATATCCCTAAAAACTGTTGTAAGGATGAACAACAACATTCTGGGAGCTACTAATCATTTGTTGGTATTTTTGAGCAAAAGCGCAAAATATTTCATCGCCTAACGCCTAGGCACGTCGATAAATCATTGGAAAACTGCAAAAACAGTCTTACTTTGCCGCCTTGGGTGCCTAGGAGAGCACCCTAGGGATACTTTTACAACATATCCATATCCCAATTCTTCTTTTAGTATATGTCCATTATCTCTCGAGTTTTTTCCTTTAATAACTAGTCTACCAACACAGAAGTAGTTATACCACCAACATTGGAAGCAAAATCATAATTTAGCACTTTGACCATATTTTTATTCACAAAAATACTCAACTTAAAAATCAGAATTTAGATATTACCTCAATGATGCCATAAATACACTAGTGAAGTTTTTGTATACATATGAACGATGCATCGAGTCCGTTGTACATTTCTCCTAAATTGCATATCCTTTATCACATTTTGATGCAACATTAAGATCTTGTAACGCTTCAAGTCGACCAACATGAACAACACTAGTTGAGTTGGGAAAGAAAGTTTGACCCAATAACCAGAACACAAACACTCTTTCGATTTCATTATATTTATTTGAATTAGTTGAGCCCATCTTGAAGCACATGGCAGAGATCGGGAGATACAACATTAATTAACAAGATGGCGGATGAACATCAATTGCGAGTAGTTGGACATGAACCGGGAGCGGTTGAACAAGATTCGACAACGGTTGAATTTTCAACGAATCTATTTCCAACTGCTCTAATTTTCAAACACTATAAATTCATCTATTTTCAACCATTTTCACTCACACTACACCATTCTCTACTTCCTAAAATTTTCTACATGTTCTATAAAATTCTTAGCAATAAAAAAATATTAGTAGAATGAAGTTTTTCATAAACACTTTAAGGGGAAAAAATTGAAAAGATGAAAGAATACTGGCACCTGTTATAAATGCTGATTATACTCAAAATCGTGTTGTTGATTTGCTTCGCCAAATGTAGTTGCATGGGATCCTAATTTAATTCTAGGTTATATGTCAGGGGTCAAAACCTGTCTTCACATCATAGAATGAGAGGCGGTTACAAAGACTTAAATGATGTTATATGGATCTACCCGGTTTAGTCAAATGAAGAGATGATAGATATCCATAGCGTCAGTTTTGTTTTGTTGATCATAAAAAACACAACATCGTTATTTTACAACTATTGGTAAAAAGGTTCCATTTCCCGAACTTTTAATTTGGTAAGTTTAATAACCCAAAATTAATATTTATAGTTAAACAATTGTTGATTAAACAAAATCAATGTGATATCATCGTTGTTATAGGACTCACTCTCTTGATATTTATTTCATTTGTAGCATATCAAGGGGTATGGGAGAACCAGTAGGCCAGTACCATTCAACAAAAAAAAATGAGTGTCAAACCTTTAATGAAAACATGTTTTTCTATTATTTTTGGCATCCCATATACGAGAAGATAATAAAAATTTGAAAGGAGTTAGAACGCATTGTTTAGCATTAAAGGATTCCATAGATACTATCCACTACTGCCAACTTTATATTACCATATTGGAAAATCAGTTATCCCATCTCGTGGCAGACCAAATTTCTAGATTAGAAAATTCCCATTAAAAATTCCCTAAGACTGGTTTCTATGGGAATAGCAAACTGACATGTTTCCCAATTGTGCATCCACTATGGAGATGGAAAAAAAGCAAACTGACCTGGCCAAGTGACAAGTTTTCCACTTAGCCAGTCCAGATCAAGTTTCCACCGACCGGTGGAGACTCGACCGTTCGGTGTAATTTAAATGGGGCAGCTTTGTTTAGATCGCCAGCGGTATAAATTTGTCTGGGTGGTGGTCTAGTCTTCACCGCCACATATAATATGATCTAACCGCCATATAGAATATGATACAGGGTACATCATTCATCCGCCGTTCTTCACCTCTCTTCGGGTAGTATATTACATAGTTTCTAAAAATAGATAAATCTTCATCTTTAGTTAATCTAGGATCATCCATAAATTACCCAGAAAGTAGAGAAGTTTTTAAGTAAAGGTGTGATTTGAAATGGAGGAAGTGGAGAAGTTTTTAAGTAAAGGTGTGATTTTTTGAAATGGATGAAATGGTATGTATTTATAAGGATTATTGGTGATTGAGTATAGGCAGCTTGTGATTGCGTCTAAACCACTACTTCTAAACAAACAACTAAATTTAAACAACTTCAAAACAAAACTATGAAACAAACAATTAAACTTAAACAACTTCAAAACAAAACTATATGCCAAAAATAAAACTTAAACCACTAAACTTGACAACACTACTCAATTCTCCCTTCATATCATCCAAACTAAGCCCACATATTCGCTCTGAGATCTTCACTTAACCTATTATACAGAGTTATATTCTCAATGTGACCAGTCATTTGTGCATAGTTCCTTGCAAGTAATCCTATTTCTGGTTGAATCTCAGGCCTTAAGTCTTCATCTTCATGGTTAGTCCAATTCTTATTACGACGGGTTTCCTGAATTACCATGTTATGCATAATGATGCAAGTCGGCATAGTCCTATAAATTTCAAGAGCACTTAGACCATGCTAAGCCCCACAAATTATAGAGAACTTCCGCTTCAAAATTCCAAAACCTCGTTCCATATCCTTTCTCATATCCATTTGTCTACTATTGAAATATGAGTATGAACGACCCATTTCATTGACAGGTGGCTGACGATAACATTGAACTAAAGTTGACCATTTTGGATAAATTCACTCTGCAAGATAATAACCATGAGTGTAGCTATTCCTGTTGATAGTGAAATTTACCCGAGGACTAATTCCATACTTTAAATCTTCAAACAAAGGTTAATTGTATAAAATATTTATATCATTCTAAGGAAGACCAAAAAAAGCGTGCCAAATCCAACAATCATAAGAAGCTACTGCCTCAATAATAACCATTGGTTTTGCATAGTGACCCTTATACCGACCAGCCCAATAGGTAGGGCATCCGGTCCATACCCAATGCATGCAATTAAGACTACATAGCATTCCTGGAAATCCCCTTTCCATATTTTGCTTTAATATTTCTCTAATATTCACGTCAGTTGGTTTTCGTAAATAGGTTGGACCAAAATGATAAATCATTGCATCACAAAACAACGAAAGGTACTTGTATGTAGTTGTTTTTCCTATACGAAGGTACCATCATTATAATCCTTAAGGACTAAGTAACCTTTTGTTCAGGGCTATGACCTCTAAGAATCATACTGAGAATTAAATTGAGGTTCTATCTGACAAATCCCACCAATAATCTTTAGCACCAAACGTCGGGGCATGCGGAACCGACCTTGGAAATTTTCATCAGAGAATATACAGTAAGGAAGAAAATAATCGTGCATCAGCTTTTCGTGCCATTCATCCAGCCCATGATGCGTATATCTTCTTGTGAATACTTCTCTTGGCTCTGGATCTCTAGGTATATGCCCCCAATGAATAAAATTGTAACAAATTGTTGGTTAGTTCTCTATCTTCATCTGACTCACCATCAACTTGTTATAACGCCTGAACGAATATTCATTGTTTTTCTTCAAACCGATCCATATGAATAGGTACCTCTTCGTCATAAGAATCTATTGATTTGAAACTAAAATTTAAACTGAAGATTAAGGTACAAAAGAGTAGGATGATTGAATTAATAAAAGCATGAGGTGTGATTAAATTGAATTGAATGGGGTGAATTAATAGGGAAACTTAGGGAAAATAGTTGTTACATCATTATCTAATAAACGACCAAATCTGAACCGAATGGTATTACAAAGAACGTTAACCGTCGACCGCCAATGGTGTAGTGTCTACCAAACTATAGATACTCCATCGTTTAATTAACTTTTTCCCCATTATGGTTCGGCCGGTTTTACAGGCCGGCTAGCGTGGCAAATGGGTGGGTTATCCAGCCCATAAGAACTGGCCTAAGAATTCGTTTTTTTCAACGATTGTGTCGGTTGTGTTTTTCAAGATTTTGATGGCATAGCAATAAGTGGACTGGTGATCATATGACTCCACCACAAAAAATGTTTGTGAGACTCCATGTGGTTTATTTGGGTCCCTAATTATCTTAAAGACCATCAGGACCAACATTATATGTTTTTTTTAAGCATGAGATTTATTAAAAAATAATCAGTTTACAAGAAATATGCAATTTTCTTTTTTAAACATTATATGTATATATATGTAAATTTTATTAACAGTTAATATGGAAGGACGAAAAAAAGAAAAGGAAAGGGCATAATTGGAAACGGGGAATTTATGTTCAATCGGCCTAGTTTTCTTTATACATATGTAATCTTACACTAGATACTACATTACTAACTTTCGCATCTTCATCACTTGCAATTCTAGTTCTTCTTTCTGAACTTTTACCATGAACACAAAAAAATGCTTTTCTTCTCAACTGGTCATAGATTCCTCTCTCCCTTATAGGATAACAACCTTGTTATTCTTTCAACCTAAGAAGCGGCAAAACCTATCTCGGAGTAATCCACATATGCAAGTTGAGAAGTTAATGGTGGATTTCCAACGAAAATTTTGGTGGATTGAAAACACTAGAAAACGGTTAGAACTTTGAAACAAAACCTTGAATATTATAAAAGCTCTTCTTGATGGTGGTGAAGAATTTACTTCTATTCTTAAGGAAATACTTAAATTATTGATGGTGTTGAGCAAGTGACTTATCTTCTCAAGGAAATATTTAAACTTAAACTGGTACGTTGTTCACTTTAATGTATGCTTACGGTTACACATATATTTTTATCTTTAGTTGAATATTTTGTGGGACGTCTATTAAGTTTTGTAAAGAATGCAAAACCTCGAGTCTCCCGTAGAGTGAGGCTGATATGAATAATGGACACATATAGTTCTACATTGTTAGGAAATTAGTGGTCGTATCGATTTGAATAACTGATGCGGTTTTCCTTTGCCAGGGATGAAGGTACCCAGATTCCCATTTTCTACTTTTTGATATATTGGCATACATCAAGTAGTGATAATTAGTAATATAATTAGATGAATTGGTTTCCTTTTTCTGTGATGTAAATTTATTTTATATTGCCTTTATGTTTTCATTTTAGAAATCACGTATCAAAACTTGTTATTAGTTGATGTGAGAAGCCCTGCTGAATTTTCTATGCTAAGTTAGGCTGGTTCTTCCTCGAATACTTGACCACTTGTTTCTATGTCTTCAACTTCTGTTGTGTAATACCCAAAGTATCACTGTTTTGGTTCTTATCATTCGATGGAGTTTGAACTATAGTACAATGATTGGCAGATGTCGGAAAAATCATATCATTCTCAAGATCTTGAAACATAATCCATATGCATTGTATTCTTGTTTAACCTCAGTTTCAGATGATGCATCAATATTTCAAGCATTAGTGTCAAATGCAACCCAATAGACTTGTGAGAACTGATAGTTATATTGATTGTATGCCGCCTTTTCTTATGCATTGTGACAAAACAACTCCATGTTTACCTGTAAACTCCACAATTAAGACCCTCTGATTTCTTCTTGGAATCAACTTAGAAACTAATCCCCAATTTATGTTTGCAACATGGTAACTTTGTATCGAAATGAATTACTTCGTGTTCATCACCATTGAATGTTTCCTGCTAGCTACTGTAATATGTATTACTTAGTAGTGAAATAAGATTATTATTAGTTTATTTTCAGCGTAATCCTGAAGCATTATGTCATAGATTACCCGCAGAATCTCGTTATAATATATGTTGCGTAATAAGCTCTTCATACTATACAATAACGTCGTTAATCTATTTGAACACCTAATTTTGTATGCAGGATACATGTGATTAGTGAAGAGTGCACAACTTTATTTTTGTCTGGTGTGCCTGCTACTGAGGAAAATAGTTGATCAGACTGAGTTGAGCTCTGAGGATCGGCAACCAACTCAGTGGAATTTTTTCTTCGTTCATCTTCATTCTCAGTGCAAACGAGCATTAATTTCAGGTGAATTTCAGGGGTGTTCTGGTCTGAACAAATGATTGGTGTGTTACTTTGTATCAGATCCTTTATTTTTTTTTCCTTTTTCTTTGAACATAGTTCTATTTAGGGTCTTTTTTCATAATCATGGAAAAAAAAATATATGAATCCAGATTTGGATTCATCGGTTGTTGATTTAAATATTTCTACAGTAGAAAGTCCTTAGATTGATTTAATTCATAATACTGAAAAACGTTGTGATGCTTGGAAATTCTCATTAATTGGTCGTTTAGATTTAACTCGATTGAAATTTTCTGAAGTTGTATCAAATCTGAAGACTCAATGGAACCTTGAAGGTCAATGTAAAATGATTCTATTAGGTAAGGGTTTTTTCACTACTAAGCTTGATAATGAGAATGATAGAATGAGTATTAAGGCTGGTAAATGGGAAGTAGGAGATCAAGTGCTTTGGATTCGAAATTGGTTTCCTGATTTTAGGCAAGTAAATCATAGAACCTCTTCTGCAATGATCTGGGTTCATCTTCCAAGTCTGAGTTTAGAATATTGGGATGAGCAAACTCTATTTATAATTTGTAGAGCCCAAGGAACTCCAGTAGAAGTTGATGAAGCCACACTGAATCATGAAAATGGGTACTATGCTAGAATCCTGGTGAATATTTATTTTGCAAATAAAATCCCAAGTAAACTATGGATTAAAATCAAGTTTGGAGGCTTTATGCAAAATGTGATTCTGACAAAACCTCCAAAGTTCTGTGACCACTACAAAATTGTTGGACATCTGAAGATTTAATGCAGGGTCAAGAATTCAGTTTCAAAGGATTATACTCCAGCACCAAAGAGCAGTAACATTTCAAATAATGTCAAATTTGACATTTGTGATCCATCAGTAGGATATAGCAGTCAAGTAAAAAGTTTTTTATCTAATACATCTTCAAGGGAGGTTGAACATTGTCAAACTCCTATTACACATTTGAATCATTCTTCTGGTGTGGGGGATTCTATAAAGATTACCACAGGAATGTTTGGCTCCTTGCAAGACACAAATGTTGTGGAAAATATTATTGAAATGCATGAAGAAAGTGTTCCTTTATCTCCAGCTAAAGTATTAAAAATTGTGGAAAACAATGCTCAGGAGAAAAGTGTGATCAAGTACATCAATGGGAAAGAAGGAACAATAACTGAAGAGCATATTCCTACTACTTCTTGGTCTAAAATTATTTCAAAACCTTCATTAACAAAACAAGGACCTTCTACATCACAAACTGCTGATGCCCCAAAGGTAACATCTCAACAAATTCATGTTAAATACAACTTTAGGAAAATTCAAAATAAAGGAGGTACTAAGGGCATCCATCCTCAACAATGAAAGTTATTTTTTAGAACTTAAGGGGCCTTAGAAGAGTTAAGGATCAAAATAAATTAAGGTCCTTAATAAATCAGCTTCAACCTTCATTAGTCTTTATAGTTGAACCTAAAGTTTTTTGTAGCTCTTCTTTTTACAATAAACTAAATTTACCTGGTATGCATAATAAGGTGATCAAAATTTAGTTTCAAATAAAAAAGGCAACATATGGATTTTTTGGAATAAAATATTACCAGAACCAACAGTGGTTTCAATGTCAAGTCAAATGATCACTGTAAGTGTATGTGGATTTCTTGTTTCTGGTGTTCATGCTCATGTAGGTGTTCTTCAAAGGAGATTTCTATGGACATAAATGGAGCTTATAAGTGACTTAAATCAGCCTTGGATGGAAATTGGAGATTTTAATTCTATTACTTCTTCATAAGTGAAAATTGGTGGCAAAGCAGTTAATAGAAAAGCAATGCAAGAATTTAACTCTTGTTTAGCAAATTGTAAATTGATTCAAGCTCTAAAAACTGGGTTGCAGCATTCATGGTCAAATTTTCAGCATGGCAGTAGAAGAATCCCGTGTAATCTTGATAGAGCTGTTTACAACCAATTGTGGTTTCAAAAAAATGAAGATTGGAGTTATAAAGTTGGTTTGAGAATAGCTTCTGATCACTCCCCTTTACTTGGAGGTAATGTTCCAATTCCTAAACCCAAGAATATTCCTTGGAAGTTTCAAAAAATGTGGTTATCTCATCCTCAGTTCATGGAAGTTGTTTCTCAATGTTGAAATGAAGTAATTCTTGGTGATCCTGCTTATATTTATCAACAAAAACTCAATAAATTAAAGAATATCCTTAAAGAATGGAATTGGAATGTCTTTGGTAATGTGTATGTGAAATTAAAAGACGCTGAAAAAGAAGTTCAGAAAGCAATGTTAGAATCTGACATGAATCCTTTTGACACTGAAACCCTAGACAAATTAGTCACTGCAGAATACACTTTCAATTCAAGATAAGTTCATCTAAATACAATTCTCAAGCAAAAATCAAGAGTTTCATGGGTCAAAGAAGGATCTTCAAACACAGGTTTATTTCATACAAACTTAAAGATTAGACAGTCAAGAAATTCTATCAGTGAACTACAAGATGATAATAGAGACATTACAACAGGTCAATCCAAAATTGCTGACATATTAATTCAATATTTTCAAAGAAAGTTTCAGTTCACAGAAGTAGTACAAGATGACTCTCTTCTTGAAGTTATTCCAAAAGTGATAAATGAAGAAGACCAAAAAATGCTAGATGCTATTCCTGATGAAGAAGAAATTAAAAATACAATATTTAGCATGGACCCTGACAGCTCTCCTGGCCCTGATGGCTTCCCAGGTTGGTTCTACAGGTTATGTTGGCACATTATCAATAAAGATGTAATACAAGCTGTGCAGTTCTGTTAGAAAAAAAGATTCATTCCTAAAGGTCTTAATTCTAATTTCTTAGTGCTCTTACCAAGATTGAAGGTGCAAAAACTACAAATCATTTTAGACCAACTGGCCTGAGCAATGTTAGCTTCTAGATCTTTACAAAAATCATTAACACTAGATTGTGCTCACTTATGGATAAGCTTATTACTCCTCAACAAGTAGCATACATCAAAGGAAGGAGTATACAAGACAAATACTTTTGGCATATGAATTAGTAAATGAGATGAGAGGGGGAAATGTAGCTCTTAAACTTGATATTTCACAGGCATATGATTCTGTAAGTTGGAGCGTTCTTTTTCAAGTACTTAAAAAATATGGATTCTCTGAGTCATGGTGTCAATGGTTGCATACTCTGTTTGTATCAGCTAAAATATCAGTGATGATTAATGGAGGCCCACAAGGTTTTTTCTCAGTTGGTAGAGGTCTCAGACAAGGAGATCCTCTATCTCCAACTCTCGTTGTGTTAATGGAAGATGTTCATAGTAGGTGAATTCACAAGATGGTGGAGGAAGGCTCATTATATCCAACTTCTTAATTTGTTGGAAAAGTATCAGACGGGAACATGGCAAATAATCAATAAAACTAAAAGTAAGCTCTTTATAAATGGTACTTCAGCCCCTAGAAAGCTTCAAATAAAAGAGTTAATGCAAAAGGAATTGAGTGAGTTTCCTGAAAAGTATTTAGGAATAATTCTTTCTCCTGGCAAAGTCAAGTGATCAACAATTTGGCCTGTGGTGGAAATGTTTCAGAAAAAGTTAGCAGTGTGGAAGGGGAAGTTGTTGTCATTTCAGGATAGACTGGTGCTGGTCAAGTCAGTTTTGTGCAGCATTCCAATATATAATATGAGTGTTTATAAATGGCCTTCTTCTGCTATTAAAATTTGTGAAAAAATTATAAGGAATTTTCTTTGGTCAGGGGATGGGGAAGTTAGGAAATATAAAATTCTTTCATGGAGAAAGGTGTGTACTCCTTTTAGTGAAGGTGGACTTGGAATTCAGAGATTGGAAATCATTAACAAATCACTCCTAATGAATATTATGTGGAGAATCATTAATTAAGAGGAAGAATGGGCATAATTTATTAAAGCTAAATACAAAAATTCCAATGGACAATGGAATGAAAATTGACAATTGTTTTCTATTTTGCCAGGCTTAAAGTGGGGTTGGAGTGTATTAAAAGAAAATGTCAAATGGTGCATTGGCAATGGGAAAAAAGTGAGTGTCTGGTTTGATAATTGGATTCATGAAAATTCTTTGAGTGATCAACCTGACATAGCTCAGTTTATCAATAATAAGAAGAAAATGAAGGTAGCTGATCTCATACAAGATGGCAACTAGTGCATTCCCCATGAACTGCAACAAAAAATTCAAGCTTTCAACTTACCTGATATAGGTGGTGGACAAGATAATCTTTTCTGTACTGGCTCTTTAAATGGTATGTTCTCTACTTCTTTATCCATTAACATTATAAGACATAAAGAACCCAAAATGCACTGCTCTTCAAAAATATGGAATTCTTATTTGCATCCAAGCACCTCAAGTAATATTTGGAAAATAGTTCAAGGAGTCTTTGTTGTTGATTCTGTTATTATTGGAGAGGTTATATCCTAGCATTAAGATGTTGTATATGTGAACATGATCAAGACAACATGAACCCTCTTCTTTAGCACTGTAGTTTTAGCATAAAAATTTGGGAATGAATTTGCTTTATTTTTGGATTCAATCTGCCTATTGCTTTTGAAGGTATTTGGACCAGAGCCAAGAATTGTGGTCCTCTTATTAAAGAAACTTGGATTACTGCTGCTTGTTCAGTTATTAAGGAATTGTGGTTTCAAAAAAATAAAAGGTATATGAAGACATTAAGCCAAATAAGATGCAGTTCATGTCCAGAATAAAGAAGATGGTCTTTGAGGGAGGATACAAAATAAAAAGTACTAAGTGGAACCAAGACTATGATATGAAAATAATCAATTTTTTTAATCTTGGCTTAAGACACAGTAAATTTCAGAACATCAAAATCTGTTACTGGTATCCTCCTACTCTTGGATATATTATGTTCTGCTGTGATGGATCATCATTTGGTAACCCAGGAGCAGCATGTTTTGGTGTTGTGGTTAGAGATAACAATTATCAAGTGCTTGGGGTCTTATCTGGGGGCATTGGCATTGGAACAAACTACATTGCAGAGGTATAAGGAGTTGTATGTGCAGCTGAACTGGCAGTGGAATGAGGTATGAATCAAATTTTATTATGTTCAGATTCTAAATATGTAATTGAAAATTTTGCTCAGGGGAAGATACCTTGGTTCATTTATATGAGGTGTAGGAAAGCAACAAGGAAAATTACTTCCGTCATATATAGGCACAGCTTCAGAGAAGCCAATTTTTCTGCTAATTCTGCAGCCAAGAATGGTTCCACTTTAGCAGCTGGTGAGAGACAAATTATTATGGGGAGGCCACCTTTATTATCCAGAATTGAATTCCCAGGAGTTGCTTATTATAGATTTTGTTGAATAGAATTTTTTGATTCTTAAGGTTGCAAAATGTATTTGAAATCTTATTTTCTTTGCTTTTCTGGGCCTGAGCTAGTGGGCTGATTTTGGCTTTTTTATTTTCCTTTTTGGGCCTTACTTTGGCAGCTTTGTAATCTTCATGTAATCTCTAATTTTGATTAATGAAATATGATTTAGAAAAAAAAAAATACTGAGGAAAACAGTTCAATACCTTGCCTATGACATGATTTCTTAGATGAACATTTTTGTTTATCCGTATAGGATTTTTGTGATACACATTTTTGCTTATTCGTGTTTCTACTTGACATCGTTAGATGGCTGCTTCCTTTGTTCCCAATAACTATGAGTTGTAATTAGGGCGCATAGGAGAAACCTTTGAAATACTGAATTATGTGTGGATATGTAAATGTAACTTTATATTTTTGTATATGAAACAATGAATAGAAGAAATAAAAAAAATAGGCAAACCCAATTCAACTCTCTCTCTCTCTTGTACGACTCCAACCTTCTTCTCCCTTTTTCTGTTTTTCAAATTTCTAAACCACCTTACCACCCTACGGGGTGGTAAACTCTGTACTGTTGTCACCGGATCAAAACAAAAACCATCAATAGAGCCGTTATCTTCCCGTTAGAGTAGGAAAACCATACTGAATATGACCAGAGGTCAACGGAAGTAAACCGGAAAATAATTTACATATATGTTTTAACTCAAAAACCAAAACCCTTGCTACCATTGCTAGTAATGATCATCATTCCACCAAAACAACTTTAAGTTACATGAGACAAAGAAGCTTCCAAAATCAAACACCGATCTCTAAGTTACACTTACTAAGACACCAAAAACACCAGCTACTAAGACACCAAAACACTAAGATACAGTTACTAACACACCAGAAACATCAGACTCAGCTACCAAGAGACTCGTAATCAACCTATATTTTCAGTTCAATTCTCTTTCTTCTTTTGACTTTAAAATCCACTGAATCTTTGGTCTTTCTCTTTCTTCTTGCTATTCTGGGAAGCTCCACTCCTCGGTGTCCCTATGAGTGGTTTCGATATGAGCATTCAAAGATGGAACTTGAGGGGATTTGGAAAACCAGAAGCAAGCCGTGAATTAAGGGAAATTATCAAATTAAAGTCACCAGATATAATATTCTTAAGTGAAACTTTGAGCAAAGCTAATGTTATAACAAGAAAATTCAAATCTTTGGGTTATCACAATTCCTTTGTTCTGCCATCCATTGGTAGAAAGGGGGGATTGGGCCTAGCCTGGAAAGATGGATTTGATCTAACAATCAATGAATCTAGCCAACAATACATAGCTTGTTCTTCTAACTCTGTTAAAGCTAATACCAGTTGTAACATGTACTTTGTTTACGGGGATCCTAACAGAGCCTTAAGGGAAAATAGCTGGGCAGAGTTTAGAGCACAAGCGTATGACTATACTATTCCTTCTCTTGTTGTAGGAGATATAAATTGTATCCTACTTCCTCAAGACAAATGGGGGAAAATACCTGTCAAAGAAAGTGCACAAAGCTCTTGGAGTGCCTGATGGAAGAGTGGGAGCTTAAAGATATGCCATTTTCGGGCCCCAACTTTACCTGGTCAAACAAACAAGAAAGCGATAACCTGGTGCTTGAAATTCTTGATCGTGCTCTGGTTAATGAGGTGTGGGAAGAAGCCTTTCCAAAAACTCATACAATGCATTTTCCTCGATTAAGTTCCGATCACGCACCAATTCTGGTATCTTTAAGCTCCAGTATGGAAAATTTTCACAAGCAGTACCACTTTATGTCAATGTGGATCAAAGACGCCTCCTGCAAAACTATGATAGAGAAAGCCTGGTCAATTAATGTAAATGGCTCTAAAGCCTACCAACTAAAACAAAAACTGCTTCATGTTAAGAAGGGCCTCAGCAGATGGAATAGAAAGTCCTTTGGAAATATCAACCATTCTATTTTTGAGACAAAATCGCTTATCAATGATATGCAAACAAGCAATCCAGGCGACACTAGGAAAATTGCTGATCTAAGTGATAAATTAACCTACCTATATTCCCTATAAGAGATTTTGTGGAAAGATAAATCAAGGGAGATCTGGCTAAATGAAGGAGACAATAATACCCAATATTTTCATAAATCAACAATGTTCAGGAGAAAGAGAAATCATATCTCATGGATTAAGGCTTGTGATGGTACCTGGTTAACAACTAGAGAAGCAATAGGAGATGAATTTATCTCTTACTTCAAACAACTTTATAGCACATCAGGGTCTGATGACCAGGATAATATCATGGATACAATAAAGCCGAAGATGTCGGAAAGTGATAATAAAACTCTCCTAGCACAAGTTACAGAGGAAGAGATTAAGGCAACTGCTTTCCAAATGGGGGCCAATAAAGCACCAGGCCATGATGGGTTTACAGGCCTGTTCTACCAAACCTACTGGGAAGTGGTGGGGGAAAGTGTAATTCAGATGGTGAAAAACTTCTTTGAAAAAGGATTTCTCCTAACACAATTTAATCATACAAATATTACTCTTATTCCGAAAAACCCTATGGCGGAGTCGGTGGATCAATTCCAACCTATTGGGTTATGTAACTTTGTGTACAAAGTAATCTCTAAGACTTTGGCAAACAGAATGAAGCATTTGATGGATAGAGTGATCTCTCTGAATCAAAGTTCCTTCATTCCTACAAGAAAAATAGCAGATAACGTGATCTTGGCACACGAGCTCATTCATATAATCAAGAACAATAAAAAGAAAAGGGATTATGCAGCAATCAAACTGGATATGTCTAAGGCATATGATAGAGTGGAGTGGTCTTTCCTTGCGAAAGCCATGGAAAAATTGGGTTTCCATAAAGACTGGGTTAAGCTCATTATGAACTGTATAATTACAGTCTCCTTCTCTATTCTTCTTAATGGGAGCCCTATGGGATTTTTTAATCCGGAGAGAGGACTGAGGAAAGGGGACCCCATGTCCCCGTACCTATATATTATATGTGCTGAGGTCTTCTCAGCATACTTGAATCACTTGGTAGATACTAACCTGGTGAAAGGAATCAAGTGTGCAAAATCAGCACCAACCATTAGCCATCTGTTATTCGCTGACGACAGCCTTATCTTCACCTACGCCTCGATTCCAGATTTTATAGCTATAAATTCTTGCCTGTAAGTCTATTGTAAGGCAAGGGGTCAAGAAATTAATTATAAAAAATCGGGTGTGCTTTTTAGTAGGAAAGTACAACCTAAACACAGAAAAATGCTAGCAAGAATTTTTAACATTTCTAACTTGACTATAGGAGAGAAATATCTGGGTGCTCCATTAACAATTCTAAGATCTAAGACTCAAACCCACATTTCTCTCTTAAGCTCTGTGTAGAATAGAGTAAATGGGTGGCTAACCCAATTCATTGCGCAGGCTGGGAAAACAACATTGGTGAAACATGTTGGTCAGACTATGTCCTTATATCAAATGGCCACCTTTCTAATACCAAAAAGTTTATGTCACAAGATTGACTCTCACCTGAATAAATACTGGTGGGGAGAATATTCGACATCAAAAAAGAGGAAGCTGCACCTGGTAGCTATAGAAGGTCTCTGTAAACCAAAGGAAGAAGGGGGATTAGGTTTCAAGAAAAGCGAAACAAACAATTTGGATATGATGTCAAGGAGTGTTTTGAGGCAAATTGAGAATCCGGATTCACTTTTAGCATCAGTGTTAAAAGCTAAATACTTTGAGAAAACGGAAATGATAAATTAAATTTTTCTTGGTGCTTCATCTTGGGTATGGAAATGCCTTCACCAAACCATGACCAAGATAAAACCTTTCATAGCTTGGGTGGTAGGTGAAGGAAACTTCATTAACCCATGGTGTGATAATTAGATCCCTGTAAAAGGGAAGGCCACTCCTAAGTCAAACACAATACCTGATAATGAGTTAAAGGTAAAATAATTCATAAATCAGGATTAAAGAACCTGGGATACAACAAAACTAAGTGTTGTGTTTGATCATCATTCAAAAGAATTGATTGAACTAATCCCCTTAACCATAGAAACTTCTATTGACAGAAAAATATGGATACCAGCAAAAGACGGTAATTTATCAACAAAGTCTGCCTACCATGCCCTAAGTATAAGGGGTGACAACACTAATGCAAATTTATGGAAGGCTATATGGAAACTGAAAGTCCCAGCAAGAGTGCAACTTTTCATTTGGAAAGCTCTGAAAGGTGCTTTACCTGTGAATAAAATTTTACATTCTCGCATTCACAGCTCTGATTTGAATTGCCCCAAATGCAAGTTCAAGACAGAATCTATCATACATGCTCTAGTAACTTGTAGGAAACTAAATAGCGTGTGGCTCATAATCGATGTGGATAATCAACAGTTGCAGAATCATACCTTTAAACAATGGATTAGATTCTAGCTACAGATAAGACCTTACAAAGATTCTTCAAACAGATGCCAAAGATTCCCCATGATTGCTTGCCTTCTGTGGTCTATATGGGGGAGCAGAAACGAGATAGTGCATAACAATAACACAGAAGATCCAGCGGCTATTATAGCTAGGGCTAAATCGATGATGTTAATCCCTAATAAAATAAATCCCATCAATCAAATTGTGGCTTTGAAAAACTCAACCCAAGGAATTGCGGCTTGGATGCCTCCGCCGGAGAATTGGATCAAAATTAATACCGATAGTGCGTGGAACCCGGACTCTAGCGAAGGTGGAATGGGTATCATATTCAGAGACTCAAAAGATTCGTTCATCATAGCAGAATCAACAAACCTAATTTGTTACTCAGCAGATGAAGCAGAAGTGAAGGCAATTAGAGGTGCCTTAATGAGAGCTTTGGAGAGGAAGGACGAGAAGATAATGGTGGAGAGCGATGCTGCAGGGATTGTGGAACAAATTAACCAGAAGAATTTTCGTGGAGATCAAAAAACTCATTCGAGTTTTGAAGACATCAGAAATCTAATTCCGAAATTTAGGTTCATATCTTTTGTGTATGTAAATCGTCAGGCTAATAACGTAGCCCACGAACTCGCCCGATGGGCTAAAAATAGCACGGGTCACATGGCATGGTCAGTCCCTCCGGTGTGGCTTATGCCTGCCCTGTGTAACGACTGTAAGAGAAACTAATCTGTCTGTTTCTTTTTTTATTTATAAAAAAAAAAATGAATAGAAAGAACCTTTATGTTTTTAACAGGTGTCCAGGCATATATATTTCGTTTGTTTCTAACAGGTGAGAATGATTGGCGTGCAAAATTCATCAAGAAATTCTAATGCTTGATACAGCTATCCCGTGGCTATAAAATGCAACTCATTCTTTTGTTTGGCAGGTGGTTCAATATTTCAGATTTATGTTGTGAAGTGACCGAACAAGCAAACCTCTTGTGTTGTCTCAGAAATCTTCTATCAGATACGATATGACCTATAAACCAGTCCAGTCCACATACTTCTGAGGATTCTCTGTGAAAGTTGGAACTTGGCTTTTAGAAGAGCATCTCCTCCATCTGAGATGGGCACGCCCACGTATAATTGAGTTATGGGCGTGATGACTGATGGTTTCCCATTATCCAACTTGCTTTTGATGCTACATCTGTCCTCATGCGTGATCTCAAAATGCATCTCAAAAAGCTATTCCATGGTACAATTATATGAGAACTATCGAAATGCACCCAAGAGATCACTAGCCATCCTATAGACACAAGAGTGTAGCAGCATCACCATGACATGACATTGACCAACACGCTGGTTTTGCAGCTTTCAAGGCTCTTTCTCTTGTTTAAATGCCAGTATCTATGTTGTATTAGGCGCTAGGAAAGGCGAGGCGCGCCTTAGGCGCTCTAGGCGACCACTGTTACCATTTGTGATGTTTTTCAATTATAGCAATACGTCAGTGATTATATTAACCAGAACTCCTGGTTTTGTGTTTTCTCCTTCTGATAAGTGTTGTTCTCCATGTACTTGATGCCAGAGTTAGGAAATCGGAAATCCAGACCTTTGAAGCCCTGCCTTTTACCCAATGTCAATGTAATGAATTTCACCCTGAAAAGCTTCTAGGTAAGCACATCCTATACTGTGTTTGTTTATTATTTTTCAGTTAATCTTCATCAATTACTGTGATTACGATATTGACCGTGTGCGTTTAACTGTATGTTTATTACATAAATATATGAAGAGAAGTCGGGGTATTTCTTTACTGAAAGAACAGACATACGAATGGAACCCACTGATTCGAATAAAAAATGGAGGAAGAGAGATGATGAAGAAGAATAGATAGAGATGACTATGATCTCTATATATCAATTTTGCTTTCCATATTTTTGTCATTCATCCCCTTGATTGATCCTTTTGCTTAAGGAAATAAAAATCAATTACATCATTCATTACATTTCTTACCATCTCTTGAGCGGTGATTGATAGCATAATGAAGGAAACAGAGTAATGTATTTGAGCGTTACTAAAGAAGGAAGGAAGTGGCGTATGTCAGAGAATCACGCAATGAAAGATATGAGCAATTAACGGTAGCTTGATCCGAGGAAGAGAATGTAATTTGGTTTCGTTTTCTGTTTGTAAATTTATTTTCTCTTTTATTCCGTATTGACTATAGTCTGTAATCATGCCTGTAATCGTGTAGAGAATCCCAAATATTCTTATTCTCACTGCGTATTTTTGGGTCTTTAACAACCAAGGATTAGAACAAGATTTACGGCATTCTATGGTGTGTAAAATTTTGGCACGAAGATTACTCTTTATCTCCATATATAGGATAACATTAAGATATATCTGAATCAATTTTACATCAATCACGTAATTTTCCCGATTTTTATTTCCATAGTTTGCGTCATTGAGTAAGTTCATCAATCAATGAAACAAATTACTTTAATTATATTAGGTAATAAGAATCAATCACATCAATCACGTTAGCAGATTGATAGTATAATAACACTGAAAAAGGAAACAGATAATATTTGCATTTATGAATTAAGTTTCATTATACTTCAAAAAAATTGCACATGCCATTGTCAATCACACGCAACATGATGGCGCGTCATCAGATCTGCGTCTCCTCATTCTGCCATTTCAATCCACTAAAAGCCTAAACCACCCGCATCAAGAAGATCCTTTGCGACACCGGCGAGCTTTCTTCAAAACCCATTCAGGTCATAAACTAAATGTCACAAATTTCATAGTTCCACATGTTCCAGTTCAGCTGTAGGACCACCAGAGTCTCTTTGCAGCCACAACAGACCAACATCTCCATTCATCTTCTCTGCATCACCAGTTCCCATTCCCATTTCAGCTGCAACTTCAGTACTACCAGACCCTCAAACTCCTATGTACAGCTCCACCGGATCACAGATGCAACATCATTAGCTCCATCAATCTTTTTTGGCGCCTTTGGAGCTTAGTCTAGCGCCTAATAATTAGGCGAGGCGTTAAAAGCGCCAAAAGCGCTCGCTTTAGGCGACGGAATGGAATATGGAGTTGCCTTGATTTCCTCGGGCGTTGTGCTGCGCTTAGGCGCCAAAGGGGAGCGCCTTTTATAACATAGGCCAGTAGTATATGTGTCTCCGTGCCTAACAACACCCAAGTCTCACTTTCACTTTTCCTTTCCTCCTCTCTTTTGTACTTCTCCGGGTAGAGTGGGCAGCTCATCTAAACCCTAATTAAACGATTTCAACCATCAAATCGGAGCCCTAAACCTTAATAACCCCTACATCAAACAAGGAATTGAAGATGAGTAGATAGATCGTTTCAAATGAGTTATTATTGGTTGATGATGGGGAAACATAATAAAGAAGATACGGAAGAAGAAGAAGAAAGTGTTGAAAGAAATTTTTTGAGTTATAAATCAAAGATGTTGCTTCTAAAGATCCAGAAGACCAAAAAGAAGAAAAGGAAGAAGAAACAAAAGGGTACTCAACTTCGGTATAGGCGGAATCGGAAAATGATAAATGCTCTTAGACCGGTTGACAAATAAGGTAACTGTTGATTTAAGTTTTCATTTTCATTTACTTGATTAGTATTACAATTATAAATTTGATTGTAATTATAAATTACTTAATCGCAGAACGATATCGGTTCTAACGTGGCTGGGTAGGAGTATGGTAGAGCACCCTTTTTTTTTTTTTGGGAGATCCTTGGATCTCTTGTGTGAGGGCCTGAGGGGGATTCTGATTTCTTTTATATATGTTCTTTTGAGAGTAGAAGCCACCAAAAAACCAAGCACACAATTGGTAGTAAAAGCTCCCCTCAATGAAAAGCTGAATAAATGGTATGTACTATGTACATACATATGTTTGGGCTTTACAGTCACTTTTCATTCTTGCAACTTGAAAAGCTGAATAAATGGTATGTACTATGTACATACATATGTTTGGGCTTTACAGTCACTTTTCATTCTTGCAACTTGGAAGCTCTTCGAGGTTTATTATTTGGTCTTGGGTTTTACTGTTTATAAATGTTTCTCATATTTTTCTGTGTAAAACGTTATAAAACCTTGTCAAGAATGGGGATACCATATGTTAGTAAACATCTGATAGTGCTAAACAAGGTTATTTCTCTTCAAAGTTTGTAAGAATACATTGTAGCTGTTGGATACCATTAATCACTGTGCGTGATGGGATTTTTTCCAGGCTCAAAGAATGGAGGAACCCTCCAACTGAAAGTGATGTATACATTGAGACCCATCCAAATAAAGACTGTAGAAAAGCTTTGCACCCAATTCCTGAAGGCTACATAGTAAGTAATAATGGTTTGAAAATATCAGTAGTAAAGTTGAATTCCTTACGCATAAGATAAGAGATCAGGACCTTTAACTAAAAAATTCTAATTTGCATAGGCTCAAATGAGGGAACAATGTTGGATTTAGAACCTCTCTTCTTAGTTTGAATTGAAACTTAAAGAACCATGGCCATGAGCTATATGTAAATCAGACCTACTTATTAGTAGTTAACAACGTATTTCATTATCTTTTGCTTCATGTTGTTTGAACTGTATGTTGTGATTGGCATTTTGGAAAGTTTTGTGTATGACCTTTAGATTGAAGGAGGCTATATAATTGTTGGGAATACTTATCTCGTATGTGTGCTATCTCAGAGTTGGATGTGGGATGGGGAAAAAGTCATATAAGTTGAAATGGTTTAGTGATCTTGTGCCAAACTATTACCGTTGTTTCCAGAGTTTCCAGATGGTACACAATCCTTGCTTGATGGTTTTATATATTTTTGTTTTACTTCATTTTAGGCTTTGCTTAGTAGACTGTCTACATTTTATGGTTTTATATGGAGTATTTTTGTTTTACTTCTTTTAGGCTTTACTTAGTAGACCGTCTACATTTTACGTTATAGTACGCCACAGTTAATTGGGCCGGCCGAGCGAAGCGAGAGAGGACCTTATATGACCACTTTTTTGTAAATCCTAAGTCATCAAATTGAAACAAAAAGATTGGAAATGGTTAGGGCCGAAAAACCAAAAATATTCCTCCCTTTTAGTCAAATTACTATAACTCTTTATGTATCCTATTTTTTAGGGGTATAATTGGAATGCAAACTTTAATATAACATATCTAAAAATCCGTGCTTTGGAATTTTACAAATTTTATCTCGTTGGAAAGCTAATAAAAAAAACCTATCAAACGAGCAAAAACAACAATATCAAATTTTGAGTTTTTACGAAAAAATCGGAAGTATTTATCATTTTAGGCATAATTTTAGAAAAATTAAACGTTTATTCATTTTACAAACCACCATAGGGGATACATAATACTTTATGTAACCATATTTTGGTTTATGCATCAACTAATTTTCTGTTGCAACTAATAAAACGATGTATTCCCTCCGTTTCAAGAAATGTGATACTTTCATTTTAGACACAATTCTCGAAAATTAAATGCATATCCATTATACAAACCACCACAAAGGATGCATAACACATCATGCAACCATATTTTGGTTTATGGATCGACTAATTTTCCGTTTCAGAAAAAACTCACATTCCGTTTCAGGAAAAGTGATCTTTTTTCCCCGATTCGGGAAAAAGGGATACTTTCGCCCCGTTTTGGAAAAAGTAATACTTTCGCCTCGTTTAGGGAAAAGTGATACTTTCGCTCCGTTTTGGGAAAAAGTGATGCTCTCCCTCCGTTCAAGAAAAAGTATCACTTTTTCTGGAACGGAGGGAGAGCATCACTTTTTCTGAAACGGGGCAAAAACATCACTTTTTCTGAGACGAGGCGAAAGTGTCACTTTTTCTGAAACGAGTCGAAAGTATCACTTTTTCCGAAACGGGAAGAAAAGATCATTTTTGCTGAAACGGAATGTGAAATGGATCGCCATCTTCAGATTTTTCTTCAGTCGGCCCTCCCACTGTGGCAACAGTTGTACTAGTATATCTTGAAGCCTGAGATTTTGTTTCTGATGATGTGCTATCTTTGGAGTTTACATGAATTAGTTTCCTTTTCCGTGATGCAAATTGATTCCATGTTGCTTTTTTATTTTTGTTTTAGAAATCCTGCATCAAAAACCTATTACCTTAATTAGAGATGTTAGAAGCCCTGCTGAGTTTTCTATGGTAAGTTAGGCTGGTTCTTCTTCAAATACTTGACCACTTGTTTCTATGTCTTCAATTTTAGTTGTGTGAATCAATTCGATGTAGTTTGGTGTTATATACTGTGGTTGTCAGGCAATTCTAGGTAGCCATTAAACATCCTCTCGGCATATGACTCGAATTTATTGTAGTATTTAGGTGTATAATATGTTCCAGACATTAGATTAGACAAATAGGTTGTCCAGGCCATAAACACTGGAAAGTTTTGTGTTTTCATTCGTATCTACATATTTTGGTCCATCTCTGTCTTTGTTGCTGTCTACAATCTTGTAAAGTTGCTGGCAAATCCAACTGTTTTCCAAATCATGTATTTACACGTACTCCATTTATTTCAATTGCAGCTCTGATCGTGGGATATTCGTAGTGAAGTTCATCCACTTTTTGACTAGGAAGATCTCAAGGCAGTGGCTTAATATCCTGAAAAAGGATATTTGTCGTAGGATGTTGCTGTGGAGGTGTTAAGAACACAGTATCCTGAGTGGTCTTTCCTTATCCGTGTTTCCACTAGCCACTTGGTAAAAATAAAGCTCAACTTTTTGTTTGTGAAACAATTGAACAAGACAGGCTGCTGAATATGGGCTTGTCTAAATATAGTCTTTGGTTTGTTAGGCCTTGTCACTTTATCTGTATTATAGTTGCTTTTGAGTAGCTTACTTTGTGGGAATGGTCTCATGAATTTTTTTGTTTGTATTTCAGAAAAAATAAAATAAGAAGAAATTTTGTTTAACTTAAGCTTGTGGGTATCAGAATATGAATTTCACCCATTAATCGTCACTTTGAACTTACTAAGTTGAGGGCAATGACCCTGAGATTTCACCTAACTGCAAATTAACACTCAAACTCATTCTTAATTAAATTTGAGACATATGCAAGTTCCTACTTTAGAACTCACCAACTTTAGTATTACAGTCCGACATTCAACTTATAAAACAGTGATTGTCTATCCTAGTCTTATCCATTTGTTACACGGTAACAAGAAAAAACACTACATGAGTATAAGATCACAGTAAATTGTGGGCAAATGCAAGCCCAAAAACCCTAACCCTTCACACATAAAAAAAGAGAAATTTCAGAGGGGGAGAGGGTAAGTGGGTGATTCAGATGTCAAACTAGTCTTTTTTTTCATATCCTATATTATAAAAGAGCGTAGTCTCAACACGTATTTTATAAACAACCGAGCCTGGTCATCAACGGATATCCCCGACTTAAATCACGAGATATCCAATGTTTGAGCAGAGACTCGAACTGCGATAGCAAACACGAGATATCCAATGTTTGAGCGGAGACTCGAATTGTTAACCTCCTACTCGAACTGTTGACCTCCTACTTGAGAGCCAAACTCCTGGCCAACTAGACTAACCCCATATGGTTAGTTGTTATTAATTTGAATTACTCTCTGAATTTGTAACTGATACCATGGATCTTTGTATGATGGCAAAATTAGTTGTACTTTGGCATAAAAACTCAAACTCCATTGGGGTAAAAACACAGTAGATTCTAACCTAGAAGACAGTACTCAAATAATTGCATTGAGTATATAGGCGGAAATATATGAATGTCTTCTCTCTCGCATCTTACGACTCGTTCTCTCTCCCTTTCACCTGATTTCTTCCCTCCGATCTTTCTTTTCTTTCCGTTGCTCTGTCTGTTTGTGTCTCAACGACTAGTTTTGGTCGGAAGCAGACCCAATTATTTCTAGACAGGTAAACTGCATATCTAGGTACTGAGAGGTGTGAGGGGTGTTACTTAAGACTTTAGTTGTTTCAGACAACATCACTTTTTTGGAAACTTTGCTTTTTTTGGTTTGATGTTGTGTAATGATATGTTTATGAATTCTTAATCTTAAAACTAAAACGGTTTCAAGTAAACTAAAAGTTTGAGAAATCATGATTATAACAATGTGATTGTATGGCATATTACTAGTCCAGAAAGATTTATGAAACATCTCTGGCTAGGATTAGTAAAGAACTTAGTAGGAGAGTTAGATGACATAAAATTCAAAAAGTAGATTGGTTGAATCAATATCAAAACTTTATTGAGAGTTACCTGAGAATACCTGGAATAGACGCTCCAAAAGAGGGGAGAGAAGTTGATGGCATTCAATGGGAGAGAAGTTGGGTATGAGCCAGAGGGGGTTTAGCTTAGATTGTTGAGGGATTTAGTTTAACCAGACCGCATGTATGAGTGCAGTTGATATAGGTATGAGCACAGTTGATGGGAGTGTAGGTATGTGTGATCAATTGTTGAGATTCATCTTGTGATTGTGCTTACAGTTTTCATGGGAGTTGTAAGTATAAGAAGCAGAGGTTTTAGTTGGTGCTCCTACTGGTGATGGTGGTACTGGTCCTGCTGCTGGTTCTGGTGCTGGTCCCATGTGTGGTGGATTTACCTCTCCATAACCTGCATTTTCCACTGCGGCCACCTCAGTTGCAATTGGGCCAACTCCTGGACACAGCATATCGAGTTGAGAAAACACTACGACTTGAGGAGGAATGGGGATTGCTGCATTGCTGCGAATCTCTACTCTAACAGGTGATGTCATTCAGGGCCGTACCAAACTGTTAGGCGGCATAGGCAGCCGCCTAGGGCCCCCAAATTAAAGGGGCCCCCAAATTTTTCCTTTCGGTATATATATATAAGCTACCGTGTACCGCCGGTTGAGTAAAAAAAAAAAAAGAACAAAAAAATATGACGGACACACTACAGTTTTGTATAGAGCCCAATAAAGAAAAGCCATATTCGACTAAATCAATAAGGCCATTACTTTAAAGGCATATTGTATCAAAATTTAAAATTATCTAAAGCATGCCATGAGTTATGATATTGATGGGCATGATTTGTATAAGTTCTAAAAAGATATTTTCCGCAAATAACTGAAAGGACCATTGAATTGTTGAATTTCTTGAAAGATATGGAAGGTTGCTACCCAAATACAGAAATCGCATATAGGACAGGTTACAGTTGCCTCTGCAGAAAGAAGTTTTTCAAAGTTGAAGCTGATCAAAACTTATCTTCGCTCGACAATATCACAAGAAAAAAGATTGAATGACTTAGCAATGTTATCTATCGAGGTCGATATGGTGAACAACATTGATTTCGATGCCATAATTGATGAGTTTGCATCGAGGAGGGGAGGAAGGCCAATTCTTAGTAGATTGGCTATTTTTATGTAGTTTTTCTTTTGCAAATTTTACGGTATTATAATTTTGTTTTAAACAATCGGCAAATTTATTTTTAGGCCCCATTTTTGGTTTCTGCCTAGGGCCCCTAAATAGTTTGGTACGGCCCTGATGTCATTACATTAGCAAAGAATCCTTGACGCACCCCTCCAGTACCAACATACTCATCTCCAACAATCACAACAACAAACTGACCAAGTTGTGGATGAGTTACATACACAACCCATCCATCATTTACACTCCATGCTTGCCATGGTTCACGACTTACAACAATTGGAGTTGGTGGGGGTCTTTCACCTTGGCCATCAACATGTATAGTCTCTTCATCATTGTTGGTACCACTGCCACTTCCAACCTCATGCACACTATTCTGAAAGATTACCCTTTCTTTGCTACCACCACTACTACTTCCTCCCTCTTCATGAATGGTATTATGAAATACTATTTGTGTTTTTGTTCCATTTCCTGTATGATTCTACAAAACCCAATAATATATATACTACTCAATCAAAGATCAAGTTCAAGAAACTATGTTATACAATTGCCGTAAAAAAATAATAATCAATTACCTGAGTTGGATTGGGGATGTTGAATCTTTGCTGCACCACAATATTTCAATTCCCTGATGGGACTTGGTAAAACATCTGCTCCATCTTTACTCTCGGATTGTACCACAAATTTCCCAGTGCCAATTGAAATTGCAGGTATAGTTGATAGCCTCTCGGCCATTTGGGAATGCAATTCCATATGGCAAACTGGAGATGGTATAATTGGGGTTGTACCAATTCAATGTATGCTTCCTTAAAATCTCTGGAGTTTCCTCGACAATTCCATCTTCACTGTAAAACACTCGAGGCATTTTTTTATTGTTCTTTCTGATAGAAGGAGATCTCTTTCTATGTTTTTCTTTCTTTGAAGAGAGTGAATAAGAAAATGATGAGTTGGCTCTCCAAAATGAATTTTATATTCATTGGAAGAGTAACAGAATCTAATTTTCTATCGTCAAGAGTAACTGCCCCACTTTACTATTCCACCACCTTCTCTATACGGCACATTAATTAGACATAACTCCTTTTAGTCACGCTTTAAACTGTAAAGATCATCATTATGCCTATAAACAGATTTTAAAGACTACATTAACCGTTTGGCAACACTTGGCTCTTTTTCTTCATCTTTTTTTCTTCTGCTTCTCTCTAAATAATTATGATTCTAACAAAACTATCCAATTAATAACTCACTACTCACTAATCACTTACTAATCAGTAATTAATCATTACACTAACACTAACTAATTTACTCCCTCCGTCCCTATATTATATAGGAGGAATTTTAGTTTTTGTTTGTCCCACTAAAAAGACGGACTTTACTTTCTAAGATAAATTTTTCTATATATACCCATATTTATTGTACATATGTAATTGTGTTAGAGATAAGAGGAAGGGTAAAACAAGAAAAAACATATAAAATTATGAATCCTATGCAATTTTCATAAACTAAGAGAATTGTCTCTCTCCGCCTATATATATGGTATGGAGGGAGTAATTATGAAGGGTGAATTTGGTATTAAAAAAAAATTAGATAAGGGGTGACCCAAAATTATTTCAAATATCCTACCAAAAATGGAAGAGTAGTCCCCCACCTTTTTTGAGTAGTCCCAAAAAAATTGTTCTTGAACAAGACAGGCTGCTGAATATGGGTTTGTCTAAATATAGTCTTTTGTGGTTTGAGCAACTGCAATCATACGACTAAACCCAAAGACCAAAAACTAAAAAAAAACCCAAAAAATTTGGTTTATTCTGTGCTGCGACGTTACGGGAAGCGACTAAAAACCAAAATTTTTTTTATCAGGCGCAACACTTTGGCCACGCCCCATCAGGCGCAAGTGTTTGGTTACGCCCCCATTTCATTTTTAGTTTTTTTAAAAGCAGAACTTTTTTTCTGCGCCCCATCATCAGGCGCAACTTCGAACTACGCCCCATCAGGCGCAACTGCAATTTACGCCCGACTAAAACCAAACCAAATACCAAATATACTCTGGTATTTGGTTTTAGTCTGGTCTTTGATCTTTACTCCCTCTCCACTGCGTCTGGTTTTTAGTCCAAAATTTTAGTTATAGTCTGCCACTGTGGTTGCTCTTAGGCCTTGTCACTTTGTCAGTGGGTTTTCATGTATACAATATATGTATTATGAATTTATAGTTGCTTTTGAGTAGCAAAAGCAACCTGTAATTCGAGTCGTCGTTCTATATGCGACGTAGAAAATAGCTTTCATACAATTAATAAAGAAGTAAGTGAGCTTGTAGCTTTAACCATACAAGCCAATTGATATAGACTGAGAGGTGAAACTGATGCTGAGATGGTAACAAGATCTTTGGTTGAATGGCGAAGATGGAAAAATGTGGCTTTTCCTTTCGAAAAATGTTTCGAAATCCTTAAGGTGTTGAACAGTTTCAACCCCTTTTTTGAAGCTAATGTAGTCCGCCGTAATTCAGTGAAGCTAATGTAAAACACTTAATTAAACATATGTAATTTCATTTAATTCAGACCGTTGTACTTTTAAAACTAAAATTACAAATGTAGCAAAATTAAAAATTACAAACAGTCTCTCTAACGTCGCTCATCGCTAGCTCTCCCATTGTTATCTTCTGGAGTCAAGAAGATAACAATGAAATTGGTTTTCGTAAATAGGTTGGACCAAAATGATTAATCATTGCTTCGCAAAACAACGAAAGGTACTTGTATATAGTTGTTTTTCCTATACGAAGGTACTCATCATTAGAATCCTTAATTCCGGAGTAACCTTTTGTTCGGGGCTATGACCTCTGAGCATCATACTGAGAATTAAATTGAGGTTCTACCTGAAAAAGCTCACCAATAATATTTAGCACCAAATGTCGGGGCATGCGGAACCAACCTTGGAAATTTTTATCAGAGAACACGCAGTACAGAAGAAAATAATCGTGCATTAGCTTTTCGTGCCACTCATCCCGACCCCGGTATGTATATCTTATTGTGAATACTTCTCTTGTCTCTGGATCTCTAGGTATATGCCCCGATGAATACAATTGCAACAAATTGTTGGATAGTTCTATATCTCCATCTGACTCATTATCAATTTGATGTAACGCCTGAACGAATATTCCTAGTTATTCTTTAAACCGATCCATATGAATATGCAACTCTTCGTCATAAGAATCCATTGATTTGAAACTAAAATTTAAACTGAGGATTAAGGTACAAAAGAGTAGGATGATAGAGTTAATAAAAACATGAGGTGTGATTGAATTGAATGGGGTAAATTTATAGGGAAACGTAGGGGAAAATAGGCGTTATATCATTATCTAATAAACGACAAACTCTAAACTGAATGGTATTACAAAGCACGTTAAAGGGGTCGACCGCCAACGGTGTAGTCTCTACCGAACAATAGAGACTCCATCGCTTAACTTTTTCCACATTATGGCACGGTCAGTTTGCCGGATAAGTTGGCATGGCAAATGAATGGGTTAGCCAACCCCGTAAGAACCGACCTAAGACTTCATTTTGTTCAACGGTTGTGTTGGTTGTGTTTTTCAAGATTTTAATGGCATAGCAATGAGTGGATAGGTGATTATATGACCCCACCACAACAAATGTTTATGAGACTCCATGTGGTTTATTTGTGTCCCAAATTATCTTAAAGTCCATTTGGACCTACTTTATATATATATATATGTATGTATTTTTTTATGAAGCTTGCAATTTATTAAAAAATAATCAGTTTACAAGAAATATGCAAAAAAAATAATCAAATATTATATGGATATATATGTAAATTTTATTAACAATAAATATGGAAGAACGAAAAAAATAATATGAAAGGACAGAATCGGAAACAGGGCATTTATGTTCAATCGTCCTAGTTTTCTGTATATATATGTAATCTTACACTACAGACTACATTACTAACTTTCGAATCTTCATCACTTGCAATTCTAGTTCTTCTTTACAAACTTCTACTGTGAACATAAAAAAATTCTCTTCTTCTCACTAGTCATATATTCCTCTCTCCCTCAAAGGAAAACAACCATATTATCCTTTCAATCTAAGAAGCAGCAAAACCAATCTCGTAGTAATCCACATATGCAAGTTGAGAAGTTAGTGGTGGATTTTCCTACGAATATTTTGGTGGAGTAAAAACACTAGAAAATGGTTTGAACTTGGAAACAAAACCTTGAATATTATAAAAGCTCTTCTTGATGGTGGTGAACAATTTACTTCTCTTCTTAAAGAAATACTTAAACTTATTGATGGTGCTGGACAAGTGACTTATCTTCTTAAGGAAATATTTTAAACTTAAACTTGTAAGTGGTTCACTTTAATGTATGCTTATAGGTTACACATACATTTTTTATCTTTAGTTGAATATTTATTGGAACTTCTATTAAGTTTTGTAAAGAATGCAAAATTTCGAGTCTCCCATAGAGTGAGGCTGATATGAATAATGGCTACATATAGTTCTACACTGTTAGGAAATTAGTGGTCGTAGTGATTTGAATAACTGATGCGGTTTTCCGTTGTCGGGGATGAAGGTCCCCAGATGCCCATTCTCCACTTTTTGATATATTGGCCTACATCAAGTGATAATTAGTAATCTAATTTTGCTAAGAATTTGTTATTCCAATTGTTTTTCTCTTTTTCTTTTTTGTGAGTCAATTCGAAAATCTTTTAAGGTTGATTTGATTTGAGTGTCTAATTCTCAACTTTTCATACTTCACTTAAAGTTATTAGATTAGATGCTTCCCTTGAGGTTGTAAATGACATTAATGTGTTCTCTTAAACTTTGTGCACTATGCAAAATTTTATTCCTCCCTTAACGTAAAAGTTGAATTATTTGGTTAATTAAGGGCACATTAAAGTGAAATAGTGTTTGTTTTTGTTTCAGGTTTTATCTCTTAAAGAAAAAGAACCGAAAGAAAAGAAAATGAAAATTCAGTTGTAAAGAGCGTTTTGAAGTGTTTTTAGGTTAACATACAAAAACAAGGTTAGTGATGTCATTCTTAGTTTTTTTACTTTATTTTATGGTCATATGGATTATTTTAGTTGCTTACATAATAGTCTTGTCTTTTTCATTTTGAAAACTTTCAATTCACCGTATAGCATAGGTATTGATTTTAGGGTGTACCATCACTCTAATAGTAAATTCTTTTATGAATAAGCAGTATTGTTTACCAAAACATAACACGTGTGTTCTTGAGTTTAAGAGGTTTTTTTTTTGTATTATGTCATCCAGATCGGATGGATTATGTAGCTTAGTTTATTTCCACTTGTCAGTTTCATTGTTCTTTAACTAGGATCTTCTCTTTTGCTTTATATTCAATATATATATATATATATATTAAATTTGGAATAACTGGTATGGGTGAGCCCTTGGACGAAACGTTGGTGGTTGAGAGAATTGATAACCGAGTTGATCTTACTATGTTTCGCGGTAGAATTGGCAATTTATGTGTTACTACACAAGTGATGAATGACTTTGAGATGGATGACATTGTTGTTATAATTGAGAGGATCGTGGTGGTTCACCCAAACATATTAGCACGTTGGGGTACAATTGGTATGGTCAACAATGGGAGGCGCCGGTGGATTGTCCACGAGTGTGTTAGTTGCACTCTTAAAACTTTAAGGATAAACATCATGGATACTTCTTGGAAACAAGGTCCCGTAATAATTGATGTATTATCGTAAGTTTAAAAGGGATGAAGTGGTATGTATTTATAAGGATTGTTGGCTATTGAGTATAGGTCGTTAGTGATTGAGTCTAGTGTAGGATCAGAATATTGTCACAACAATATTCCTGTGGAATAAACAACAGTACTGCGATACATCAATAATAAACAACAGTTCTGCGATACATCAATAATAGTCTGCGAAACATCTCAAGGTGACGTAAGGAATGACATATAGGATGAAAACGACAGAAACATGAGAAGAGCGTGACATTTTTGCGATAAATCTATAAAACCTGTGAAATATTAAGGCGGTGCTACCTGCGATTTATCGCAGGAACCTAGATCCGAAATTAAAGGAAATCTTAGCTGTAAATGAGCTGTCATAAGCTGTAATCCACTATGTAAATACCTATATAAAGGAAATGAATAGTTCCAGAGAGGAGGATGAAATTTTGAGTGCCAGGAAAGTTTTTAGGAGAGAGAGAAAATCTTTATCAAGGTTTTTTTTGTTCTTGATTTCTATAACTCCTTAAGATAATATTAATGAAAAAGTGTCTTTAATCTTCAAATTATGTCATAAATATTGTTAAACTCTTGAGTTGGGTGTAGTGTGGGAATTCCTGCAACTACATTTTGGCGCCCAGAAACAGGGAGAATCAATTTGAGAAATTTCAAATTACAACTTGAAGATTTGAAGAAATTATTAGAATTGAAGAAATGGCTAGAAGGAGAAGAAATACATCAGAACCACCAACAACAGTGAGAAGAAGTAAAAGAATTGTAGGGGAAGGAACATGTGAATTGGAAGGATCTTTAAGGATCAGATCAGGAAGAAGTAGAATGATAAATGGAGCAGAAAATTCAATCCAATCACCGAATCAACAAACACGAGCACAAGATATAAATGTGGATTATGATAGAGTAAGTGTGCATACTTGGAGGTCGGATTCGATAGAAGAGACAGAAAATCAAGAAGAGGAAAGAAATCAAGAAATGGATGGAGGATTAATTCATGAAGAACATGAAGTAGTAGATGATTTGAGACAAAGGATACAGGAAGAAAGAAGATTATAGGCAGAAGAACGTGCCAATCTTACAAGGCAAAATCATGAATTAAGAATGGAAAATTTGAGGTTGCAAAACAGAAGATCGAGAAGCAGCATGAGATCAAATTCAAGATCATATAGAGAAGAAACAAGACAAAATCTCCCTATACAAAATATTGCGAGAATTTGATAAATGATCGTTACATTCCACGCGGTGAAACTTTAGACATTAGACATAATCAGGATGAGGAAGAGAATCAAAAAGAGAGAAGGAGAATGTTACGTGATGAAGAGATTCGAAGAAATCGCAGAATACTGTTGCATCATTTGAATAGCATCAGTATTTGACCATCATTGATCTGGCCAATCCAATTTTCAGCTTTGTATTTGTACACGACTGGGAAAATTATTCGTTTATCGTGAAGATCTGGTTCGCCGACTGTAAAGTAAGTATACCACCAATACTGAAAAATAAAATTGACGAAAAATGATGTGTTACTACATTCACCACAAATACAAATACATTCAACTCGATAATAAATCTAATAAATAGTTCTTACCTCCAAAAAGATCCAAAATGCATTTAAGCTATCTGACTTCGTAGTTGAGCATTTACCGAGACATATGTATAGCTCAGCTAAAATTGCAGAACCCCAATCATAATTTGGCGCTTTGGCTAAATCTTCTAAAGATTCCAGAAAACCAATTAATGAAACATTGCTAGCATTGGGGAACAAAACTTGGCCTAACATCCATAATACAAAAATACGTTCAAGCTCGGGATAATCTTCAGTTCTGTCTATCAACCTAGACACTCTTAATCCAAATGACTGTAACCGTCTTGACTCTGGTGATCCTTCAGTATCATTTGAGTACAAGGGGAGTAATTGTTTCCATTTTCCTTCTGACATCCACTATAACAGGTCAAATTGCACTATTTGACCATCACTTTTTATTCCAGTCAACATATACAAATCTAACGGTGTGAATCCTAAAAAAAACATGGTCATAAAATTAAAGTTTGTATGCGAAACTAAAATTGGTATCAAACTAAATAATTGAAACTCTAAAAATTAAAGTTTGTTTCTGAATTAAAAACTAGATGACCGCTACCACGGTGGGTGGGCCGACCGAAAAAGAAAACGAAATATTATTACTCTAATTTTTTTTTGTAAATTTAATTGCTCCACACCGGCAACAACCTTATACATGTGGATTTAGATGACCACTGGAGCAGTGTTTTGGGGTGAGGGGACAAAAAAAACCCAAGATTCCCGCTTTTTCATCCTTCTTATCATTCTTCCCCCAAACCCACCATTTCATCTAGCATCCGATTTTGTATCCATAAAGCAATGGGGTAATTCTATGCATTTTGGCTTTATAAGAAAGCATGGACTGACTAATGAAAGCGGATGCATCTTAGCCTCAAGGGTGCACAAAACGGAGCTGTATCACTTAACCAGAATAAGCCAAAAAAGATTCGGGTGGAATTCGTGGCCCAACAGTTTTATTATCACGTCAGTTTCATAGAGCATTACATTTTGTCAACCCACGAACCAAAACAGATCCTAATAAATGTTGGTCGTAGATATAGGTAAATTATATCGTGACTGTTGACTGAAACTATAAAAACTCTTGTAGCCCTGAGCCCAAATTTTATGCTTCTTTCTTCTTCTCCTCCATTCGTACCGCCTCTCCCCTTCTACACAGCCACCTTCTACTTTTAAAATCAAACGGCTTGTAATTTAAACAATCATTAAGATCTCATCTGAATGGAGGGTATTTACATGTAGAAAATTAAGTGTGGGTTTTGTAAATATTTGAGATTTGGGTTCGTCATCTGTTGGGTTTTGTCACAAAACTTTTGTGTTAGGTTATTGAAGAGGAGGCTCAGACAACATCGAAAGCAACTGATGACAATGATGAGTGTATTGTGTTCATTTTTGTAGAGAATATATGTAAATTGGTTAAATTTGATTTTTTTTTGCATATAATGATTAAATCGGTTACTGAGTTAAACCGAGTCATCTTGTTCTTGGTCACAAATCTCTGCTTCTACTGTAATTATTGAATTTTCAATATTGGATACTGTATTGGGTCGATTTCAGATCAACTTAGTTATTGAATTTGGAACTTTTATTTGTTGTGATTTTAAGATAGTCAAGTAGTCTAATTTGCTAAATTTAAGTTTTGATTTGCTCAATTTGATGAAATTGACGAAATTTATTTTTCAAATTGATCTAATTTGATCAAGTTAGATAGATCTGATGGTTTTTTACTTTTTACAGAAATTAGTACTGGAAATTGTCGAATTGTAAATTAGTTTCAGTTTTGATGATCATAGTCGATGGAATTTGTTGAATTGAAGAAAAAAAATGAACAAAAAATCGTGGATGACAGAGTTGCTGGTGGTTGTGGAGGTTACTGGTGGTGGTTTTCGAAAATTTATGGTAGCGATGTTGATGGTGTAGTGGCGTTGGTGAATCGCCGGTGATAGTGTTTCTTAAAATGGTAGTGGTGATGGAGAAGGTGGTGATGTTTTTATGGCGGTGGTGGAATCTCTATCGTGCCGGTGGTGCGCTCGCGGTGATTTTGTTGTGTCGCTGGCGACAACAGTAGCATAAGTGTTTTTAAGTGTGTAGAACGTTTTGGTGGTGGTGGTGTTGGTTACGGTGGTGGTGATGGTTTTGGTGGGGAAGGAATAGTTAATTTCTGATCTGAAGAAGGTAATGGCGATTCTATCCAGGCGACGCTAGTGGTGGTGCTGTTTACAGTGATGGTGGATGCGGTGACGTTGTGGTGGCGGTGATGGTGGTGTTGTTGTGTGGTGGTGGTTGCAGTAGTGACGGTGGTGGTAAATGGCGTCGACGGAGGTGTTGTGTGGTGTTAGGGAAGAAATGAGGTGATGTATGGTGTTGGAGCTGGTGGTGGTTGTGACGGCGCCGGTAATGGTAGCGGCGGTGAAGGCAGCTGTGGTATTAGGTGGAGGAGTAATCGGTGACGGTGGGAACTAAACCGAGCAGAACTGAAGAGAAAAGAAAAATATGCGGGGAGGGATAAATTCGTCTGTAAAAAAGTAACCAAAATAATTTGTGACAGGAATCTTTTTGGAATATTCTTTTCCAATCTTTTTATGAAATTGGAGATTTTCGTTACTCTTCAATTGACAAAAAAATGGCCATAAAAGGGACTCCCTTCCTACGGGCCCTTCGGGCCCTCTGGTCGGTCGGCCCAATTAAACTATTGAATGGAACAAATAGAACTTACACACTCGAAATCCTTGAAAAAGAACGTATTTGCAGTGTCCCACCAACGTTCACAAATAACTCGCACAACTTGAGTCCTATGGTTTTTGCCTTTCATGAAATATAAACGCTTCCAAGGATATCTTCTCAAGGATGCTTGAACACCTTGGGGGAGTAACTCAAACACTTCAGTTAGCTCATACCACCCACCTCTTAATTTAGGTAACAAAACTTGCTCGGGATGGTTACATAAATGCTTAGATTGTACATCATCTCCAACTAGTTGCCTAACATTAGCGAACTCGTGATCTTTATCCTGAACCCATACTATATCACTATCTGCAATAGATTTTTCCATGTCTTTCCTATTTCTTTTCCTTTGCCTATTTGTTTTGGAACTACTACTCATTTTTTTAAATTCGCTCTGTTCTGATCTAAATTGAAGAGAAGGGGAGAAAAGTTTTTGTGAATGAAAATTGAAGAGAATGGGGGATTTATAGGCGGTAGAGCACCGACCGTGACCGGTGGAGATTAAACCGGTGACGGTGTAATATAGACCTGCCGATCTCTGCATGACCGCTACCGGTCGAGACTACACCGGTAGGTTGAGACTCGATCGCTAATAGTTTTTACCATAGTGGCGTAGCCAGTTTACCAGGCCAGCTGGCATAGCAAATGTAGGATTTGGCCGGTTGCCATAGTAAGGGGCCTTACTTTCTTTCGCAGCTTTCAAGGCTCTTTGTACTCTCTCTCTCTTTTCAGAACAGAGAGCATTAAATCCTCACTCACTCTCTCACTTAATAATAGCAGTGGGCAGGAGCAGTAGTCTTCTTCATCTAACAAAGTCCATCTTTCTCTGTCTCCTTCTTTCTTCTTCTCTGGGTACTGCTTGTGTTTTTCTCTTTCTGAAATGGTGGTCAGCTCAGCTAAGCATTGATTCACGTCATAAATAACACCGTAAATGTTTTCAGCCATCAAATCGGACCCCTAAAACCTAATTAACCCTGCATCAAACAAGGGTAAGTATTTGTTCGGTATTTGTTAATGAAGAAACATAAAGAAGAAGAAGAAGGTGTTGGAAGAAATTATTGGAGTTATAAATCAAAAAAGTTGTTGTTTCTGAAGATCCAGAAGACCAAAAAGAAGAAAAGGAAGAAAAACAGAATGGTTTGTGTATCGATTTTTCAAAATTTTGGTATGGACGGAATCGTAAAATCTAACATTCACTAATCTGGTAACTATTCATTTTATGAAATGTTAATTATGTTGAATCAACAACTTAGTTGAATTACTATAACAAATCCCATAACTATGTCATGTTCATCTAGTTTGTGTTTTCTTTTACTTTTGCTTTCTTTGTTTGATTGTGATCCCAGAACTTTTTATTTCTCAGTATGGTATTAAAAATAACTTCATGTACATTTGACTCAGTGAACCACTAGTTAAACCCACCGATTTTATCGCCGGTCTGGTTTTTTAAACATCGTTAATTATTAATTATTTGTTCCTGAACTGCAGTTTGCGTGCTCAAGGCCAGAGATGTATCAACATTGCCGTTGGACATAGATGAGGAAACTCAGGACCGGGCGATCACATTCTTAGACGTTGGACGTATTGTGCGTGAAGACGTTGGACCTACTGTGCGTGAGAATTGAAGTTGAACGATATGAAATTGAAGATGTTAATTATTACTTCCTTCTGTCTCTTTAGCAGACACAAACCCTATTCGCCTTAGAATCGGGGAATGTTGGTATCCAAATCCCCCTCATTTGCATTCTGCTATTCTATTGGGAATGATGGCAGGTACAACAGGCCGTACCACCACCACAGTAAAGATTATTGTGTTACTAGTAACAAACTAGAGCAGTAAGTATTCTTCTTAAACCAAGTGTCTTCCCACTTTCCATAGCTTAATTTGAATATTTGTAATTAACCATCATCCATTTTCTTAACTTGATTATTAGGAGTCTCATCCCGTTCAACTATCCCAAGTAATCTACAACCTCAAGCTTAAACGAAAAGCCACTGGAAAGACAGTGAAACTGACCACAACTCTCAAATGTGAGGATGGAAGGGCGGTTCTTGAAAGAGATTTTTGTTGAAAGATTCATGGTACTGCAACATATGACATTCCACAATCACATCTGCTTACTTATCTAGTGTATTTCTTATGCACTGAATGACAAGTTTATTGTTTTGTTTATTTCAGGATTTGTTTTGCCGTTGTGGTAATAGCTTTATCACAGGAACTGGACAAGTTCATTCGGTCAAAATGAGGTGGAATTTCATAACTTGGTTCAAGAAAACTGGGTCAAAACCATATTTGAAACCTTCTTTGATGTCGTCACCACTCACTAGCTTTGGAATTGGGTTAAAATGAGGTATTTGTGGCAGTGCGTGAAAACTGTTATGTTCATCCTGTAATTTTCTTCTTTACAGTCATGTCTAATTTGTTCCCTATGTGTATTCTTTAGGTACTTTCCGTTTGCAATATCAAGAGTAGAAGCAACCAGAAAGCCAAGCACACAGTAGTTAGGAAAACTTCCCTTTTGTCACAAAGCAGAAAAGGTATGTACACACATATCTTGGATTCGATGGTTCACGGTTGAAATATTTCTCATATTTGTCTGTGTACAACATTACAAAACCTTGTTAAGAATGGGAATACCATATGCTAGTAGACATTTGATAATGCTACTACACCATGTTTTTTCTTCCAACTTTCGAAAGAATATATATTCAATATGAAGAGAACTAGTAAAGGAAGAAGAATATATATTCTATATGAAGAGAACTAGTAAAGGAAATAATTACGTTTTCCTGTTCAGTTACAATGAAGAGGAAGAAAACTAGTAAATTAAAAAGATCAAAATATTATGTTAGTTCACTAATCTGTGACAATAACTATTACAGGACAAAAAAACCCAAAGAAGCATGAGCTATACACATGAATCGAACCTACATATTATTAGTTAAAAACGATTTCATTATGTTATGCTGTTTGAACTACTGGTTGGCATTTGTGA
Organism: Papaver bracteatum; assembly: GCA_023529315.1. NCBI lineage: Eukaryota > Viridiplantae > Streptophyta > Magnoliopsida > Ranunculales > Papaveraceae > Papaver > Papaver bracteatum. Next base: position 1,347,518 of record JAJJWX010004641.1, on the reverse strand, counting down.
AACTTTTGCATACGGCACTTAGATCGAAAGAGGTCATATAATTGTTAGGAATTGCATATCTTATATGTGTGCTGTTCATGAGTTCCTGCATGTTGGTAAATTTCTGTATCATTGGATGCTTACAAGGTATGATGAGTTGGATGGGAAAGTTCTATAAGTTGAAATGGTTTATTGGTCTTGCTAAACTGTTACCCTTGTTTCTAGATGGTACACGTTTCTTGCTTGACGGTTTTATGTATTTCTGTATTACTTGATTGTAGGCCTTGCTTAGTAGACTGTCTGCTTTTTACGTTATAGCATGCCGATTGCAGTTAGTCCATGCTTTAAGACTGAGATATTGTTTCTGATTTGATGTACTATGTTTGGATTTTACATGAATTAGTTTCCTTTTTCTGTGGTGCAAATTGATACTATGTTGTTTTTATATTTTTGCTTTTTATGCTCAGTTTGGCTGGTTCTTCCTCAAATACTTGACCACTTGTTTCTATGTCTTCAACTTTTGTTGCATGATACCAAAAGTATCTGTTTTGGTTCTTATCAATTCGATGGAGTTTGAACTGGTGTTGTGTACTGTAGTTATCAGTCAATTCCAGCTAACTAATAATTTTTCCGAAACATCCTCTTATATAACTTGAATTTATTGTAGCATTTAGGTGTATATGTTCCTCACACTAGATTAGACAAATAGAGTGATCAGGTCATAAGCATTGGAAAGTTTTTCATTTTAGTTCTTATTTACATATTTTGGTGTATCTTTGTGTTTGTGGCTGTTTACAATCTTACAAAAATGCTGGCAAATCCAACTGTTTCCGGAATCATGTATTCTAACCCCCACTCCTTTTATTTCAATTGCAGCTGTGATTGTGGAATGTTCATACTGAAGTTCATCCATCCGCCTTTTAATTTGGAAAATCCGAATGATTGTAAAATCTCAGTCTATGTTGTGAAGCAATTGAACAAGAAAGGCTATGGAAGATGGGTTTGTCTTGCCTCATTGTTAAAAATCTGACTTGTGACGGCGTAGTCAGTCTAAACTATATAGTGGGTTATATCAGGCCTTGCGAGTCGCAATGTCTAAATTATGAAATTGCATTTTTTAGTGACTGGCTTACTTTGAATTAGGAATTCAGGGCTGTTATGAAATTTAAGCTTGGTTACTCAGAATTTGAATTCACCCATTAATCACCACTTTTCACTGACACTGAGAATTCCACCAACTGCAAACTATTACTCAAACTCATTTCTTGATTCATTGTGAGACGGATGTCAGTTTTACTTTAACTCATTGCCGACTTCTGTATCACATCTCAAAGTCGGGGTGGTGTTCGGATGTTCAACAAATGAGGAGATAAGTCTGCCTACAATGTTCAACAAATGTAGTATTTTCCATGAGACATGTTTTTGGGCATACCAAAAAATTACCGGGTATACTCAAGGTTCGGCTCATAACTTTTTTTTTTGTCTAGGTTTGCTAGGTTCGGCTCACAAGTTATGAGCTGAACCTAGACAAAATATATGTCCGATAATTTTTTGGTATGCCCAAAAACAGCCCTCTTTTCCATTGCTTAATCTGTTTACAGAAACTCAGATAGCAAAACTAGCAATGCATTACTTTCACAAAAAGACCCAAAACCCAGTGGGCTAAAATCTTAATAGTTAGCCCATACCTCAGTGTCCATTACTCCATTTGTCTTCGGGGTTTCATTCGTTGCAATTCAATCCCGGTGGTCTATTAGACTTTTTCATTAGGCGCCGCCGCTCCACGAGAGAGAGCAGAAATGGCGATGAGAGCAGTTTTGAAGAAGATTTCTCCATTGATTCCTCCTTACTTAGGAAGAGGGTCGAGCAGATTGTCGACGTATCTTCTTAATAACAAAGAGGAAGTTTCTGGTACGGCAAGGATTGATCAGAATGAGGTGAAACCGATCCAGGAAACAAAGGAGAAAGAGATTAAAGAGACGTCTGATAATGTTGGGACCTTAGTCCCACATTTGTAGATTGGGCTTAAGTGGGTAGTTTATAAGTTAATGGGATCCCTCATCTAGTCAACCGGTTTTCGAATTGAGTTCTACCTATGGGTTTATGACGAGTTTAGGGTCGGTACCCTAACATTTGGTATCAGAGCCAACCACCACTACCCATGCCCCCTCCACGGAAGGGGTGACCTATAGGCTGAATTAAGGTGTAGGGGCACCTATGGGGCTTAAGTGGGTAGTTTATAAGTTAATGAGATCCCTCATCTAGTCAACCGGTTTTCGAGTTGAGTTCTACCCATGGGCTTATGACGAGTTTAGGGTCGGTACCCTAACAGATAAGCAGGTTTTTTGTGTGCAGCTGCAGTTGTCCCAGAAATTCATAGAAGAGGAGCAGCAGCAGAGATTTCTAGGAAAAATCTCAATGGGCAACTTGTATTCTTTTTTGTATCTTGAAGGATTTCAAACTCGACAACTACTATCTATCAAGTATAATCATGGTAATACTGTCGAGTTCACCACCACTCCTTCAGGGTTACGCAGTACCAAACTATTGGCATTGAATAACAGTAGTCCGTATGGGTTACCTAGACAAACAGTGGATGGTTTGGTATGTATTAGCGCGTGGGATAAGGAAGAATTTCTTATATACAATCCTAGAACTGGAGAAAAATCACCTTGGATTAAAACTACTACGACTTCAGAAGTGAGGAAAGGAGGAGAAAGTAGACGTAAAGTTGACTCAATTGCTTTTGGATTTGATCAAACGAAATGAACATAAAGTCACTTGTGTATCAAGTGTATTAGAGAAAACATCAGGTATCACAGCTGCTCAACAAGATGCTGCTGCAATAGTTGTTGAAGTCTTGACTATTGACAGAAATACATGGACAGGTGGTGAAAGTATTTGGAGAAGACTCCCTAAGGATAAAACTCCCCTTGCCTGTTATAAATCTAAACCTAGGCTGCAGTTTGTAGATCCTCCTGTTTATGTAAATGGTTCTATATATTGGTTGTTCCGTCGTCCTGAAGGACATGGAGTATTAGCAGAATTTGTTGTTCAAAGTGAAGTCTTCTTGTATTGTTCGCTACCTTTCAAAAAGGAAAAAGGAGCGCCACTGCCTACTTTTCAGTTAATGGAATGGTTTGATGGCCATGTTGGGGTATTGAAACGTATATCTGATTATGAAGCATGCATATATACTTTTAAAATTAGGAAGGCTGCAAATTGATACTGATGATGAGTATTATTATGGTGCTGATTGTGGGGCAGAACGGATCAAATGGGTGCAAGAGAATATGTCGTTACCTTGTGCCTGGACTGCTGGTATGCATCTTTCAATTGAAGCTCTTACAGGTACAAATATAATCTTTATACAACCTGAAAGTTCAGATAGTGTATTTTGTTACAACCGGAACACAAAGGAGTCCGAAAGGTTCCGAATCTTGCATTATCGCCAAAGGATAATGCAACTGTGAGCATTACCGTGTTTTAGCTCAGTTTATTAATGGTGTCTTATTGAAAAAAAAAAAATACATTTCTGCCAATCGTGGCTGACAAAAATGCCTTATTACAGGAGTGAACCATTTATTTCTCCGTAAACATTCTCTAAACCAACAGCACTGCGCATTACGGTACTTCCCAGTCTTCTTTTGTTTCATAACCTGCAAGAACAAATAATGAAAGCATAAGCTATTTAAGCAAGGAACACATGGGTTGTCACAACCCAAGTTCTTAAGTTTTGGTTTGGCTTGGTTCGGTTCAAGATCGAAAAGTCATACAATTTGAATTTGTGTACCTTTGGTATGTAATCCTGATGACACCAGCGTTAGTATCAGCAATCTTGGCAAATGCTTCTTCCGATAAGTCAATGGTTTCTTGACATCGAGGATAATAGTCAACGATTTTTACCGTCACTGGACCTGAACCGGAACAAGGATGTGGAGTTCCCTCATTAGTACCACCCACGCAGGAGACTTTGTAAAAGGATCCACACGCAGCCCCACCGCCCCAAAATGCATCACTGGCTGCTGCAATCATGACAACTTCGTTTTTGCCCCCATCGCAAGCTGAAGCTGCATGAATATTCAGTTTTAAGGAGGATACAAGACATTAAATATGCTTTTGTTTAATCTCATAATGTTATAAATATGTGGCGTTCACACAACAATTAAGCAATTTTTTAAATTTGACTCATCCGAATATGCCATTTTGACGTGTGACACCGCTACAGTTTTATCTTCAGAAAATGAGCTATATAGCCAAAAAGACATTTTTCCTGGGCCAAATGGACATGTAAGAATATGGCCAAATGGACAGGTAAGAATATGGTAGTACCTCTGGCCAAATGATAATTTTTTTTAAATCTGGAATTTTCTTTACTCCTCATATGCCTAACAGTCTAGGAAGAGATATAATCAACATCCTCCAAGTAAAAAAAATAAGGCTTGATGATAAGTACCTAGGGGGTCCTTTGTTTACCCACAAGTCTAAGATCAAGTGTTTTGATAACCTAACTGACAAAATGGGGGGTAGATTAAAGGGTTGGAAAAGCGATTCTATGTCCCCCCTGGGAGAGGAATTATGGCAAAGGCTGTCCTAGAATCTTTACCTGTTTATACTATGTCAACTTTTATCTTACCTAGAGCTATCATTAAAAGAGTAACTAATACCATTAGAGACTTCTGGTGGGGTAAACTAGGTCCTAAGAAAGGGTTTTATATTAAAGACTGGGGTGGTCTTTGCAAGAGTAAGGAAAAAGGAGGTAATGGTCTAAAGAAACTAGACCTGATGAATCTCTCTCTAATAGCTAAGAATGGTTGGAAACTTTTTCACCAACCTGATTCTATCTTCTCTAAAACCATGAAAGGGAGGTATTTCCCTAACACTAATCCTTTTCATGCCACTTGTAATGAGGGATCCTCCTGGGCCTGGAAGGGCGTCTACAAGGGCATCATGATTATAAAAAAATTTAGTATTTGGCAAATTGGTAATGGGAAAACTGTTCACATTCGGAAGGACAAGTGGATACCTGATGAGAATGGTAATCCTATTTGCCTTGCTGAATTAGGGTCTGTTTATAACTATAATATGGTGAGTGATTTGATGATTGATTCTAGATGGAATCTAGAGGTGCTAAATCTATTATTTGACTGGCAAACGATAACGAAAATTCTTACTATTTACCCTAACCCTGAGATTGAAGATACCCTGAGATGGCTTGATAACCCCCATGGAAACTTTACGAGTAAATCCTTGTATGATCTTCTTGATAGGAAAAACTTGAAGCCAAAAGATGGTATAGCATGCAAGATCTGGAATTTAAAGGTTCTCCCTAGAATCCAATTCTTCATTTGGAAAATGAAAAATAACATCCTTCCTTTTAGTGCCTATCTTGCTAGATATATCAGTTACATTGACCCTGTCTGTACCTTATGTAAGAGGTCTCCAGAAACTGGAGAACACTCTCTCATGCATTGTAACTTTACTAGGGAAGTTTGGTCCTACTGCTCCTTAAACCTGGATAACTCTTGTAATGGGTTTAATAACCTGACTGACTGGTGCAAAAAGTTGGTTCTCTAGGGGAAATTCTCATACCCCCTGGGGTTCTTGGGCTAGCCTATGTGGTACTATGTGCTGGTTTATCTGGAAAACCAGATGTGATATGGTATTCATAAATGTGATACCCTGCCCTAGAAACACTAGTAAACTTATAATTGAGCATCTGAATACTTCTATGAGGCTCAATGATATTGATAGAACTAGACATCTAGGGAGAAGGATAGAAGCATCTCAAGCTTCTATTCCTATGAAGTTTTCTTTTGTTCTTCACTCTGAAAATGATAATATCACTGGTCTAACAAGCATTGTTGTTTTCATTGTAGGCCCCAATGGAGAGACTTTTGGAAGAAGCACAAGAACTACCAGAACACATGGAAGGGAAGAAGGAGACTGCATTTCAACCAAGGATGCACTAGACTGGGATGTTAATCTTCAATGCAAAAAGCTAAATCTATTGGGGTGCAACCAGAAAATAATGAAAGCTCTAGAGGGAGGACCAAGAAGAACTAGCTGGAAAACAAATGATAAAATAGACAGTTTAATCATTTCCTTAAAATCTTTTGAAAAAGTATTGTATAAGACCATTAAATATGGGGATTTCCCTGATCTCCAAAGGCTTGTTAGAGCTGGAGAAATATCTCAAAGTCCTCAAATGTGGGAGGCACCTTCACTTGTTGCTATCTGTCAGTAACTTTCTCTCTTTATTTATAAAAAAATAAAATATGGTCTGGGTCAAATGGACAGAGGAAGTTTTGGATGGAAATACCCTAACAAAACTGCCACGTTCTCCCTCTCCTCCACAAAACCACATTCTCCCTCTCTCTTCAATTGAAAACCACCAACGTCATCTTCTTCATCTTCTCACAAACCAAATGAGGAACAAAAAATTTCCACCGTTTCCCTATACCAAAAACCATCATAAATCGATTTCCTCCACCGTCTCCTAACCATCAACAGTAGCAGATTCATCAGAAACCATCAGAAAATTAGTTTCCTCCACCGTCTGCTAGTTTCATCAACCTTCAACACCGTCGTGAAATTGGGTTTCACTCACCGTCAACACCGTCGTGAAATTGGGTTTCATTAACCGTTTGTAAACACCATCAACAGTACTCTACAACATCAGAGGTTTCTAGGGTTTCAATCAATCTATCAGTTCAGTGAAGAATCAGGGTTTGAAATCAATTTGAAGAATCAGGGTTTCAAAATGTCTCCTAGAACTAGTAATTTTTCAATCCCTAACTATGAAATTCTCTTAGTTTCAGAATTGAATGGTTAATTGGTGGTTTTATTTTCATTTTAGTTGATTAATTTGTTTAATTGATGATTTTAGTTTTTATTTCAGTGGGTATGTGTATGTAACTGTAGGTTTTACGAAACTCGCTTGCATCTGGTTATTTGGGTTTTTTTTGGTTGAAATGGATTTATTGAAGTGAGTTGTTGTCTTAACTCGCTTGCAGGTTTAGACTATGATGAGCAGATTAAAACTAGATGAAACTAGTTTCATCCAAGTTAAAATCTGCAAATCATGCTTCTCTTTTTATTTCAGTGTAAAATAACAAGATGAAACTAATTTCATCCAGGTTAAAATCTGGATGAAATTTGAGTGTAAAATCTGCAAAACAGTTTCATCCAGTTGTTGTAAAACCATTTTAGTTTCATCTCAGTGTAAAATACACCATCAACTCCATGTAGCCATGCTTCTCTTGTTATTTGTTTAGAGTTTGTTGTGAAATTTGAATAGATGTAACTCGGGTATCTGCTAAACTAGCATGATTACTGAAGAATATTAGGTTGTGATAATGAAACTGGTTTCATTTAAAGTAATGTTAGGATGTAACTTGTTGTCATCTAGCATTAACATGGGATGTAGTTGGTTTTGCATCTGTTGGTGTACCTAATTCTAATGATTAGGTTGTAAAGAAACTGTGTTGGATGAAACTAGTTTATATTCAGAACGGTTATATGTACTTCATTCTGTTAAATCATTTGCGCAAATGCTTTTGTTGTATTACGCAAATGATTATAGTAGTACTTTAGTATATGGCTGAGTGTCTATGGCATTGAAATGATATGGATTCTTATATAGTGTACTTTGCAATATATGCAAACCAGATTGCATATATTGGTGGTTTTCATTTTAATGATAATGGGACTAATCACAACGTATATATCAGCATAAACTCCTTGTATTTGATTCTTTAGACCATGTTAACATGTATAATATATAAGATGCAAGTTGGTTTCATCTGATACCTGCAGAAACTTGGTGTCATCTAGCTCTAATATATAGGATGTAACTGGGTTTCATCTGATTCCTGCAGAAACTGGTTTTCATCTAGCTTTGAAGATAAGATGTAGTTGAGTTTTATCCATATTTTAAAATATGATTTAACTGGTTTTATGCCAAATTGTTGCAGGAAGCAGTAACAAGAAGAGTAAGAAGAATGATGTTGCTGAAAGAAGAACCAATAATAAGCATGATGTGAACGTGGGTATTGAATCAAGCACCAGGAATATGGATGATGTGGATGCCGAAAAGGAAGGAAAGAAAACGTTCCGAGCAAACATAATTATACATAAAAGCATACAACACCATGAATCAAATAGTCATTAGTATCTTGCACTGTAATGATTTCAGTAATTGAAGGTAGTTTGCTGCTTGATATTCCCGCATTCAATTTGAGATGCTTAGCTACAATTTCTGTGTAGACTGCCCTCACTCTTTCCTCATGTCCTCCAAAATTTTCTCCAATGTTAATTGTTGCTTCCATGATCAAGTCCACAGTATTGTGGATTGAGTTAATTTTCACAATTTCCCTATGCATATTATGAGACAATTGTGCAGTATTTTCTACCAAAACTTCAGTTTGATTAAAAGGATCCATGGCTAATTGAAGTGGTTCTGGGATATCTTGGTTTAGCTGTGGAGCTTCCTCTGAAACCTCGTGATTTGTCCCTTTGCTCTGGATTTATCTCCACCAATTTGATGCCTTCCTCAAATGTAAGTTAATCGTTTGATCAAATAGTCTTAGGAGGTTGACTGGTATTTTTACAGAGTTAATTTAATCAAATGTACGTGACAGTTGATCCCTTCTCACGATATTTCTCAACCTGCTCATGTCATAAAATTCAAAATTTGAATTTGAATGTTGAGACAGATGTGATGTCCTTTCCCGCTGATTCAGAGTACACCGATAGGACTTTACCGTTAAGTTCACCGCCGACGAATAATTGAAATCCTATTCTATCGCAAGCACCCACATCAAGCATTGAAGATTGATTTTCACAGCCGCATGTAGATCTTGTGCTTGACATTTCACTCTTAATCGACAACAAGCTGAACTTCCACTTCAAGTATCCATAAAAGCATACAACACCATGAATCAAAAGAAACTCTTCACAACCCGTCCATTTTCTGCGCAATATTTAGGTTGCGCAAATGATTATAGTAGACCAATAAGCACAGTAACAGACTTTCCACTATAATTAGCCATTATCCTAGACCAATTATACCATTTTTCGCGATCAAACAAGGAACGAGTAGCAACAAAATAGAGATAGAAACAAACAATGAAACCAAAACCAAAAATTCCAATAAGAACACACAACTAAAACCAAAAATTGGTTATTAGTAAAACCCTGGATAATCAAAATCAACAACTAAAACCAAAAATTGATAGAGAAACTTCAAAATCGACATACCCAGATATGCATTACAAAGAATTAGACAAAAACGAAATAAAAATTGGATTAATTGAAACTTACGAATTTGCGTTACTGGTTGTTGATGATATTAGATGACTTGAAAGTTGATTAATCTAAACTTCGATTCAACAATTGAAAACCACCATGATTGATCAACCAGATCTGAAAACGAGACGAGCTCTGAATTTATTCTCGAGACAATTCTGCAGGTGGGGGACGAGCTATGAGGGACGAGGTGAAAGAAAAATAAATTCTCTTTGAAAAGAAGGGTTTAAAAGGTTAGGGGTATTTTAGGTAAGATATATTTTTTAATCTTAATTTTTCTGGGTGAAATATCCAAACTGGCTATATAAACAATATATTTTTGAATTTTGGCTATATGAACAGTATCAAAAGCTAAGAATCTATTTCACCCAGAATTTTTTTGTTTTGGTCTTTTTGACCAATTTTGTGTTTTATCTGGTCCAATGACCTCGACACTGCAGTGTTGTGGGAGAAAGAGATGAGTTTACTTACGAACGTAGTCAGTATAAAAGGTCGCAGTGCCACTACTTTTTGATGCTACCAAGGAACAAAAGCTGATTAAAACTAGTGCTAGAGATATGAAAAATGGGGAGCTGGCCATTGTTTGCTTTGCTCAAGTTTTATGGTGGTGATGATGGAAATGATAATTTGATAGTAGGTGAAAGTTAATGAGAGTTTATATAGAGATTTTGGTTTTGGAACTTAGGAAGGAATTTGCCACATTTGTTGCGATATTTAGTTAAAATAACATAAATTTTGCATTGTTACTTAACTTATTAGTAGTTGTTAAGTTTGAGGTCGACGTATTACAGCAGGCTTAAGACATTAACTAGAAATGTAACTCACTACAGACATGTTTCCGTTGTTACCAAAAGAAGAAATCACCAAAGTTCACCACAAGTGATTTGTGTCCATTTTTCAACATCCATCGTTTTTGTTTTATACAATTAGTTTAATATTTCAATCAAATTGTCAATTTGGAGGTTCTTGAAGTATAATGAGAACGATGGGATGATGGACACCTAGTCGGATGGACAAGAGTAAAGACAGAAAAGCCACAAGAAAGGATCTAACGCACTGCATACTGCATACAAGATAAAAAATTTTTTTGGGCACCCCCCAGTAATGTTTTCGGTCAATAACGCAAGAAAACTGGGCTGATTTAGTTGGCCCATATTATGACATCTCCCATTTGTCAACATCAAAAAAGTATTGCCACTGTTACTTTTATAGTACGGACTACGTTCGTAAGTCCCCGTCTCTTTCTCGCACAACATTCCGGTCAACCTAAAATTGTGGGAGTTGGGATTGCAACATTTGTGCAAACGGAACTCCTGGAAAGAAGGAAATCCTAATGAAAAAAGGAACTATTGGACTGGCCAGTAGTACTACTAAGTCTACTATGACTTATTCAAGCTAAAATGATAAGTTTAAACTGAAACAAAACAAATTAATGACCTCATTCCAACATTATATATATGGGTGGTATCAATCTTATTAGTATACGATTCTCACTAGACGATCCTTTCTCTCTTAAACGTTAAGAAAAATCAAAAGACATGAATCCAAAACTAGTTTTTGTTTTTCTTTTCCTCGTTTTCTTATCGCATGTTTCAGCTAATAATCTAGATTTTGGAAGCAAGAAAAAACACATTGCCGTATATATGAGAGAAGGCAGTGCGGGTGGAAGTGGAGGTGGAGGAGGAGGTGGAAGTGGAGGCGGAGGTGGAGGTGGGAGTGGAGGCGGAGGTGGAAGTGCAGGTGGAGGAGGAAGTGCAGGTGGAAGTGGAGGAGGAAGTTCAGGAGGAGGTGGCCATGGTGCTGTTGGAGGTGGCAGCAGTAGCAGTGGTCACGGAAGTGGTGGTGAAAGCAGCAGCAGTGGTAGTGAAAGCAGCGGCAGTGAAAGTGGTGGTGAAAGCAGCAGTACTAAAAGTGGTCAAAAAGGCAGCAGTGGTTGCACTGGTGTCTGCACCGTCGGGAGTCACGGTAATGCCACCAGTAGCAAAAGTAATGGTGGGGGCATCCCCATCAACGACCGCAAGGGAAGTGCAATAGCCATGATTTCAACCCTCACTGCATTATCAACCCTAATGGTTTAATTACTCGGGACTGGTTCGTCTGTTAAGCCATTCATTAACTAATAAAAGTAGATTAGTCTCGTAGAGATTTCCCTTGTTTCTTAGATTATATTATCATCAGTTTTAGTAATTTTAGTAATATCTAGATGTTTCTTGCTTAATGAATGAAAGGTTACATAAGCCATGCATGCTCATTGTAACTTTCATTATAAGATTTGGTTTGGCTCATTAATGAAAATATCGTTGTGTTTATAACTCCTCTTCATCGTTTATTTTTACTTTTCTCCTGGATTCTGGTTGGATTATCGTGTTTTGGGTCCTATTTATCAGAGTGGACGGCTCTCCATGCATGTTTGGATTGCTTTTCCTCAGCTGAAAAGATGCAGTAGCTGAAAAGATTTTTGCTCTATCTTCCCCCTTAAACGCCTTGATAAAATATGCTCTCACGTTAAACGGTGATGAAATTCTCGCTTCCTATTAGTTTAGAAAGGTCTTTTCTAATGCTGAAGTTATGGTGAGGACATTTGGCATAACTCTATTGGCTGTAAAAAATAAAATTTGGTTACAATTTGGATACATCATATACTTAACTGCCCGTTAGTAGTGTTTAAAAAAAAGTAGGTGGACAATACTTATGTTAGAATTTAAACTTGAAGATTTTATTATACCGTGTTTACACCTATACTTAACTGTATTTTAGTAAGGGTGGACAAAACTCACGTCCAAGCCGTTAAATAAATTAGAACAGAGAAAAAAAAATCTTGAAAAACTTAAAACTCTTAAAAAGGAATTTCTGTAAAAAAAGAAATCCTTAACACACCAAAAATAAGAAACTATTAAATAACGTGAAAAACTTAAAACGGGAAACTCTTAAAAGGAATTCATGTATGAAAGGAAATCGAAATCCGTTGAAATCAGGGGTTCTAAGCCAAAATTTTCCTTAAAAAAAGTTTTGACAAAAATATCGACAGTCTATAATTGTTATGCCACTTTAATAAGAAAGCCAATTTAACAAGGAAACCTTGTTTTGATGAAAGCGTCTTTTGTGTTTCATTGGGCCGACTGACCGGAGGGTCCGAAGAGCCCGCAGGGAGGGAGATCCTTCTATGACCACTTTTTTGTCAAATGAAACCTAACAAAAAAAAACAATTTCATAAAAATATTTTGATTTCCGTCCGTTTTTTTCATCACTTCACGAAAATACCCCTCCTCATTCATCTCGTTTGTTTCTCAGTTTCTTCTTCACCGTCCCCTTGAACACCATCACCAGCGCCTCTGCCGCCGCCGTCAACACCACCCGGACAGAGCCGCCATCACATTATTCCAATCAATTCAAACATTAACTATTCCTTCCCACCACCACCACCACCGTAACCAACACCACCAGCACCTCCACCCTACCTCTACCACCACTAGATTCTAAACAATCACTGGGAGCATAACGCCACCAACATAAGCAGAAGACCATAATTAAAGCACTTATTCTTTAATTCGCCCACTATAACTAGTACTACCTCCCTAACCAGCACCACCAACCTCCGCCACCGATCAGTCATTCATTCACCATCAACACCACCATAAATACCAATCATTTCTTCCCCACCAATACCATAAAATGGACCGGTGTAACCTCCACCGTCATGACCAAAATCACCACCACCTTCTAATCAAACAATATTCATCACTTCCCATCACCACCAGCGTAACCAGCACCTCCACCGCCTCCACTAATTTTTTTTCTTTATTCTTCTTTTTTTTCTTCGTTTTTTTTAAGTCGCCACCACAACCCTCCTCCAAATTCACTTCCACCGACAGATCCCCACCATCACTGCCATGACCAACGGTACCACCAGACCACAACCGTTACCACAACTACCACTAACACCATCACCTCTACCGCCTACACTACCACCACCAGCATCACCTCCGCTACCACTACTACCACTAGCAGCACCTCCGCCATCACTACCACCACCAGAAGCACCTCCAGCACAATACCAACACCTCCGTGTCTCTGCCACTACCACAACCACCGTAGTTATGAATCGCTAACTGGGAATCAATTTTTCATTTTTTTAATCTGCGTGATTCAATTCATCATTAAAATTTTCATGAGCTTAATCACCCAAAATTCAAATCAAAAGAAACAAAAAATTAAAAAAGAATCAACTCAAAACTTTGGGAAACAAAATTCACATATAATACAGAAATCTTTGAGAAATTAATTTTTCTAATAAACTATCAAAACCCATATATATTGATACTCATACATTTAATGATACACATTTGTTTTGGCTTTTTGAGAAAATAAAACCTGGCATATTTAGGGGCGACCCCAACGCAATTAGGGGCGACATAAAAAGACAAAATATGTTGAAAATACTTATATGTTCCTTCATAATCGGTAGTTTAGAAAAAAAAATTACCTACGGATTGTGACTATGTTCTTCTCTTCCTAGATTTGTTTTGAAATAATTAATTTTTGGGGATACTACCATAATCGGTAGGAAATAAACATCATCAAACTACCGATTGTACAATCGGTAGGCAATAAACATCATGAAACTACCGATTGTGAAAACAAAGAAATCTAAAATTCCTATTGGTTTTTGAAAAAATCGAATTTGGGACTACTACCATAATCGGGAGGCAATAAACATCATGAAACTACCGATTGTGAAAACAAAGAAAACTAAAATTCCTATTGGTTTTTGAAAATTTAGAATTTGGGGCACTACCATAATCGGGAGGCAATAAACATCATGAAACTGCCGATTGTACAATCAGTAGGAAATAAACATCGTGAAACTACCGATTATGGAAGATTTCATAATTTTGGAAAAAATGGATTTTAGAAAAACCTCATTTTGGGGCAACCTATAATCGGAAGGTAATGTAATCAGTTAAACTTTCGATTATGGCTACGTCTCAAACACGAACCAAATGGTTAGGGGTAACTCTGCACCTTAAAACCTGTGGAAATTTGGCAAATGTTCGATGTGGGGCTACTTATAATCGGTAGATAAAATATCATACCGATTATGGAAGATTTCAAAATTTTGGAAAAAATTGATTTTAGAAAAAACTCATTTTGGGGCAACCTATAATCGGAAGGTAATGTAACCAGTTAAACTTCCGATTATGGCTACGTCTCAAACACGAACCAAATGGTTAGGGGTGGCTCTGCACCCTAAAACCTGTGGAAATTTGGCAAAGGTTCGATGTGGGGCTACTTATAATCGATAGCCAAATATCCTACCGATTATTGAAGATTTCAAGATTTTGGAAAAAATGGATTTTAGAAAAAACTCATTTTGGGGCAACCTATAATCGGAAGGTAATGTAACCAGTTAAACTTCCGATTATGGCTACGTCTCAAACACAAACTAAATGGTTAGGAGAGGCTCTGCACCCTAAAACCTGTGGAAATTTGGCAAAGGTTCGATGTTGGGCTACTTATAATCGATAGCCAAATATCCTACCGATTATGGAAGATTTCAAAATTTTAGAAAAAACTCATTTTGGGGCAACCTATAATCGGAAGGTAATGTAACCAGTTAAACTTCTGATTATTACAATCGGTAGTTTTACATGTCCAATTAACTACCGATTATAAAGGGAACATTTGCCGAAATATTCATACATTAATCGGTAGCTAATGATTCATTTTAAACCACCGATTGTTTGTAACCTACCGATTGTGGTTTTGGCTACCGATTATGTAAGGGCATAGTTGTTATTTTGAAAAATCGCGGATAAGGGGTAGCTTAGTTTTACGTTTGGGTGACCTTTTTTGTCTTTTAGCGTCGCCCCTAATTGCGTTGGGGTCGCCCCTAAATATGCCAGGAAATAAAACCTAACATGCTGAAGTTGTACTGTAGTTGCAGTTAACAAAATTTTTTTTAGAAGAGATAGAGAGGGGAAGAAGAGATATGGTGAGAGACTTGTTTAGTTTCCACCGTAAAGATAAGAGCATTTACATGAGATACACGTGTTTGGGTCAAACTTTTGAAACAGTCAACAAGAACCTTTTCTAAATAGGTTAGGTTTAGACAGCTAATTTACCGTTAATTAACACCCATCTAATTGGCACCCACCCCTCCGGATAATTGACACACAGCTCTCCAGATATGGGGTACCTGAAGTGGAAACCTTAAGTAAAGGCGCAACTGGTGATAGCCCTGAGTGTTAGTGCATAAATAAAGCATTCCGCCATCGTCATAAAAATACCATGCCATTATGACATCGGGTATTCACTTAGTGCCGTACGATTGCAGCAGTGTTTCGTTTTTCTTCGGTCGGCCCTCCCCACCGTGGCAGCGGTGATCTAGTATCTATATCGTTTAATTGACTTATGATGGTTGAGAATCTTCACGGTTCTCTCGACATACTACTTCAAAATTTATTGTTAAATTAAATCGGCATCGTACCAATTATGTTGCGACACAAACTATCTCTCAGCCACCTTTCATGATTAACTTAGTTATATAGATTTTCAGTACTACTTGGCATTCCCAACAAAACAAGCCGTGATTAGTGATGTGCTGAACAAATGGAATGTCAACCTTGTGATCTTACAGGAGACGAAGATTCCGGTTATTGATAATGTTATAAGAAGACAACTTTGGAATAGGGCAGGGTGGAAATTGCTTATCAACCTTCAATTGGATCTAGTGGAGGTTTATGCATTATGTGGCGAGGGAAGGAGTTTTAACTTCTCGATAGGCATGACGGCGTTTACTCCTTAACTTGCTTGTTTAAATCAAGAAGAACGGGTCACACTTGGTACTCTGTGGGGGTATATGAACCGAATAATGTGAAGGATCGACGTGTATTGTGGAGGGAACTTGGTGACATCGTGGGGCTGTGGGATTTTCCTGGTTGCATAGGAGGGGATTTCAACACCATAGTGTTTACTGAAGAGAAGAATAGGGCATGCACCATCACAAGAGGTATGCGTAATTTCACTAAGTTCATCATGGATTGGAATTTGATTGATCTTCCATTGTGTGGGGCTAAATATACTTGGAAAAACGGCCGGGAAGACCCCACTTATTGTCGTATTGATAGGTTTGTCGTTAATACTAGCTGGGAAGAGTTGTTTCCAGACACAACTCAATCGGCCAAACCAAGGCCGGTGTCTGATCACATCGCTTTGCTCCTTAGCACACAAGGGGTACGTTTTGGATCATTTTTCTATAAGTTTGAACACATTTGGGTCGAAGATCCTTCTCTCAAAGAAAAGATTATAGGGTGGTGGAGTGAGTTCCGGGTAGAGAGGAACCCCAGGTATATCCTTTGGAAGAAACTTCAGTGGCTTAAACAGAAGTTGAAAACTTGGAATTGGGAGACTTTTGGTTATATTAATACTAAAATGGGTGGGATTCTTGAGGAGATTAGAGAGATAGACTTCAAAGAGGAAAGAAACTGGGCATCTAGTGAAGAATCCGAAAAGAAGGTCGACCTTAAGCTCGAATATAAGAAATGGGCAAGGCTTGAAGATATTAGACTTAGACAGAAAAATAAGGATAAATGGGTAGAAGAAGGCGACAACAATACCAGGTATTTCCACAGAATCTTAAATCATAGAAAAAAGTTAAACTACATTAGCTGCTTAAAAATTGGAGGGGAAATACAAGAGAACCAGAACTTGATACATGAACATATTGATGAGTTTTATAAGGATTTATACTGTGAGTCTTTCCAAGATAGGACAAAACTTCCTAATATTGGTTTTTCCACTGTTGCTGACGAAGAGAGGATGAAACTTGAAAGAACAATCACGGAGGAAGAAGTGACTGCTACCCTAAAGGCTATGGATTTGAATAGGGCGCCGGGGCCTGACGGGTATACTGTTGAATTTTTCAAGGCTTACTGGGATGTGGTAGGTCATGATTTCATGGATGTGGTCCGGCATTTCGAGACGACGGGTTCTTTAGACTGGAGAATCAACAACACTTTGGTTTCTCTAATCCCGAAAAAAATACTACATCGAAGAAGTAAAAGATTTTCTCCCTATCAGCTTGATCAACACGACGTACAAGATCATCTCCAAGACCCTATCCACTAAACTGAAAAAGGTGCTGCCCCGTCTGATTTATACTTCCCAAAGTTCTTTCATACAAGGGAGACAAATAACGGACAGTATTCTTATGGCTAACGAATGCATTGACTCCAATAAGCGCTTAAAGGAACCCGGATGGATCTTCAAATTGGATGTAGAGAAGGCGTACGACAAAGTTAATTGGGGTTTCCTGATTTGGATATTGCATAAAATGGGATTTGGATTTATGTGGAGGAAGTGGATCTTATCGTGCATTTCACATGCTCATTTTTCTATTTTGGTAAACGGGAAGGCTGGGGAAAAATTCAAAAGTAGTAGAGGGCTCCGACAAGGCGACCCATTGTCCCCTTTTCTCTTTACCATTGTAATGAAAGGTTTTTGCACGATGCTTGTCATGAAGGAAAAGAAGGGAGCAACAAAAGGGTTAACGTTACCAAGCAAGGCACTACAATATCGCATCTCCTATTTTTGGATGACACTTTGGTGTTTTACGCTTATAAGGAGGACTATATACATAACATTAAAGGTCTTATGATGTTCTTTGAGTTGTCTTCTGGCTTGAGGATTAATATGTCCAAAAGTACAACTATTGGTGTCGAGGATTTCCAACATATGCAGGCTGTTCAATCGTCTTTGGGTTACATTTTTGAAGAGCTTCCTTTTACGTACTTAGGTATGTCGGCTGGGACAAACTATAGGTGCAAAAAGATATGGAATCCAGTATTGGAGTTGATTGACAAGAGATTGGCAGGATGGAAGAGGATTTATCTCTCTTATGGAGGGAGAGTTGTGCTGATTAAGAGTGTTTTATGTTCTCTTGATATTTATCTTATATCTTCCTTTTCCATTCCTTCTGATGTGGCTAAGAAAATAGAGGGAAAAATGAGGACTTTCCTATGGGGAATCAAGGATAGGAAAAATAAGATACCGTCGGTAGCTTGGAAGACTGTTTGTATGGATAAGGAGCATGGCGGCTTGGGAATTAAGAGCATCGGGGAGATGAATGACTCTCTTCTTTGCAAATGGCTTTGGCGTTTCTCAACGGACACCAATGATGAGTGGATGCAGATTCTAGGAGAAAAGTACGGGGTACAAGACAATGGTTGGGACGCTAAGTCGGTTAAACACACCTACGGAACAATCCAGTGGAGGGTTATCACTAATAGGCTTGAGATCTTCACGCAAGGTATTGTGTACTCAGCTGGTAGAGGGACTCATACCAAGTTCTGGATGGATACTTGGAATGGGGAAACACCTATTTTTTTGGAATATCCAGAGTTGTTTGAAGTCTCCAGGAAGAAACAGGGATGGGTTGCAGATTTCTACAGAGATGGTGCTTGGGACATTGATCCGAGGAGAAGGATCACAGACACGAAAATAAAAGAAGCGACTCAACTATGTCAACAACTAGGTGGCGTTATTCTCAACGTGGAACAAGACTCTAGAAAGTGGAAGTGGGATAAGGAAGGTATGTTTTTTGTTAGATCCTGCTACAATGCGATAACTAGCTCAAGCAATATCATTGACTTCCCCTATAACAAGATCTGGATTCCTTTAATTCCAACTAAGGTATCATTTTTTGTGTGGCTTATACATCACAATTCTATCTTGACTCAAGATAACCTATCCCATAGAGGTGTAACTTTGGACAACAAGTGTGTTCTGTGCAAGGAAGAATTAGAGTCAATCAATCACATCTTTTTGAATTGCCACTATACACATAATGTATGGATGGCCTTTATGCGGGAGTATGGGAGAGATTGGGTAATGTGCAATGATATAAAGCATATGTTTCTAGGCCAACACATACAAGGGATAACTGAAAGGGGTCGTATTCTTTGGAAAATATTTCCAATCGCCGTGTGTTGGGTCATTTGGAAAGAAAGAAATAAGAGGATTTTCGAGAAACGAGAGAAGGCGGAAACTAGAGTTATTGAAGATGTGAAGGAAACTCTGTTGTACTGGAATGGACCTAAGGTGGAGTTCAGAGGTGTGGAATATCAAGACCTTCTTATGCAATGGGATAATGTGGTTAATAGGCATTCGCTTCATATGGCTTTAATGTCGGTTTTTGGGTGGGTTTTAGAGTGCAATCATGCTTATGACGGTATCAGTTTCTTGTTTTTCTTTAACCTTGGTTTTGTCTCTTCTCTGAGATGGAGTCTCTATTTGTAAATCCTTTTTCTATATATATATGCGTTGTTGTATTGATAAAAAAAAAGCCTCCTATCATTTTTTCTCTCTTTCTTTTAGTAGTATAGATTTTTATAGTCTTACTTAAAAACAACGTTTTAATTAGGTAGTCCTTTACATTGGCTTACCTTACAACTGATCTAATAAATTTGGGTGAATGCTTAATACATGAAACGAAGAGAAGAAGAGGTGTTGGTTTTGTCCGAAGGATTCCCATCTATGATTCGCTTGAACTAGAAGCTCAAGTGTTGCACAACCAGGCCAAATACTTCTTCTACGGAAGGTACATCATCTATTAATTTCAGTGAATTGAATTTTCCAAAACTAAACTAATTAGCCATTCCTTATTGATCTCGAATGGTGTATACTCTTAATGTAGGGGACTTCTTTTGGCTTACTTCATTGATTAATTACTAAAAGCACTTTTCTTTTTTCAGTTTTGCATTGATTTCCATTGAAGAGCTTCTCACTTGCCATATGGATTTTTGACACACCAAAATGTCACCACAAAACCGTGTAATAAAAATTTGAGTGATTCTACACGAACCATGAGAAAAGAAACCACAAAAAAACCACCCCCACATGGGGCGAGTCCCGCATCCCTTGGGAGTTAGCATGGATCCATTTTTGGGCCCCACCATGGGAGGATATGTCACACACTTCTTTTGTGTGGTTTTTCTCACGGTTCATTAAGATTTTTTGTAAAAATATATACCTAAACCAAAATAATATATCACCACAAACCGTCTACAGTAGAGATGGGTTTGTAATATTTCAGATTATCATGAAATATAGAATTTAATCACTTCATATCTACTTATTTTACAAGTGTGAAACTTTAAGAAAGGTTAAATAACAATTCTAAATTGGTAAACCCTAATCCTAACCATTTTTTTCCTCCTATTATTTTGTATTCTCTCTGCTACTTCCTGAATTTCCTAATGTTTCTATTTTATTTTCTTTCTTTATTTTTCCCAAAAGACGGTGAGAAAACCCTCACTTCCTATTGGCCGAAATAAGCCATTTTAGAGTTTTGTGAAACGATCGTTTTGATGAAGTCACGCAACGTATGATTAGTTTAAAAAGAAAAGGAAAAAGATTAAAAAAAGGAAACCAAATTCAATTTGGAATTCAAGACATAGAAATATTTAGGTGAGGATACTTGGCAACGCATGATTGGTTTAAAAATACAAACTCAAAAGAAAAACCTAACTTACCATGTTTGGAATTTTATGGAAGTCCAAATTCAATTCGGAAATCGAGTACCTATCATATTAGTACTCTTTTTTCCAAATTAATAGATTTAGGTGAGGACACTTGACAACGTATGATTGGTTTAATAATTCATGACGTGGAAATATTTAGGTGAGGACACTTGGCAACATATGATTCGTTTAAAAATACAAACTCAAAAGAAAAACCTAACTTACAGTGTTTGGAATTTAATGGAAGTCCAAATTCAATTTGGAAACCGAATACCTACCATATTAGGACTCTTTTTTTTCTCCAAATTAATAGATAAAAGGGGGGGGGGAATCCACATTTTTCACACATATTTTCTGCGAAAATAAAAGGAATAAATAAATCGAACATATACATATTCTCCACTTATTTCCTGTATTTTCCCTGTCACACAAAATAAAAAACGCATCACCACGAGGTGGGGAAAAACACCGTGCTTACACCAAATCAAAATGCATCACCACGAGGCTGGATGAAGCAACGAGCACACCAAATCAAAAATGCATCAACACGGGGCGGGGAATAGCCCTGAACACACCAAGTTAAAAGAAAAAACATACCCGATGCGTTGCACGAGCACAAATCCAGGCTTAATATATGGAAGTCCAAATTCAATTTAGAAATCGAGTACCTACCATATTAGGATTTTTCCCAAATTAATATATAAATAGGAAAAAAATCCACATATTTTCCGCAAAATGAAAGGAAAAACTAAATAAAATATGTACGTGCCCCGTCACACCAAATCAAAAATACATTGCCAGTGGGAGGGGCGAAGCCCCGCGCGCACCAAATAAAAAATGCACAGCCACGGGGGGCAAAACCCTGCGCTCACCAAATCAAAAATACATCGTCACAGGGCGGGGCGAAGCCCCACGCTCACCAAATCAAAAATACGTCTCGACGGGGAGGGGCGAAGCCCCGCACACACCAAGTTAAAAGAAAAGAAATGACCGATGCATAGCACGGGCACTAATCTAGTCATTTTATTATTGCCAATGGTGCCATATTGAAAAAAGAATACATTACTGCCAATCGTGGCCGACATAAATGCCTATTACAAGCCACTCGACCATTTATTTCTCCGTAAACATTCTCTAAAGTACCAACATTTGTTCATAACTCGTACTTCCCAGTCTTCTTTGTTTATTTTATCCTGCAAGAACAAATAACCAAAGCATATAAGCAATTTAGGCGTGGAAAACATTTATAGCGCGTTTGGATACAGTTTTGCTTCAGACTTCTGCTTCTCGAGAAGTAAAAGTCAGGAGTCCAGATATTTTGCTTCACAAAAAGTCGACTTTTCTGCTGCTAGAAATCATTCTGAAATTCTACACCCAAACTGATTTCTTGCTTTTTGACTTCTAGAAGTCAAAAAATTACTTCTGGATGTATATCCAAACGCCCTATTAGGTGTTTGAACTCAAGTTGCTTATCTTTTAAATAAGTTTTGGTTTGGCTTGGTTGCGTTCAAGATCGAAAAATCATACAGTTTGTATACCTTTGGTATTCGATCTTGATGACACCAGCTACAGGATTAGCAATCTTGGCAAATGCTTCTTTAGATAAGTCAATGGTTCCTCGGCATCCAGGGCAATGGTCAACGATTTTAACCGTCACTGTGGGTGTGCTCGTACAAGGATGTGGGACCGCATTAGTGGGGCCTGTACAGGTAACTTTGTAGATATGTCCACAAGCAGACTTATTTTGGAACAATGCATCATTGAGTGCTGCAATCATCACACCCTGACCTTTGGTCCCGTAGCATTCTGAATCTGCATATTCAGTTTAAAATTGTCAGTGTAACTGTGTAAGCATTGAATGTGATATTTTCTAGTGCGACAAAAATGCATTTGTCTGGGGCAAAATGAGCCTCGACACCGGAGTGCTTTGTGGGAGATGGAGAGATAAGTTTACTTACTACCATAGCTAGTGTAAAAGGTTGCGGTGCCACTATCGGCAGTTACCAAAGAACAATAGCTGATTAAAACTAGTACTAGTGCAAGAAATATGAGAAAGGGGGACTTTGCTGCCATTGTTCGCTTAGCTTAAAACTAAGGATCGATGGAATGATTTACTGTGTGGGGGTGTCTTCCTCGATGAGTGAAGATCAAGATTTCATATTCACTATTTATAGATGGATTACCAGATAATTTTATTTTACAATTAAAAGAAAATATTCCTTGTAAATAAATCACATTTAATCTCGTACATATTTATCTTGCATACACTGGATGTTGACTGTATCGAAGATCTACCAAGAATCTTTAAGAGAGTTATTATATGTGATTGATCTTTGTACGGATGGCGTATATTAATTGTGATAGATCTTGCGGCATGAGATGGTGGCATATCTCAATAGCATCCGGCAAGTTTTAATATTGGTGATAGATGGAAATACTCTTTCGAACGCAGGTAAACTCACTCTTATAAAAAGCGTCTTAGCTAGTGTCCCAATTTACATGTTCTCTTTATTTGCTGCTCCTATCAAAATTATAAACGCAATTGAGAAAATGATAAGGGACTTCTTATGGGATAAAAGCGAAGTCCAAAAAAGCTACCACTTGGTAGGCTGGGAGAGAGTAAACATTCCCATTAAGAGTGGTGGTCTGGGTATAAGATCCTTGAGAAGTATGAACAAAGCTCTTCTCTCCAAATGGTGGTGGAGATACAATACAGAAAAAGAAGCCTTTTGGAGGAAATGCGTTGTATCTAAATATGGATCTTGTGGTCTGGATAAAGAAACAAAAGCCCCTAATAACTCTCAGGGAGTGGTTAGTCTATGGAAGGGTATCTATAAGCATCTGGAGTTCTTCAAGGAAAATTCTAAAATGGAGGTTGGAGATGGCAACTCTGTGCTTTTTTGGGAAGACCATTGGATAGGTGAGTCATCTTTTTCTATGTCTTTTCCTTCTATTTATGCACTCTCATCCACAAAAAATTGGACTGTTAGCAACGCTGCTGTATCAACTAATGGCGATGGTTCTTGGAACTTGGGTCTAGAAAGAAGACTTACTGAAGTCCAAATTAGTGAAGTCTGTAGTTTGACAACCATTCTAGAGAACGTTGGCTTGTCTTCGGAGCATGATAAAATGAAGTGGTGCTTAGATAAATCAGGGACTTTTACAGTTAAGTCCAGTTATGCTAAGCTGGCTAAGGAAGAAGAACTACCTATTTTACATCTTAGCATTTGGTCTAGAGCATGGCCTCATCGTGTGGTATTCTTCCTATGGCTAGTGTATCATAAGAGCCTAGCAACTAAGGATCTGATGCGTAAAAAAAGGAAACTGATTGTTGATGGATGCCTTCTCTGCTGTCGATCTGGAGAATCTGTTCCGCACTTGCTCTTCCACTGTAAGTTTGCTTCCAGGATTTGGATTTACTTCATGAATGCAACAGGTGCCTTTTGGCCAATGCCTAATTGCATTGACGTAATCATAAAAAGCTGGAAGTTTAAATTGGTGCACCCCATCGAAAAGAAGTTTAGTCCCTTGATCCCGGCAGCAATTTGCTGGAGTATTTGGAAGTCGAGGAATGCTCTAATTTTCGATCATGTTACGGTCTCTTCAGATTGGTTAAATAAAAAAAAGTGAAGATGCAAGTATTTTTTTGGTGTCGTAATGCTGGAGAGCTACATGGGTCAGGGCTAGAATATATCCTGTCAAATTGGGATTCTTTTTTCATTACTTAGTGTTTTGTGTTGTTTTTGTTCAAGGGTTGTTCGGTTTGTTTTTTCGGCGGCTTTTATGAGCTGTTAGTTTTTGGGATTGTTTAGCTCTTTACGAGCCTCCTCTAGCTTACCTTTGGTAGGCATTCTATAAAATATTTTACCTTTGCCGATCGAAAAAAAAAATAGATGGAAATATTAGATAAACTGTGTATGATTGTCAAGTCAACTTGACCAATCATGTTGTAGTGTTATTACACACACAGACTACTCACACACTCACAATTACAAGGACAGGTCATGTCAACTATGGTTGACTTGACAATCATACACAGTTTATCTAATAAGAAATGATGCTTAGATAGTAGGTGAAATTATGCGGGATTTTATCTTTGGAACTTGGGAAGAAATTTTCCATACCTACAAAAAAATAAAAGACACTTTCTATGCATGGTTACTCAACTTATTGGTATTTTTGTTATGATTATATAGGTGTTGCTAGATAAATATAAATGTTGCACGTCTGATCGACTTGCTTCAGTAATAATATGTACGTAGTATGAAATATTCAGATTGCGTCGATGATTAACTCTCTCCTAAATTTTCAATAATACGAATATGGTTGAATAACGACTTGAAAGAGTTTTTAAACAAGTTCTTCATTAATTTATATTCATTTGGAATGACATCTTATGTTTTACTATTACACAATCAGTTGATGTACTCAGTGGCGGAGCCAGGTTTTCGAATTAGGGGGGTTAAAAATAAATTTACAATGAAGTAGAAAGGCGGCCGAAGGCCGCACCAATTTTTTTTCTACATGATGAACTAAACTAGTGAAAATGGTGGACCAAATATTTCTTAAACTCTTCCACGGCCTCTCTTTTTCTCTGTTCCTCCAACTCTGTAAAAGAAACCATTGGGTACCGATAGATATTGATTATGGGAGGTGGATATTTAGGCTTTGGTGGACTAAATTACTTGGACCTAGTGGACTAACTTAACAAACCCGGTGGACCAACTTGATGGATTTTATTTGGCAAAGGGGAAAATTATTAGAGGGGGGGTCTACAGCCAGGGTTAGCCCCCTTTAGTTCCTCCACTGGATGTACTACAAATTCAAATTCAAGAATCACTTTCCCTCCTGCTTCTTTCTCCGAGCTCTACTCAACTGATCCATTATACTCTGCAGGTTTCATAACAAAGAACATAATAAGCAATAACTTATAAGCATTGTCACTTGAGAAAATTATCAACTTAAAATTCGAAACCTTGATACTAGAATTAGTTACTACTGTGAGCCTTTTGGACTGATTTACGTACTGTTGGTAGATAAAGTTGATAGCACCTTCATTAGGATCAGAAATAGCAAAATCCCCATACAAACTTTTCTTTAAATAAAAAACATAGTTTGAATGATAATTTGGATTGATAAAACCCCGTAGCTGTGACATGTAAACAACTTCATCTAAATATCCATGTAGAAAAGCATTACTTAATTACTTCTAACTGTCTAACCTTCCAATTGTATATAAGTATCGTAGATAACACAACTCTAACAGTAGCACACTTAACCACATGACTGAAAGTCTCGTTCAAATTTATAACATCTTATTGATCATACCCTTTGAAACTAATATTGACTTAAAAATGTCTATAATACCATATGCCTTCTGTTTTTATCTTATACACACATTTTTAACCTAAAATATTCATATATGGTTCAGGTGCTACATAGTCTCATGTACTATTGTTCCAAAATGAAGTGCATTCATCTTTCATAGATACCTGCCACTTGGGATCTTTAATGGTTGCATGTCTTAAAAATCTTTGGTTCAACAACACTTACTACAAGAAAATATTTATCTATTGCTACATTATATACTGTCACATATTCAATATATATGTTGCAAAAAAAAAAAAAAATTGGTCACAATAGTTCTCAAGTGCATATAAAAGCTATGATTTACTGCTGCAAAATGAAACATTTGCCATAAAACTATAGCAACAATATGAAAAGAGTGTGACAAAAAAGTAAAATCTCTTGCTGCAGTAGTAGAAAGAGGGTGCGGCAATAGACTTCTTGCTACATAGGTTATCGCGACACTAGTAGGGGTTTATTCCCTAACCATTGGTTGTTCCAATACGCTAAGTTTCTTGTAGTGAGTAGTTAACAATGATTTATAAGATGGAGATATTGAATGTTTGACAGACAGATGTGAAACATAATCATGAAGCTGTTTTGACTTTGAAATACCTCTATGTGCTCTTGTTATAATAGTTCTAGAAGGAACAAAAGACTCAAAGGATGGAATTTCTTGACGCATAAGAGTATCTGAATTTAAGTCAGATACATAAAATTAAAAATAAATTGAGACTCATCAAAAACCATATGTCTAGACACATAAGATTTATTAAAAACGGGATTATAACGTTTATAACCCCCATGCATAGGGCTATATATAACCTACAAAAATACATTTTATAGAATTGGAAGAAAGCTTACCAGCTCTTGAATGAGCAAGATGAGGATAACATACACTGCCAAAAATATTCAAGAAAAATAATCAGGACTGACACCAAACAATACCTCCAAAGGAGACTTCAATTTTAAAACTAGCGCAGACATTGGATCTAGTTCAATTAAATAATCAATTGGCTAGGCAAAGTTCTTCTTGTCATTAAAGTTGATGTCTAAAGCATGACATCCTCTATAAATTGGTTGCTAATATGATGCACACATTACATTACATATACCAACAATTATAACCAGGTGCATTTCCAACCTTTTCATTTATGATGGGATCTAGAATTAAATTTTAGCTAATCCCATGTTTGGTTGATAAAAATACATTACTACCGAAGAAAAAAGTACATCTTTGTCTCATGATACATATGTCTCTCTAGAAATATTTTATTATGCCAACAAGCCTATGAATCGCTACGTCTAACCCTCATTAATTTGGGGTTTTTTCCATTTTCCATTTTGCTACATTTATCTTAGTTTGAGAAATTTCTTTATCTCAACAAGACAAGAGAACATGTCAACCACTTACTTTAGGTTGAATACATTACTAAAGATAGTTCTCTTGTTATCATACTTCGACATATATTGGTTCGTTAGAATCATAGATGAAGTGGAGAAGTGGAAATTTTATAACACATATCACATTTTGTGAGTTCTTCCACAAAAATTGGAATACATGTGAAAATATCAAGTACGCAATAATGATGCTCAAGTACTTATGACCCCAAACAAATACATTGGAATCGAGTTGATATAACCAATTGAATAAAATACACCATTCAACTATAGCCAATGTCATATTCAATTGAACAAAATAACATAAAGACCGAAATTCTCAATTATCGAGATCAGTAATCATAGTTTAAATTGAACATTTATAAGATGTGAACTTATCTTAAGACAGAAAAAAAAAGGCATGTTCTAAAACAAATAAATGAGCCTAGAAAGTATTCAACGTATAAACCTGTATTAGTTACATACCTCAGACTTTGGTTCCCACTGTATATACACAAAACCGGAACAGCCTTGATCGCGCACAACCCAAAACCAGGTTGGAATAAGACACAACTATAACAAGACATGTCCGTGAAAGCTCGGGTCTGGTCGGGTACCACGGACAGGGTCGCAAATTTTCTCGGAAGAACAAACAGGGTTGAGCTCGCGAACAGAAAATTCCGGTGTACAGATTTCCTTCCCCAGATTTTGCATCGACCTAACTAGGAACAAAATTTAGATCCCCAAATCCCTAATTACGGATGATCAAAACTCCCATTTGAAATCTTTGCATGATTAGTCAAAATATATTCTTGCTAAAATAAGATTTAAAAGGGAAAAAATTAAATAAAATACCGAAATCAGTCTATGATAGGGATTCTAAGATACCGATTGATGAGAACCCGAACAAAAAATCTTTATTTAACGATTGGGAAGAGCTAGTGCTTGATAACGTGATTAAGGAGAATTATAGATGAAGTAAGGAGAGATAATAGTAAGGAGAATAATAATCTTATTAGGAGATCGATTAAAGTAGAAGCACTAAATAGTTTCCTTTATATACATACAAAAGGGGAACCATAATAATCTAGTTGAACTACAGATCCATGGGCCGTAGGCCCTCTAACAACTTGTGTATTTTACTTAATTATAATAACAAAGTAAAAGACACAACAAGATTTTGTTAACGACGAAACCCCAAATGCAGAAAAACCCGGGACCTAAACCTGTTATGAATATCTTAGAATTAATCCGCTATACAAAATCCAATACAAACTTCGTATAGTTGAGACCAAGCAGACTACCCCTAGATACTTAGTTCCCTCGGTAACCTTGCGCCTTCGACTTCTAGAGCCATGCACGTGAATAACAAGTCCTTTGGATCATATTCCAAACAACAAAGGAATAATCTGTTTGGTAACCACTCTAATCAATCTTACTACAAGATAATATTAATTGTTGATGAAGGCTCTTATATTTAATCTAATAAACTTTATTGTCTAGTTAGATCAATCTATCCAATGATTACCAAAATAACCAAGTTTATATTTCCACTCAATCAATATAGTATATTGTTGATGGTGGTTTTTAGCTTAGGGTTAAAATCGTAAAACTGCACACCTGACATGACGTCATTATGATCATTAGCATATTTATTGAATCAATCAGCATGTCTACATAAGAATTACCGGGGTACCTTTTATTTACATGGGTCATGTTCCACGGCAGAACTCTTAACACTGACTGACATCATCTATGCCAAACCCTAATTCTCATGCTACCGCGCCAAGGCATGCCAACCATACCAGCCGCACCACTGTGCCAATGGCATGCCATGCCAGCCACATATCCGTGCCAAGGTATTCCAACCATGCCAGCCGCACCACTATGCCAATGGCATGCCATGCCAGCCACATCTCCGCGCCAAGGCATGCCAACCATGCCAGCCGCACCACTGTGCCAATGGCATGTCGTGCCAGCCACATCTCCGCGCCAAGGTATTCCAACCATGCAAGTCGCACCATTGTGCCAATGGCATACCGCGAAAGCTACATCAACGCAACAAGGCATGCCAACCATGACAGCCGCACCACTGTGCCAAAGGCATGCCATGCCAGCCACATCTCCGCGCCAAGGCATGGCAGCCGCACCACCGTGCCAATGGAAAGCCATGCCATACACATCTCCGCCAAGGTATGCCAACCTTGCCAGCCGCACCAACCACCTTGTCGCGCCTAAGACATGCCATGCCGGCCTTCCCTTCACGGCTGCCAAAACGAAGGCGTGCGACAATCAACAACCACCCTTCCATCTTATATGCAAATCTTAGTCGTCCAAGGTCACCAACCAACGCATGGTAACCTTTGGCCCAACGCCAAAACCGCGCTAAGGCATGCCGATCATGCCACATGTGCCAATGGCACGCCATGCCATCCACCTTGCCGTGCCTAAGCCATGCCATGCCGGCCTTCCCCTCACGGCTGCTAAAACGAAGGCGTGTGACAATCAAAGGCCACCCTTCCATCTTAGATGCAAATCTTAGCCGTCCAAGGTCACCAACCAACGCATGGTAACCTTTGGACCAACGCCAAAATCCTAGACCACGCCAAGGCATGCCGACCATGCCACATGTGCCAGTGGCATGCCGCGCCCAATCCATGCCATGTCGGCCTTCCCCTCACGGCTTCCAAAACGAAGGTGTGCGACAATCAACGACCACCCTTCCATCGTAAATGCAAATATTAGCCTTACAAGGTCACCAACCAACGCATGGTAACCTTTGGTCTAATGCCAAAACCATAGTTTGGTCGCGCCAAGGCATGCTGACCATGCCACATATGCCAATGGCATGCCGCGCCAGCTACCTTGCCGTGCCTAAGCCATGCAATGTCGGCCTTCCCCTCACGACTGCTAAAACGAAGGCGTGCGACAATGAACGACCACCCTTCCATCTTAGATGCAAATCTTAGTCGTCCAAGGTCACCAACCAACGCATGGTAACCTTTGGCCCAACGCCAAAACCCTAGTTTGGCTGCGCCTAAACCGCGCCAAGGCATGCCGACAATGCCACATGTGTCAATGGCATGCCGCGCCTAAGCCATGGCATGCCGCGCCTAAGCCATGACATGCTGGCCTTCCCCTCACGGCTGCAAAAAAAAAAAGGCGTGCGACAATTAACGACCACCCTCCCATCTTAGATGCAAATCTTAGTCGTCCAAGGTCAACAACCAACGCATGGTAACCTTTGGCCTAACGCCAAAACCCTAGTTTGGCCGTGCCTAAACTGCTCCAAGGCATGCCGACCATGCCACATGTGCCAATGGCATTCCGCGCCAGCCACCTTGTCGCGCCTAAGCCATGCCATGACGGACTTCCCTTCACTGCCGCCAAAAATAAAGGCATGCGACAATCAACGACTACCCTTCAAGATGCTAAATCTCGACCGTCGAAGGTCACCACCGAGCCGCAAGTCTTCCAAGATCAACTTTCCAAACAACAACAACATGCTACATGTTTTCCATGAAAACACTCGAGACATCAACACATGTCACAAACTGGGGGATGCTCATTGCGTATTGGTTTGGCGGTTTACAACGTGCAGCGTACACTACGCCCGTTACAAGACAGTGTCATAAGGATGAGGCGGTTAGTAAATACGTGGAGTAATGGTAAAACGCTTTCTTTTATGGAACATCAATTCCAGGCTTTATCGGTTACCACATCCTCCCATTTACTCATCCGTTTTCCATTTCTTATGAGACCAGAGTATGTTTCACTTTGACTTGTATTAATAGGTCTTACCTATTTCCACCGAACAACAAGTTCTGGTCAGGAGCATACAACACTCAGAAAATATTTGCTAGCTCTCCCATCTGTTAGCTTCCAACTTTCTGATACAAGTCGTAAAACAACTACTCTTCCGGAATCAACTATTCTGGTCTCAACACTCTCTTTGCTTTCCTCCCCAAAACCAACCCTTCTCCTTCACTTTGTGACCGAATCAAATATGGAACATCCATTTATTGGTTTAGGCCGGATTTGTACAGATTGATCTCTCGAATCTTAATTATTTCCTTGCATTCCAGTGTTTAGGGTTTAGTCTCGTTTCTCACCCACACACCCAAAATTACCGAAATCAGCAGAAACAGTTTTCACCCTCAAATAATTGGCGACCACAGTGGGAGATTGATCTTTCGGTTACAATGTCAACTTTCAATCCTCGATCTCATATTTCGACCCGGACGTCAGGACGGTTGAATCGAACGATCCCACCATCTATCACAAAGTTAAAGCATCTCTATCTCCTAGATTTCTCCCATTTGAGTCTCTCCGGTCCGATTCCCAACTTCCTTAATCAGCTTACTAGCCTCAGTTTTCTCTACCTCACTTCTAACAAATTCTCCGGCTCCATTCCACCCAATCTCTCGGAACTAAAATATAATAAAACCATTAACTTGTCCAACAATAGACTCACATGTTCAGTTCCTGAGAGTTTTGGGAGATTTCCTGGTCCTATTATACCTCAATTGTTCTTGTCTCACAATCAACTCTCGGGTGCACTTCCAAAATCTTTAGGTGCTCTAGAATATGGGAAGATCGACTTGTCATGGAACAGGTTTGTTGGGATGCATCTATACTCTTTAATGCAAGCCATATTTTAAGGTATATGAATTTGTCGTGGAACCAATTCGAGTTTGATTTATCAAAGGTCAGGGTTCCAACGAATTTAATTGTGTTGGATTTATCACATAACAAAATCTATGGTACAATCCCTGGAGAAATTAAAGATTCGACAGTGTATAGGTTGAATGTGAGTTGCAATAGCTTATGTGGAAAAATTAAGGATTCGGGTAGCTTATGGATACCCGAATTTGGGTTGGTAGTGATCATGGTCAATATACGGTTAAGGATGGAATTAAAGTCAACGACGATCAAGGTGAGCCCGATTATCCAATCAATGTTGTTTGGAGTAATGAGTACCCTCACAAAATCAATTTTTTTCTTTGGCTTCTCTCTCATGACCGAGTAATGACGACGGATAAACTTTTAAGAAGAGGTATGGATGTACCTAGTGTATGTCGTTTTTGTGAGGAAGACGATGAATCGAGTTCGCACTTGTTTTATGGTTGTTGGAGAATTCGGAGAATATGAGACTACTTTGTTGAAGGGTGCCACTTTGGAAGGTCATACGATCTTAGTATCATTACATCTATGAAGGCTTGGAAGTTTAATTGGGGAGATGAAAGACTTAGTCGAATATGGAACAACATTCCAGTTGCTTTATGGTGGTGTATATGGAAAGAACGAAATGCAAGAACCTTCGATAACAAAAAAGAAAACTTTGGCAAGCATCATAAGAGATATCAAGTTACAAGCTTTTTTTTGGGCCGAATCGAATACAAGTATGTTAGGGCTTACAGCAAATATGGTAATTTCTTTGTGGGATTCATTATACCGGCCTCCGTAAAAAAATAATTGTGTTTTTACTTGGTAGCCGAATCTCCTTTCGGTTCCCTTTTTTTTTTTGGTTCGATTGTAATCATTGGGTTAAGGCACCCCCTTAAATGCCTTTTTCAATGAAATTTCTATTTGATCGATAAAAAAAAAAATAGCTTGTGTGGAAAAATACCACGTGGAGGGAAAATGCCGAGTTTTGACAGCACTGTTTATTTCCATAATAAGTGCTTGTGTGGCCCACCACTGACGACGAGCTGTTAGAAATAGTAAATGATCGGAGCAACTATATGAATGTAGTAGGATAAGCACTTTTTGTTGTTAGCTAGGAAGGATTTTCTTTGGTCTATGCAATATGCATGTCCAAGAGAAATCTTGATTGACAATGGTGTGACTGTTCTAAGTAATATCTGTGTCCTACGATTATGGGTTAATCTAGTGTTATTATCTATCAATAAATATTTATGAACTGGGGTGTACTCTCAAGTAAGATTTATGTATTATTAGAGAGACAGAGACACAGAGACTGTCTCACGAATTTCAACTGAGAGCGCCAAATTCTCAGCATCTTGCGCAACAACTAATCCAGCCATACATAATACATTACAACCAAGGAGCACATTGCATAGTTTGGATCAGATTTTATAAGGATGTAACCAGACATTTTGATTAATTAAATATATAAGCTTTTAATTTATCATTAATTAATCTGACTTGAACCACTAAAATGTACAAGCCATATTTTATACTTAGGATCAGCTGAGTGAAACTTTCTTTACATGCCAAAAACAATCCCGATGAGAGATTGGCTTTGGCATTCACGGATCGAAACCTCTCCCAGTTTTCACATTCAAATCATGTGTATATGAACTTAGGTCAGCTGTTTTGGTTGCAGTTCTCAGTTTAGTTTCAGTAGATACATTTGTTTGCCAAGAGCTTCTTAGCCGTTTTCAAAGGTGTGGTTTTAAGAAGGAAATGCCAAAAAGCGTCTCTTTGTTACACGGATCCGAATAACAAACTAATTTTAACTCGTAACCATCAAATTCAATGATATCTAGCAACTAGCATGCCCACTTATATCAGACACACCAAGGATTTTTCTTGAACATGCAGACATTCCAAGGAATCGATCGGTAAACTATACAATACATATGGAACCATCTTATTCTTCAGGTATTTGCGCGGAGGCCTTTCAAATGTATACACTATTTATAAGAAACCATTTTTTTTTGAAGCATGTTTATAAGAAACCATGAACACTAATGTGGATGCTATGCATATACGTGGCTTAGTATGACCGGTCCGCATAGTGACGCATAATCATGGCGCGTCACGGAAATGGTAACCTGGTAGATAGAGCTGCATGTCCGACGATGTAGCGCCAGAATGGATGAGACAAGAAAGGTTACTTAGCATTGACAACATTATGCGATAGTGTTGTGTATCCTTATTCAGGGTTAGCCCAGCTCAAGGAAGGAATAAAGGATGAGATGCAAAGTCATGGAATGACTTTGGCATGGTTCTAAGTTGTGGCCAAGACTTAGACTATGCATATGCATCAATGGTGAGGCCAAACACGCCATTGGTGATAGTTGCTCGATAAAAGAGATGCAAGGGATGCATATGAAGCATGGAGATGGAACTAATCAAGTCAAGACTCAGTTGGAATAATACTTGAATGATGGCATTCAAATGAGAAGTGTACAATGCAAGCTATAATAGCGCATCCGAGGCCATAATAGCAGTAATTGGTGAAAGTGCAAGCCGAGTTGCAAGTGGCGTTGTTGCGGGACTTGAGTTCAAGCGTGCTGAAGCGTGCGAGCAAGTTAGAGACGGTTATAAAGTGCTTTATAACAAAGTTTGGCATTACCCTAACCGTTGAAGACATGTGTGGCGTCATTAAGCAAGCCAACACTAAAGCTGGCAGTTAAAAAGTGGAACTGGCGGTTAGGGGAACTGCCCATGGACAGATGGTTGTTCATGGGGCGTGCAACAGAGTTTCATACGGATTGTCCCTGGTTCTTGGCATTATAAATATCCAGAGAACCCTTGTAAGCTAGGAGTTCAATAGTTCAAGTGTTGAGGAACCATTTAGGCAGTAGAGAGTGATTGCTGCATAGGCTTAGAGAATAAGCTTGAAAATTCCATTGGTTGGACGTTTTTGTATCTTCCCCTTAAGCTAATAAAAGTGAGTTTGTTGGATTATACGTTTGGCTTTGGTTTCATGTTGATTTGTTATACTCCCCTAATTCTGTGAAGCATAAACATGGCAAGAACCTCTTTGTAGTATGGGCCACATTTTTTGGTAGAGAAAATCTAAGTTAGTCTTCCGTTGCATACTCTTGGTAGAGTTGGCTGATTGTATTGGTACAATCTTATAAGGCTGAAATACATTGGGTGATAAGAGATCACTGAACCACTGTATTGCCGGGTTATAACTTTGAGAAAAATTGCTTGGAGCATTTGAAGGTGTGACAGTACTGGTATCAGATCACGGTTTGCTCTGTTTCGGCTTTGTTTTTGGAAGATTTTCTATGTTTTGCTCGAGTTTAGTTGCTGAAATTGTTAGATCGTAATGGCTGGTAAGAAGAGTTCGTTGGATGCCTTAACTTATAGGGTAGCGGACTTGGAAGATAGGATTGGTGAAGAGGTGCGCCATCCTAGTGATGCTAATTATGATTCTACGATGATGGCTCGTATTCAAGTGTTAGACACGTATGTCGTTGATATGCTTATGGAAAGCCAGAATGCAACTATGAAGCATGGTGATTTGGAAGGCCAAATCAATGCTGCTAAGACCATGTTCACAGGAGCCTTGAAAGAACTAACTGATGAGATCAGTGTTTTGAGGCGAATGGTGGGTGTAATTGGAATAGATCAAGATACTACAGGTGGTAGTGGCAGTGACTTTACGAAGATTAAAGTCCCAGAACCTAAGACGTTTTCTGGCGCAAGAGATGCGAAGGCATTGGAGAATTTCATGTGGGACATGGACCAATACTTCAAGGCCGCCAGAACCCCAGAAGAACAAAAGGTTACTCTCGTTAGAATGTACCTAGAGGGTGATGTGAAATTAT
Source organism: Papaver bracteatum (assembly GCA_023529315.1). Classification (NCBI taxonomy): domain Eukaryota; kingdom Viridiplantae; phylum Streptophyta; class Magnoliopsida; order Ranunculales; family Papaveraceae; genus Papaver; species Papaver bracteatum. The sequence goes on along the minus strand of JAJJWX010004641.1, from coordinate 1,311,454 downwards.
GGTGGAGAACTAGAACTGATGATGACCTTACTGCTGGTCGTCCAGGCATCGTGACATGGAATGTCATGAAAGAAGAATTGAAGAGTCAATTCTTACCAAGAAATGCTGCTTGGCTATCCAGAGAGAGATTACGTAAGTTGAAGCATACCGGTACACCACGGGAATACGTGAAAGAGTTCTCGTCTATGATGCTAGACATCCGCAACATGTCGGAGGAAGACAAGTTGTTTAATTTCATATCTGGTTTGTAGCCGTGGGCTCAGGCTGAAGTGAGAAGGCAGGGTGCCAAAGACCTACCTTCAGCCATTGCAATCGTGGAAAGCCTTGCTGATTATAGATCAGTCAATACCTCAACTGATGCTAGTAGGAAGGGCAAGGATAAGAAAAAACAGAAGTGTAAGGACAAGGATAAGAAAAGTTCTGAGGCTAAGGAAAGAAGCTATCAAAGGGATGATAGTTTGGCTTCAAGGAGCAACAAGGAAGGTGGCTGTTTCTTATGCAAGGGTCCTCACCTTGCGCGTGATTGTCCAAAGAAAGAAAAATTGTCCGCAATCGTCACTGAGTGTAGTGGTGACAAAGAAGAAGCTGATCAAGTGGAGCATGTTAATCCTATTCAACTATGCAACATAGTAGCACAAACGGCAGCAGTACAGCATGGGATGATGGGTGCTGTCCTGGTTTATGTGAAAGTTGGCATACACAACCATCGTCTCTGGGGCATGGCAGACACGGGTGCGTCACATACTGTGATGAGTTTGTCGATGGCAGAGTACTTGGGTTTGGAAGTATATCAAGTTGATCACTGCATGAAGACAGTGAATGATATAGCTAAGCCAATCAAGGGGATGGCAGTGGCGAATGTTGAAGTTGGAGCATGGCGTGGCCAGATTAGCATAATGGTGATGCATCTCAATGATTTCGAGATGATCCTTGGTAACAACTTTTTCAAAGAAGCTGAGGCAACGGTGATGCCTCACCTTGGCGGGATTTTCATACAAAGTCCCAGTGCACCTTGTTTCGTGAAGGGTGTAGGGAGAGTTAGTCCGGTTGACATGAAATGAGACAAATGGAAGGCAAGTGAGTTTGCACCAGTTTGCTCGTTCGAAGAAATCTTAGCTGAAATTCATATGGAATTTGGATATCCTATGGATCTTAGCATCCTTTGTTCGCCGTGATTAGCACATGTATGTTGCAGGGGCATTGCATTGCTGTTTGCAAGTGCCTGAACCTGCAAGGTTGCTGAAGTATGGAGACTTTGGCATATTATCTGTTTGCTATTTCTGTTTTCAAGTTAAGTTGGGTGTTGCTGATCTTATGGTCTTAAAAAGACAGCACACTTTAGTTGGTTTATTTGCTTTGGTAATGCAATTTGCTTTCGGTAAGGCCGAGTGTTGTCCAGTGGTGTAAGAGGGAAGGAGTCCCTAAGTTTCTTATGTAAGGCTAGTGTAATGAATGAAGGTGGTGTTTAAGCAAAAACCTTGTCTCTTTTTGCTTAATGTAAAACTAGTTCATTGGGGAAGCACTACAAGTATACTTAGCCAAAGTATACAATAATAAACGCTTAAAGCAAAACCAAGAAAAGAAGTAGAGTTGGTGGCATAGGCGAGTTTGCTGTTGGGAGAGTTACGTAGAAGTGCGACAAAGATTTGGCGAAATATAGCATGGAGTAACGCAGCAAGAATGAAGATGTAAGTCCATCAAGCATATGAGTTAAGAGTAACTCATAGTTAGGAAGAACATGATGTTGTTTTTCCACTACATTAAAGCGTAGCAGTTTGAAGGAACAAGTGAGGCCTTGTTAGTTTCAAAGGCACGTGAAGAGGAACCTTGGCTCGGTGGGAGAGTCGGTCTAATGTTAGGGGTATCCTAAGTCATGGCTAATGTCATGCATTTCAGTCGAGTTTGCAACGGAGTGTTGCAACATGATTGAAGAACACTTAGTCTACAGTAAGGCTTGTTGAATTGCAAGAGTGCAATGTCAGTCGGAATTGAAGGCAAGTAAGCTAAGTTATACATATCACCCAGATATGTTGGATATTTGAAGTGTACACTTAGGCACGGAATGGCTTTGAAGAAAATTTGTGTGCTGATGCAAGGGGCATTGCAATAGATTTCAAGTGGCATTTGGGTGTTGAGATGTGAATGAAGTAGAGATTGAAGCATAGTCGACGATGCAACAAAGAAGATGGAATTTACAGGCTCAATGGCAAGACAAACAAACTAAGTGGTGGCGTAAAGTACTAGGAAGAAAAGGTTTGGCAAATTTAAAGGCCAAACAAAGTTGCTGATTCTGAGAGTGGCTCAGATGCGTATAAGGCCAAGGAAAGTTCAGTAGAGACTGAACTGATGTTGCGTTCAACGAGGACGTTGAATAGATTGGGTGGGGGAGGTCTATGACCGGTCCGCATAGTGACGCATAATCATGGCGCGTCACGGAAATGGTAACCTGGCAGATGGAGCTGCATGTCCGACGATGTAGCGCCAGAATGGATGAGACAAGAAAGGTTACTTAGCATTGACAACATTATGCGATAGTGTTGTGTATCCTTATTCAGGGTTAGCCCAGCTCAAGGAAGGAATAAAGGATGAGATGCAAAGTCATGGAATGACTTTGGCATGGTTCTAAGTTGTGGCCAAGACTTAGACTATGCATATGCATCAATGGTGAGGCCAAACACGCCATTGGTGATAGTTGCTCGATAAAAGAGATGCAAGGGATGCATATGAAGCATGGAGATGGAACTAATCAAGTCAAGACTCAGTTGGCATAATACTTGAATGATGGCATTCAAATGAGAAGTGTACAATGCAAGCTATAATAGCGCATCCGAGGCCATAATAGCGATGGTGGTGAAAGTGCAAGCCGAGTTGCAAGTGGCGTTGTTGCGGGACTTGAGTTCAAGCGTCTTTGAAGCGTGCGAGCAAGTTAGAGACGGTTATAAAGTGCTTTATAACAGTTTGGCGTCGTCATTAAGCAAGCCAACACTAAAGTGGCGCTAAAAAGTGGAACTGGCGGTTAGGGGAACTGCCCATGGACAGATGGCTGTTCATGGGGCGTGCAACAGAGTTGCATACGGATTGGCCCTGGTTCTTGGCATTATAAATATCCAGAGAACCCTTGTAAGCTAGGAGTTCAATAGTTCGAGTGTTGAGGAACCATTTAGGAAGTAGAGAGTGATTGATGCATAGGCTTAGAGAATAAGCTTGAAAAGTCCATTGGTTGGACGTTTTTGTATCTTCCACTTAAGCTAATAAAAGTGAGTTTGTTGGCTTATACGTTTGGCTTTGGTTTCCTGTTGATTTGTTATACTCCCCTAATTCTGTGAAGCATAAACATGGCAAGAACCTCTTTGTAGTATGGGCTACATTGTTTGGTAGAGAAAATCTAAGTTAGTCTTCCGTTGCATACTCTTGGTAGAGTTGGCTGATTGTATTGGTACAATCTTATAAGGCTGAAATACATTGGGTGATAAGAGATCACTGAACCACTGTATTGCCGGGTTATAACTTCGCGAAAAATTGCTTGGAGCATTTGAAGGTGTGACACTTAGCTAGGTGTAATAACAAATATCGGATAAATTTTTGATGGGGGCAAATATGGATGGGGGCATGGGGGACGAATAAGAACTCGACATTTGTCCCTCTTTTTCTTACTGTTTTTAACTGATTAATATTCTGACTTCGTTTACCCGAATTTCCCTTCCTAAATCCAATCAAATCTTATTACTCCCTTCGTTTCTAAAATATAGGCAGGTTTCCTTATTTGGGTATATCAAAAAAATATGCTTGTTTCCATATGTGGAAAGTCAAATGTTATGATTTTACTACTATACCCATAGAGGGACCACTTCTTTCTCTCATTTTTCTCTCTAATACAAAAAGGAGACCACTTATCTCTCATTTTTCTCTAATAGCAAATGAGTGGGGATTAAAGGATAGTTTAGGAAAAAACATGAAAAAGTGGCTATAATGATTGGTTTTATTAATTTTTGTGAAAACCAAACTTGCTTATTTTTTAGAAACGGAGGGAGTAGTTTTCTACAAACATGAACTACATTTCCTCAATTAACGTCTAACCTTATTCACTCCCTTAATTAACGTCTAACCTAATAATGATATTAAAGATATTAATGTTAATTGTAAAGGGAACAAAAATAAAACGATATACTTGTACATTTATTTATTTTTTATTTTATTTAAATAACACGATGTACTCTAACATATTAGTAATAATACGAAAAATCCTTGTATTATTAAATTAATTTTTTTAAAATTTTGAGACCTAAACTATTCTTCCACCTTGTTTACGGTTCCTCTTTAATTTTTAATTTTTTTAAGTCTATGTAGATAATGAAGTTCATGAGTATCTAGCAATTTATTAACTTGCATGTTTCGGTATTATTAGACAATATATTTGTTTTCCTTTTTCATATTAAACTACCATTAATAAAAACCATTATTAATATTGTAGAAAATTCATCTATAATTAATAAGGTTAACAAGATTTGTGGAAGGGTAAATCAGGTGTAAAAAATGAAAATGTTAATCAGCTAAAAATGGTAACGAAAATAGGGACATGTATCGAATTCCTATTTGTCCCCCATGCCCCCATCCGTATTTGCCCCATCAAAAATTTACTCAAAAATATCTGGCAGATATAAGTAGCATCATCTTAAGACATAAAGTAGCCAAAGAACGATAGAAGAGAAGCAAAGAATCAAGCCCAGGGTCCAGGCGCAGTAAAAGAGATATCCACCACACTCGGGTGAGAGGCGAACACATTTAAAGCATAAAACGAGATCCCACGATTCGACTCAAATCAAGAGGAGAATCATTAGGCACGCGTGTTGAATAGAGGGGTCAAATCAAGGTGGGCATAAATACAGAGACTAGCAGGCCCGAGTCGGAAGGGTCATTCAAGTCGAGTGACGAAGCATCGGGAAATCCTTCTCTTGGGTGGACCGTGCGAAGTATATCGGGAAAACTAGTTAGCAACCACCCGACAGGAGTATCAATATTGAATGGATAGCTTAACACTGTAGTTTCGCTGTATAAACACCTCTGACTATAAATACCCGCCAAAGTAATGATGTAGAGGCGGGTTATGTAAGTAAGGGAGCAAAGAGCCTAGTTAGCAATTCGCCATTTTATTCGCGAATTATACGCGGATTATTACGAACTGATTCGTAATCCATTGTGATATTTGGGGACCATTCTCAACCCCTTCTCTTATTGGTGCATGTTATTTCTTAACGAACGATTTTTACTGTTACACATGGGTTTACCTTATGACAACAGAGAGTGAAACGTTTAAGTTCATCAAATATTTCATTGTTTTCGTTGCCACTCAATACTCACAGCATATTACTTGTATTTCAACAGATAACTCTATACCTTATTTAGTTACATTGCAACGAGTTCAATCTAATAATGGGACCGAGTTTTTATCTTGTGAAATACAAACTTGGTTTGCTGAAAAAGGCATTCATCATCAACGCAGTTGTGTATCCACTCCTCAACAGAATGGAGTGGTAGAGCGTAAGAATCGTCACTTACTTAATGTAGCTAGAGCATTACGGTTTCAGCCAACTTTGCTTATCACTAACTTGGGTGAATGCATCTTAACAACAACTTATTTAATTAATAAGATGCTTACTCCAATTATTTCACACAAAACTCCCCATGAAGTTCTATTGGGGCCAGTCCCGGTTCTGAGGGGGGGCTTCTTGGGCTCCCGCACAGGGCGGGATAGAGAAGTATTATTTCACGGGGAGGGATAGGGTGGGATAATGTGTCATGTTATTACTCCAATATGGGATCAAAGGGCGTTTTGAGCTTTTTCGCACCGGGTCATCTAAATGTCAGAGACGGCCCTGATTTGGGCAGTCACCAGATTATCGAAACTTGCGAGTTTTTGGTTGCTTGTGTAATGCTCGAAACAAACAGATTTCTTCGCTGGTCTCATTCGCTCCTTTTCTGAAGCTCTGAAGCTGACTTGACTCTATGTTTGAGTTGAGTCGCCATTTCTTGGAAAAAATATTAAGCTGAGGGTGGAATTCGAACATTCAGCCTACAGTCACCAAATTATCGAAACTTGCGAGTTTTTGGTTGCTTGTGTACTTCTCGAAACAAACAGATTTCTTCACTGGTCTCATTCGCTCCTTTTCTAAAGCTCTGAAGCTTACTTGACTCTATGTTTGAGTTTACTCGCCTTTCCTTGGAAAAAATATTAAGCTGAGGGTGGGATTCGAACATTCATCCCACAGTCACCAAATTATCGAAACTTGCGAGTTTTTGGTTGCTTGTGTAATGCTCGAAATAAACAGATTTCTTCGCTGGTCTCATTCGCTCCTTTTCTGAATATCTGAAGCTGACTTGACTTTATGTTTGAGTTGACTCGCCGTACCTTGGAAAAATATTAAGCTGAGGGTGGGATTCGAACATTCAGCCTCTTGATTCAATTAAAGTCTAAGAAACCAACTATTCTACGTGCTTGTAGTTGCATACTGTTCTGCACATATAACATATAACCATTTATACCTTATTTTTACATCAAAACATTGTTATTGTATAAAAATTAGTATGTTATGATAACAAATGTTAATCAATTTATTATATATATGTGCCGAATTTTGTCTGTCGAATTTATATCTCTAAAACGAATTATACACGTACGTATGTCGATCCGAACTACTGCCGCATCACGAACTGTTGACCATATTATTGACTAAATTTGATTTGTAAGAATCCGAATAGTATCCGTACGTACGCCGTTCCGTACGTTTTCCGAATCCCGACTTGCTAACTAGGGCAAAGAGAGAAGTATAGTGTATCGATCTTTGAGTGTTCTACTAATCATTACCACCATTGTAATCTTGGAGAGAGTAATAATATTCATTGTTTCATCCGTGGACGTAGGTAACCATACTGAACCACGTATATCTTGTGTTCATGTGTATTCCTTTACTAGCTAATTATCTTTCCTTTACCTCAACTTGAATGTTAGATGTAGGATGTATAACTTTCTACAACTACATTTTGAAGCCGACTAAGGGAACGAGTAACATCTTTTAGATACCTTGAAAACTTTTTTTATATGAGTGGTATCTTGAAGCTCCTGATTATCTATGATGACAGCTGATGCTAAAGAAGATCTCTCATACTTTTTTTTGTTAGAGTTGATAGGATTTCTATTGATAAAGATTTGGTCTTAAGTGTTTCTGAATTTTTAACATATAGTTTTGTTTTCGTTTTCTCGTATGATAAAAGAAGAGATTCTTAGGTGAGGTAGTAAAAAGTCCAACGGATCCTTGCTATCATGCGAGTTGTTATGAAGATTCTCAAAGCTCCTAAATATACATCCACGATGTTTATTTGACGCTATATCTCACCAGGTCTATTAAAATTTAAGTTCTATAATCTATTTTAGGAAAATAGAGAACCTTCATCTCGTTGGGGGTAACAATTTCGAACTGTGTTGAAAATTTCGTTGGCTTAGTTCAAAATAATGAATTGGAGTTCAGAGAATTTTATGATTTTGAAAAACTAGTGGCGATTTTAGTTTCATAAATGAAATTTGAGTTATAATGGAATGTCAGTGTTCCAAGGTAATACTATCCTTGTCGAACACAAAGGAAAACCATTGAAAGAATAATTGGATATCATATCTCTCTTTCAAAAATCACGACCCCAATAATTTCCACATAAGTTCTTCGTGAGAGCTTGTATCACTGAACAAAGAGCAAAGATTTTCAAAACAATGAGTATATTGTACGGAATAGTTAGTTCATTGTTTGTAGGCAAAAACTATTTCTGCTAATTTTGGTAATTTCGGTGAGTGAGTGAGAAACATATCTAAACCCTAAACAAATGTACTTCACGGGAGTACTTTATATTCGAGAGATCAATCTATAAAAATCTGGCCTAAACCAAGAAATGGCCGTTCTGGATTTGCTTCGGTCACAAAGAGGAGGAGAAGGTATGGTTTAGGGAGGGAAACGAAGAGAGTGTTGAGACTAGAACAGTTCTGGAAGAGTAGTGCTTGACTTGTATCAGAAAGTGAAGCTTTGAGAAAGCCAGCAAGAGTTTCTTTTCTGAATGTTGTATTTCTCCTTGACCAAAAAACTTGTGTTTTGGTGGAAATAGGTAAGACCTATTTATACAAGTCTAAGTGAAACGTACTCTGGCCTCGTAAGAAAATAAATGGGTGAGTTAAATTAGAAGAGGTGGTAACGCCTGGTATTGATGAAATTTGATGGAATTGTTGTTCCATAATGAAAGAGTGTTTCACCATTACTTCCTGCATTTAATAACCATTTTATTCTTATGACACTGTTTTGAAACGGACATTTGTGTATGCCGCACGCTGTATTCCACCAAACCAATACCCTAATGAGCATCCCCCAGTTTCTGACATACGTTTTGATGTCTCGAGTGTTTTCATGGAAAACATGTAGCATGTTGCTGGTGTTTGATAAGTTGAGCTTGAGAAACTTGTCGGCTCAGTGCCGACCTTCGACGGTCGAGATTTTGCATCTTAAGAGGAATCGTGGCCTATGATGTAGGCGCGGCATGCCAAGTTGTAAGGGTTGCATGGAATGTGCCAATGGCGCGTGTGGCGGCTTTGGCCCTAGGTTTGCACGGATTGGCATGCCAAGTTACAAGGGTTGCATGGCATGTGCCAATAGCGCGTGTGGCGGCTTTGGACCTAGGCATGCCAAGTTGCAAGGGTTTCACGACATGTGCCAATGGCGCGTGTGGAGGCTTTGGCCCTAGATTTGTACGGCTTGGCATTCCAAGTTGCAAGGGTTGCATGGCATGTTCCAATGGCGCATGTGGCGGCTTTGGCCCTAGGTTTGAATGGCTTGTCATGTTAAGTTGCAAGGGTTGCATGGCATGTGCCAATGGCGCGTGTGGCGGCTTTGGCACTAGGCATGCCAAGTTGCAAGTGTTGCACGACATGTGCCAATGGCGCGTGCGGAGAATTTGGCCTTAGGTTTGCACGGATTGGCATGACAAGTTGCAAGGGTTTCATGGCATGTTCCAGTGGCGCATGTGGCGGCTTTGGCCCTAGGTTTGCACGGCTTAGATTACCAAGTTGCAACGGTTACATGGTGTAGGTGTAGATTATCCACAGAGATAGGTGGCAACATCTTAAGCTATGATGTACCTAAGGAGGAATAAGCGAGAAGCATGGGACAGAGGCCGGCAGGTGCGATGGTTAAGGAATCACGTGGGTCGGACATGATCACTCTACAGCTGTCGGACAAGACTTGACTCCAGACCTCTGACAAAGCTGACAGACGAGACGTATTGGGTCAAACATGGAGCGTTAGTCAAAGGGATAAGAAGATACGTGCCATATCGGCCATCTGAAAGGGCGACAGGATTGGAAGGGCGACATCGCACTAAGAGAACACATAAAAGGCTCGGCTCGGATAAGAGACTGCTAAGGAACCAAGCTACATCGGCCATATTTACAGAAAGGGAGACGATACGAGCGAGCCCGACACATGAATTTAAGATAGGTGTATTGTGACCAACACCATAGTTTGGTTGTATGTAGTCTCCCCTATAAATAAAAGAACTTGTATCCAAGAGAGGTAGGTTGTAATTTGGAGAGAGAGAAAGACTTGAAATCGCACTATAGATAAAGAGAGTTCAACTTGGAGAGTGACACCATTGTAAACACCTTGAAGTAATAAGATTCATCCTTTCACCCCCGTAGACGTAGGTAATCATACCGAACCACGTATATCCTTGTGTCTCTTGTTAAGTTCTTACTTTCACTTGCATGAGTAGAAGATTTCTATCCTTTGGATGTAGTTGGTAGTAAAATGCATCTACATTCTAGCGCCGACTAAGGGGATCGACTAAGATCTCCGGATACCTTTCCCAAAATTCCTTCAGAGACGATCAAAAGCTCCTAAATACACGTTTTAGTGTTGTAGTTGAATCTATGATGAACTCTGTTGGTCGAAACCGCCTATTTATTGTTGTCTTGAGTCGTTTAGTGTACATGAAAAGTTGAAGCAGTAGCCACGTCTTTACAAGGTGTAGTAGAGTTCTTGTTTCTTCGCCCCCAAACGGTTTGATCGGAAGAAAATCTCCATAAGCTCACCAGCGATCAACATCACAGGTTAGGAGCTAGGTTGAGGATCTGCTGATAGGAGGACTGTTTGTTCATGATGGTTGAGTGAATTTTAGTGGTAAATAAGTTATTTTCTTGTTGCGGTACAAAGTTTGTTTGCTTAGAACCACAAAAGGTTAAGTTTAAGGTGTCTTTTGCATGATAAGCTCCCAATTTTGAGCTTCCCGTCGTGGAAGTCATGTTCTAGATGTTTCTTTAGTAAGGAGAATTTGTTTCCAAGTTCCTTTTTGCGTTTGTACCATTGCTTCATTGATCGACAACAACCCATGTCGTCTGGTTAGAAAAAAGAGGGAGAAAAATATTTTCCAGCGATGCTGTCTAGCCGTAGGAAAGTTCTTTGAGAGGATCCATGGAGGACGACCATGATGAGATCTTGGGGAAATAACAACAGTAGATACTTGATTTGATTTTTGGACTTACACGTCGTACCATTCAATCATCACGTGCATGAGTTTAATGATTTGGAGCATATAGAATGAAGGACAAACTAGCTTAAATACGGAGGTCAAGTACTCAAGGCGACGTCGTACGGAATGATAGTGACGTAGCGAAAAATATGCCACAAAGTCAGCATAGAGTCAAAATAGGGTAGATAGGCATAACCCATTTGATAACCGGAGTAGGATTTGTATCTGCAAGCTCTGACGTAGTGACAATTTTTGTGTCAGTCGAATATTTTTCACCCTTTTGAATGTTTATTTACAATATCGGGTCAAAGTATGGTGTTCTTTGTATTTGCTGACGTAGGTAGGGACGATACTCGGCTCAACACACACCACACCCGATGGCTAGTACTTCAGGGATGGGAAGAACGCTAAGGAATCATACAGTTATTAGCAGCAACATGCAAGCAGGGGTAACTGGGCCGAGGAAAGAAGACAGTCGACAACCACCGCCCGAGAAATCTCATGCAGCTGCACGAGGCATGCCAACTGTTGATGAAGAAGTGGATCTTGGGCGAGATGATGACACCCTACCTTTAGACCAGGTTATTGTGACCCAGAGGAGAGTTGACCAAGTCGATGGACTTACAGCTTCAGATACAGAGGACGATGAGGAATCTCTTGCAGCACAAGCCCATAGACAAAGAGCAAGGTAACAAGATAAGTACCAGGAGGCCTTAGGAAGAGAGCAAGAGCGTCTCAGGCAGATTCAGTTGGGGCGAGGAGCATCTAGTAACGTCGGCCCTGCACCTGTCCATGCAACTGGTCATGCAACTGGTCCGATACTTCCCCCACCACTAATATTGATACCATTACAGTCTCGGCCACACCACCCTAATGGACATTCTAGTCATGAAAGCACAGACCCGACGCTATTGGCCATTTTAGAAAGTCAAAGAAGACAAGAAGAGGCACTAAGAGAGCTCCAGTAATGGAATCTCGCCCTAGAGTTTGAGAATTATCAGTTAAGGAATCAACGAACCAGATCAAGAGGATCGCCCAGCCTAGGAACATCGAGTAATCATGGCCGATCAGGTCAACCACCATATATGACTGGGCCGAGCAACCCTAGTCAGTCCCGACGACCTCCCATACCATACCCTCCCCATGAGGATATGGACCACCCGAAGACTCGTCTACTGATGAGGAAAGGCGAGGAAGAGGCGGGCGACAGGACGGGGAGACATAAGCTAAACTCAAAGAGTTGGAAGAAAATATTAAGGAGCTATCGGGAAGTAGAGAAGAGAACAAACTTGCAGAAATTATGAGCGAGGCCGAGAAGAAACCTTTTTCCCTAAAACTTGAACAAATGTCATTCCCACCAAAATGTACCTTACCCGCATTTCCTTCTAGATTCGACGGAACAGGAGATGCGGTCGAGCATCTAAAAATGTATACCATGTCATTGATCCAATGGAAAAACAACACGGTAGTCATGTGCAAAGTCTTTTCTTCCATCTTGGAGGGCGAGGCGCGAGATTGGTTTTATTCACTTCCACCTGGATCGATCGACGGTTATGATGCCCTAATCGAGGCCTTCCTTGAAACCTATATGCACAACAACCGGCCTCGTTCAAGAATGAACAAACTATTCACCCTCGCCTGGAGGTTCAGGGAGTCCTTGAGAACCTTGACCGATAGGTGGAGGAAACGTGTACTGAAATTGGAAAAGTACTTATAGATCAAGCTATCTTTGGATTCAAAAATGCATTGGGAAGATCGGACCCCATATGGATAGCTATGTTCTCTGAAAATCCAATAACTTTAAAGGAGATGCGAAGAATGCAGGAACATTTTATCGCCCTAGAAGAAATTCAAGCCGAATCACGGGATAGGGGAGTACAAGAAGCTAGTGTTGAAGCTGGTGCTGAGGCTAAAGTGGATATGGACGATCCTATTAGGCGCCCCGAGAAGAAATCAGACCCTCCACCAAGAAGCAACGGGAAGAAAGAATGGGTGACCAAAGGGAAGAGGCCGAGGCATGAAGCCCCATCATATACCCCTTTGAAAGCTCCTTTGGAGGAAGTATTCAAGGAAGTCGAGAAGAGGAACGATATCAATTACCCAACATTAAGGGGAGTCCAGTTCCAAGAAACCAAGGATCACCCCGAGTACTGTCATTACCATAAGTATTGGGGCCACTCCACTAATAATTGCCGAGAAGTGAAGGATATCATTCAACACATCATCCGAGATGGATACCTGATACAGTTCATCCGACAACCAGCTTAGCCGACAACAAAACCCGATGTGCCGGTTCATCAAGTTCGAATTGATAGGTCAACTCAATTTGTGAATGCCATTTCACACTCAGTTATTCAAGACTACACTCTCGGCCCAGTAATCACTTCAAGGATTCACAAGAGGGATCGCGATGGCAAAGAAATATTTAGTGTAGCCAAGACCTTACCGATAGAACCTTGGATGATGCAGCCTATTTCGTTCTCAGCCAAGGATGTCCCAGCAAATGGGCAAGCACACAACGATCCCTTGGTCATAACATTACTGATTGAGGAGTGAGAAGTAAGAAGGATTCTCGTGGATAGCGGAAGTTCAGTCGACGTGCTATTCTACGACACGTTCAATAGAATGAAGCTATCGGATGACATCCTCGTCCCCTCCACATATCGCATCTACGGATTCAATGGGATAGTAACCATCCCTAAGGGCGAGGTAACTTTGAGGGTTTCAGACGGTGGGGGATACCTTGATACACTAACCACCTTTTGTGTGGTCGACATCGCCTCGCCTTATGAAGAAATTATCGGACGTCCATGGATCACCGGGATTAAAGGGGTGGCATCGGCATATCATCATATATTAAGGTTCCCGACCTACAAGGGAATAACTGAAGTTGTAGGTGACTCTTAAGCAGCACAACAATGCATGCAGGTCGACGCCAAAATTAATGAAGATCGGAGAGCTCGACAAAGGCGAGAGAATAACAAAACCAAAGAAGTTAAGGATGCAGAAGAATTGGAGGAGGCTATTTCACAAGCGGTCATGGAATACGAGACCCAAGAGCAAGACCTTTTATAGCAATTAAAGGAAACGGCTCCATTCAGGGAACCTAAATATAATTTCTCGGCAATTGAGCCGACTCGGGAAGCGAATTTGGGGACGGTTGAGGAGCCAAAATTAGTAAGGATCGGGACATTACTCTCGGATGAACAAGCAAGTTAACTCATGACAGTGTTAAAGGAAAACTTAGACGCGTTCTCTTGGGAAGTACACGATTTAGAAGGCATTGACCTGAAGGTATGTTGCCACCACTTGAAGATTGATCCGAGGTTCAAACCCGTTAGACAGAAAATGAGGCGAATCGCACCAGAGTTACAGGCAGCGGTTGAGGCCGAGCTAAAAAAGGTACAGGAATCCAGGATAATCAAGAAATTTGATTACCCGTAGTGGATATCTAATATGGTCGTGGTACCAAAGAAAAAAGGAGGAGTTAGAATATGTATTGATTTTAGTGACTTGAACAAGGCCTGCCCGAAGGACAACTTCCCTCTCCCAAGCATAGACCAACTAGTAGAATCAATAGTTGGATATGAGGCGATGACATTAATGGATGGATACATGGGCTACAACCAAATACCATTGGCACCCGAGGATCAGAAGCATACTTCCTTCTTCACACCAAGGGGGCAGTATTGTTATACCAAGATGCCATTTGGACTTAGGAACGCTGGTGCTACATATCTAAGATTGGTAGGAGACATGTTCGAAAACAAGATCCATGACACCATAGAAGTTTACGTGGACGACATGTTGGTCAAGATCCGCCGAGCTAAGGATCACGTCCGAGACCTTAGCGAGATTTTTCAGACAATGAGGAAACACAAGATGAATATTAATCCCGCCAAGTGCGAATTTTGGGTTACATCGGGGAAATTTCTAGGATACATCATCACCCCCAGAGGGATAGAAGTAGATCCCGAGAAGGTTAGGGATGTCTTAGAGATGCCATCTCCCGCGACAGTAAAGGATGTGTAGAAGCTAAATGGTTGTATAGCAGCATTGGGGCGATTCGTGTCGCGGTCGTCGGACAAATATAAAACCTTTTATGAAATTCTGAAGAAAGGATAAAAGTTTCAATTGACGGATGCTAGCGAAGAGGCCTTTCAAAATATCAAGTTACACCTAGCTAGCCTCCCAGTTCTGCAGAGGCCCGAGCCGTCAAAAATTCTCACCCTATACATAAGGGTGACACCATATGCCATTAGTACAGTGTTGGTTAGGACGACGGAGAATGCGGAGAAGCCGGTGTATTTCACTAGCAAAACACTAAGTCCGGCTGAGAAAAACTATACCAGAATGGAGAAGATGGTACTTGCACTAGATTTTGCCGCTTCTAAACTCCGAACATACTTTCAAGCTCATTGCATACGAGTGCTCACCAAATCGCCTATTGAAGCAGTTTTGGATAATGCAGGGCGATCAGGGAGAATCTCTAAATAGGGAGATTTAATCAAACAATATGATGTGGTGTACGAGATGAGGACGGCGATCAAAGGACAAGTAGTGGCCGACTTCCTAGCAGATTTCCCACTAAGCGATGAAGACGAGGTTGAATATATACCCGGGATGATGGAAGAACGAGAAGAGCCTGATGACCTATTAGCAACCAGTAGTCCTACACGGTGGGAAGTCTTCGTCGATGGGGCATCAAACAAAGAGGGGTCAGGCCTTGGGTTAGTATTCACCACGCCGAAAGGAAGAAAGATAGTTCACTCGTTCAGGATGGAATTCAAAGAAACAAATAATGTCACCGAGTATGAAGCGATAATCCACGCCTTACGGATAATTATAGAAATGGGGCTACATGAGGTTCGCTTAACTAGTGATTCACAGTTGGTGATCCGGTAGATTACGGCCAACTATGCGACACACGACCCTATGTTGCAAAATTATTGGGAGATCACCCAATTTTACATCAACCAAATACCAAGCATTAAGTTCCGTTACATTTGTAGAAAAGATAACAGGCACTCGGACGCTCTATCTTACATCGTCTCATAGCTGGTAGACCCGAGCATAGAGGGCATTCGTGTTATGAGGCTCCTTACTCCCTCAATCCTAGAAACACCGAACGTGTGGATTGATGTGGCTATTAACACAGCCAATCGATATAAAGAGGGCGATTGGAGAAAGCCGATACACCAATATCTGGAAACGGGCGAGCTACCCAAGTGTCGTCCCGAGATAAATAAAATCAAAATTAAGTCGGGCGCCTACGAGCTAAGGGAAGGGATCTTATATATGAAATCCTACTTAGGGTCACTTTTACGATGCCTAAGTAGGGAGGAAGGTCACACAATAAGCTTATCGGCTAAGGCAAAGATAATGGGATATTTTTGGATGTACATGAATGAAGATGCAAAGGAAATGGCGAAATCTTGTGAAGAATGTCAACGGTTTGGAAAGAAAATACAGGAACCAGGAGTACCTTTAAACTCTGTTATAAGCCCATGGCCCTTTGCCAAATGGGGTAGATATTGTCGGACCGTTAAATGTAGGAACATGGCAGAGGAAATACTTGATCGTGGCCACAGATTACTTTACAAAATGGGTAGAGGCAGCACCACTAAGGCACATCTGAGACAAAGATATCTTCAAGTTTATATGGGAGCATATCATTTTCCTCTTTGGGGTCCCAGCAGCTATCGTCTCCGATAATGGAAAACAACTCAAAGGGGGAAATATTGATCTTTTGTTCAACACGTACAATATCAGGAAGAGTAAGGCTACCCCCATTTACCCCCAGAGTAATGGGCAGGCCGAGATCACTAACGGAACAATCGCAGACAACATGAAGAAGAAACTAGATGGGGAATATGGTGACTGGTGAGAGGAGTTGTACAATGTTTTATGGGCATACAGAACCACACGGAGGGAAGCTACAAGGTTCTCGCCATTCATGCTTACTTACGGAACCGAGGCGATTCTACCAACGGAAGGAATGATCCTTACTACTAGGACAAAAGCTTGGAGGCGAAACATCTCGTCCGATCAAATTTTGGAAAAACTCGACGATTTGGAAGAAACAAGGGACATGACGCTACAAAAAATGGAAAACTATCAAAGGAGGTTACAGCGAGAGTACAACAAGCATGTTCGCCCAAGAGAATTCCAACCAGGGAAGCAAGTACTAAAGTTTATGGCCGAATGGGAGCGAGACAAAAAGGGCAGAAAGCTAGCACCAAAGTGGGGTAGGCCGTATATAATTGCGTCTAAGGCAGGCGAGGGATCATATCGACTAATGATACTCGATGGAACAAAAGAGCCCAAACCCTAGAACGTCAAGTATCTGAAGCTCTACCACCCATGAAGGGAGGTGCGGAGAAAAGGTGAGCATACTTGTCTTCTATTTCTATAAAACCGTGAGGGGTATGAGATAGGGAATGAGAGACTAATGGTCATTCGTACTCGGGGAAATGCCAGTGAGGAAGTGCCGAGGTGACTTACACTCGAATGGTCCTTCGTACTCGGGGCAAAGATAGTGTGGAAGTTCCGAGGTGACTTAAACTCAAATGGGCATTCGTACTCGGGGCAAAGCCAGCGTGGAAGTGCCGATGTGCCTTACAGTCGCCTTTCTATTCGTACTCGGGGCAGTGGAAGTGTGCAAGTTCCGAGGTAGCCTAAGGTTATGGTGGTTGGAAACCATTTTCACAGGCTGATAAGACACGAGGTCTTCTCACCTAGGTGGCCTACTTACATTTGAAAGGTCGCCCCCATCGCAAGTGGCTGTGACCACTTTCCCGAGATTGGTTGATCAATAACCGCTCGGGGAAATCGAACATAGAATTAGGTTGACTAGTACCATTACACTGAATCCAAGAGATAGTGATGAGATACCCCAATAAGGACATGGCATTGGGCCCGATGACCCTCCTTGTTGGGTGTGTTCGACAGAAAAGGTTAAAATACTAACATACATGATCAACAATTGTAGGAATGATATAAAAGTTAAAGCAACAGTATCATACACCAATTAAGAAAGCACGAAAATCGTCATAAAACTCCACAAAGTAAAAAGTATAACATGACTAAAAAAAACAGCATCGGCGACGCATCACCCCCTTTTAAACAAACAAGCAGTGTATTAGAAGTAAAAAGGGAAGATGTGTTCAAAGCGATTTACAACCCATGACAAAGGGAAACTTAGTGGTGCAGAAATACAAAAGGAGAATTCAAGCCTTGGGGGGAACAGCGCCGGCCCTCCTTTGCGCGATCTCGTGCCGCTTATTCTCCACATACTCAGCAATACCCACCCGGACCTTCTCGTCTATCTCCTCTTCATGGGCGACGCGTTCATCCTCACCCTGTTGGGTAAGATGCAAATTGGCTGCCTCGGCATCGGTCAACTTAGTACCCAAATCGGCCTCGACCCGCTTCAACCGTCGGACCTCCTGATCCAAATCCTGAGAACGTTTTTGCTCGGCTACAAGATCACAACAACATGGGATTATTCATTGAATATGGTTTAGCAATTTCACAAGTACAGAAAATAATCTACTCCTAAGGAACTTCCTTAACACATCGCCTACGATACCTGAAAGGGCTGGTAACACTGACTGAAGAGATTCTACCGACTTGGACAACTCATCCTCGGACTTAGAAAATTTCATGGTTAGCTCATTATAGCATTGTTCATTGAATTCATTACTGGGGCAGTACTTTTTATGTTCACTCCACTCGTCCATTAAATGATTGCGCAACACTTGGAGCACTAAAACCTGCGACCTACTCCATTCTAGTTCACCCACCATTTTGTCAAGTTCACCACCCACTTTGCCCAGCAAATTCCTATTAGCTCGCTCCACTACATCTTTATCCCTCAAAATTTGTCGGCGATCCTCGTGAAGGTCTCGGTTCTCTAATTGTAAAGATTCTACCTGTTGTTCTAGGTTCGTGGACAAAGAAGTTTTCTCAACAGCAAGGCGTTGAGAAAAACCCAAATGAGCCCGCAAATTGTCTATTTCTTCAGGGGCATGCTCAAACTGACGATATCGGTCTAATTCACCTTGAAGTTCTTCGATCTCATCAGCTTGGCGATCTATTTTCCCATCCTTGTTTGCCATTCGCCGATGAAGATTCTCCACTAAATCCTTTTCAATATCCCATTTCCTCTTCATGATCCTAAACTCCGAAGAAGCATCTAAACCTATACTAGCTATCTCGGCTAGCATAAGGATACCCAACTCAGGATACTGGCACGATAAACTCAATCAACATAAGTTAAGGTTTATAGAATTGTAACACACCTTGAGCATCGGTGAGTTTAATTTCTAGCTCGCGCGCATGACTCTTCTCATTCTGCAATTGAAGGTGGAGAAATTCCACCAACTACCTTTCCCTACGACGATTGGCGGTATCCAACCGTACCCGATTAAGGATCTGATACAAGTAAACAAGTTAGAATGACAAGTGACAATTAGAAAGATATTAAGGAGTGGGGAATCACCCAAGCATACATAGTCACTCACCACCGTATCAAGAGTCTGAGCTATATCGTTATAAAGGGGCAAGATGCCAAGCATTTGTTCATCAGTATACTCTCCATAGTCGGGGGAAGTGAGCGCTCCAATTGAGTTCAAGATAGGGCCAGAGACGGTAAAGGAGGTTTCAATACTATACGAATACCCATCAGTGATCTGGGGCAGACGACGAAGTACTTCCGATTCAATATTAACAGCCTTTTCCAACTCGGGTGTCTTCATGGGCTCTTGTTTGTCGCCCACCAAATCAGATGGCACGACCACCCTGGGATCACCCTTCTCGCCCATCTCCTTTCTATCGCCCTTGTCATCCGAGAAATCCTTGCCGAATATGTCATCTTCATCGGAAATATCGATGATTGGCTTCCTCCTCGGCTGCGGATTAGTAACAATATTCTTGCCTCTAGCAGGATTATGCCTAAGAGGTTGATCATCAATCTCATGCACACCGGACCCAACGGATTTATCATCCTCGTGCCTAGGAAATTTATGCAAAGGCTTCTCGTCAGAACATGTGAAGGCAAAAAACAGGGGCAAGTACATGTACTTATAATAAAATCACTGTGTTTATCACCTTCCCCTGGTCTTCCTCAACCCTTGTGCCAGTACCCCTTTTTCTCGGCGATGCAGCGGCCTTGGTAGAGTCGCCCTGAGACTTTGAGGATAGCAAGCAACCAATTAGTATCAAAACTAGCAACCAAAAAATTGGGGAAGGCAGAAGGATACACATACCTTATCAGCCTTGTCGTCATTAACCACCCAGAAAGGATAGGGCTCGGAGGGAAATGGAGGCGACGGGAAGCTACCATATAAAATGGGCCCTCGGACAAGAAGTGGAACTCGGGGATAAATTGGGTCATTGGTATGACGGGGTCTCCTGTTAGAACCTTGGCCGATGGGATCGGCATCCAACATCATCCTTTCAACATTCTTAGGCATAGTTCTGTGAGGATGAGGACTAGCAGCAAAACCGGTAAGGTCACCATTGGTTGAAGTACCGGCTCGATAGTTGGTAAGGAAATTGGCAAAGGTATATTCTAGAGCGTCCTCGGGCTTATAGGTCGACCAGTCGGCGGTGGAGCCATGACCATCTCGGAGATCTCTTAATTTATCCATAATCCGAAAAGTGTTTCCAGTCCATTGATCCAGAGCACGATAAGGCTTGAGCTGGGAGAGAATATTATAGTAGAAAGGGTTATCAAGATTGTACAAAGGGATACGGAGACCTATCTCCATCTGGCCATGAGTGATAACCACGCATTCAGCCGATTGCTCGTACTTCTCCATGTCGGACTTCCTCAAGGTGCTGTTTTGTCCCAAGATCAGGGTAACTTTTTAATCTTGAAGATCGTACTTCTCTTTCAACTGCTCAATGAATTCTTCATCAGAGAGATCTTTCACCATTTTCTCGGACCTGCACGAAATAGAAAGAGAACCGTCAGGAAAGATAGATTTTATGGCGTGATCATCGTACTCAGAGGGACTATCAAACAAAAATAAGGAATCAAGGGAAAAAGTGTCAATCTCGGAAAAAAAATCATCAACAAACCTTTTCTCAGTCATTGAGGGAGAATAAGCCATGGACATGAGTAGTGCGAAACTCAAAAGGTGGTGAAGAAGGTTGGGACAACGGAAACGTAACCACATCTACTATAGAACTCGGTGATGAAGATGTGAAGGAAGAGAATCAAAAAGACAAGGGCTCACAGAGACAGAAAGTGATGAAGAATCTCAGAGAAAATGGTTGCAACGACTGGAGATTAAGAAAATGGCGAAGTAGAAGAAAGAGAATAGGAAAATGGGGTATTTAAAGGAAGAAAGAAACGTGACCGAAACTGACGGTTACAAGTCATAAAGGGTAGTTAGTGGGAGACTACATGGAGGAAATCGCGGCATGGACGGGGACGTGGGAATATGGGACAATTTTCTTCCACTCGTGTCTACCAAACGAGCGAAAGAAGGGGCATAAATGTAGGTGTAGATTATCCACATAGCTAGGTGGAAACATCTTAATCTATGATGTACCCAAGGAGGAAGAAGTGAGAAGCATGGGACAGAGGCCGGCAGGTGCAAGGATTAAGGAATCACATGGGTCGAACATAATCACTCTACAGCTTTCGGACAATACGTAACTCCAGACCTCTGACAAAGCTGAAAGATGAGACATATTGGGTCAAACTAGGAGTGTTAGTCAAAGGGATAAGAAGATACATGCCATATCGGCCATATGAAAGGGCGACAGGATTGGAAGGGCGACATCACACCAAGAGAACTCATAAAAGGCTCGGCTCGGATAAGAGACTGCTAAGGAACCAAACTACATCGGCTATATTTACAGAAAGGGAGACGATATGAGCGAGCCTGATACATGACTTCAAGATAGATGTATTGTGACCAACACCATAGTTTGGTTGTATGTAGTCTCCTCTATAAATAGAAGAACTTGTATCCAAGAGAGGTAGGTTGTAATTTGGAGAGAGAGAAAGACTTGCAATCGCGCTAGAGAGAAAGAGAGTTGGGAACTAGTTCATCTTGTAAAAAAGAGAGTTCAAATTGGAGAGTGACACCATTATAAACACCTTGAATTAATAAGATTCATCCTTTCACCCCCGTGGACGTAGGTAATCATACCGAACCACGTATATCCTTGTGTCTCTTATTAAGTTCTTACTTTCACTTGCATGAGTAGAAGATTTCTATCCTTTGGATGTAGTTGGTAGTAAAATGAATCTACACATGGCATGTGCCAATGGCGTATGTGGAGGATTTGGCCCTAGGTTTACACGGCTTGGCATGCCAAGTCCAAGGGTTGCACGACATGTGCCAATGGCGCATGTGGCGGCTTTGGCCTTAGGTTTGCACAACTTGGCATGACAAGTTGCAAGGGTTGCATGGCATGTGCCAATGGAGCTTGTGGCGGCTTTGGCCCTAGGCATGCCAAGTTGCAAGGGTTGCACGGAATGTGCCAATAGCGCGTGTGGCGGCTTTGGCCTTAGGTTTGCAAGGCTTGGCATGCCAAGTTGCAAGGGTTGCATGGCATGTGCCAATGGCGCGTGTGGCGGATTTGGCCCTAGGTTTGCACGACTTGGCATGCCAAGTTGCAAGGGTTGCATGGCATGTGCCAATGGCGCGTGTGGCGGCTTTGGCCCTAGGTTTGCACGGCTTGGCATGCCAAGTTGCAAGGGTTGCACGACATGTGCCAATGGCGCGTGTGGCGGCTTTGGACCTATGTTTGCATGGATTGGCATGCCAAGTTGCTATGGTTGCATGGCATGTGTCAATGGTGCATGTGGAGGCTTTGGCCCTAGGTTACATGGCGTGTGCAATGATTGCGCGTTTTGTGATTTGGCATGGTTGCCATATGTAGCGTAATGATTGCGCATATTTGGGATTTGGCATGGTTGCCATATGTTGCACGATGATTGTGCTTTATTTTCGGTTTGGCATAGTTTCCATATTTAGCACAATGATTGCATGGTACATGCAATTGCTATGTTTTGTGCGATGAGTGCATGGTGCGTGCATTTGGCATGTTTGCTATTCTTTTGCGCAATGATTGCATGGTAGTGCAATTTCTATGTTTTGTACGATGTTTGCACGGTACGTGCATTTGGCATGTTGCGTGACATGTGTGAGTGGCATGATTTCCATGCTTTTGCGTAATAATTTCTCGGTACGTGCAATTGCTATGTTTTGCACGATGATTGCACGGTATGTGCATTTGTCATGTTGTGTGACATGTGTGAGTGGCATGATTGCCATGCTTTTGCGAAATGATTGCACGGTACGTGCAATTGCTATGTTTTGTGCGATGAGTGCATGGTGCGTGCATTTAGCATGTTTGCCATTCTTTTGCGCAATGATTGCACGTTAGGTGCAATTGCTATGTTTTGTGCGATGTTTGCACGGTACGTGCATTTGGCATGTTGCGTGACATGTGTGAGTGGCATGATTGCCATGCTTTTGCGCAATGATTGCTCGGTACGTGCAATTGCTATGTTTTGCGCGATGATTGCACGGTGCGTGCATTTGTCATGTTGTGTGACATGTGTGAGTGTCATGATTGCCATGATTTTGCGCAATGATTGCATGGTACGTGCAATTGCTATGTTTTGCGTGATAATTGCACGGTACGTACAATTGGCATGTTAGCCATGCTTTTGCGCAATGGTTGCGCGGTATGTGTGGATTTAGGTTTTCGTGTATTAAGACCCTAATTAAGTATTTGAAAAGGATACCCTGGTAATTTTCACATAAGCGCGTTAAATGTTCTAATAAATGTGCTAGTGTCACCGGTGACGTCATGCTATACATGAGGTTTTAAGGTTTTACCCCTTGTCTTAAAACCACCATCAACAGTTATCTAACAAACGGAATGTTAATTAGGACATACAATAATTAATGCGTAGTACAAAACAAGTCAATTTGTCTTTTTAAACAAAAGTTTTGAAAGTCAAACAAATGAATTTGCTGACTTCAGCATGATAAAACAAAGAAATTCGTACCAATAGAAAAGAATTGACAAGCTCATAGAATCTTTGTCTTCATTTTGTATGCATTAGAATTTTCAAAACATTCCCAGGTGAGGTGTTATTTGCTTCTGTATGTAGGTAAAGTTATCCGAGTGAAGAACAAGCGATACCGATGACTATTACCTCAGGACTAGTCAGGATTCTGATAAATCAAACACTAGATGGAACGAGCATGCAAGAAAGAGTTAATCACGAAATATGTTTTGAGAATTGCATGTTCCATCATAAAGAATGAATGTTGGAGCGGTATAACCTTTTGGAAGAGGAATCATCTGTATGGCAGAAGGATATGGAGGTTGTGACGATGGACATAAGATGTCTTGTCTTTTCCTCGATCCTCAAAAAAGCGCTCCAGGTCTTCACGGGTGATGAAAATTGCAGGTTCCATTGCTGGCGAGTCATCTAAAGCTTTGCGCGCGGTATTCTTCATCATGTACAACATGCATTGGAGAGATTTCAGGATCATCAGTTGAAGATGTTTCTTTAGATTTTCATTTCTCGCGCTGAAGCTGTGTTCGTTCAGAAGCAAGCTTATCTGCGAGAGTTTTGAGATAAGCACATAACTCTTTCTGTGTTGCAGCCACGTCAATCTGAACCTTCATGAGATCAACTATAGTAGGCTGATTTCCTCTGGTTTCTTTAGGAGATCCACTGGAAGGTGGATTGTTGATAGTTCCAGTAGCATTTCTTGCGGCATTGAAAGGAGTGATCACTGGAGCACCATCACTTGGAGGAGGAGTAGTAACATATGGTGTGATATTGTTGGCCGGAGGTGTGGTGTTAGCGGTATAACTAGAGCCCGCAACGTTGAGAAGAGTAGTACTTACAATGGGAGTACCACTAGAACTTGCAATGTTAGAGTTGGGTGTTGAACCCAGATTGGTAACTGAACCATACCTAAGACCGACCACCTTCGTGAGAATTGAGATTGTAACCGAGAGAATGATATCCCATTCTGGTCTCTAATATGTAGATGGGGCAAACAAGTTGCTGGTTTTTATGGAATTGAGGAGACTATCGTACGGAGGTAACTCCTTGAACCAAGTGAATTGTCAAACCTCACACAGATGCACTGCAAGAATGGAGTGCTTTATATTCGAGAGATCAATCTGTAGTACTCCGGCATAAACCAAGACAATGGTCGTTCCAAAGTAAATTCGGTCACAAGAGAGGATGGGTCGATCTGTAGGAGGAAAGCTGAGAAATGTGTGAGATCAATGGTGATCGAGATTGTAGGTCTGTTGTGTATTCTGCGTAAGAAAGTTATGAATGATTGAATTTGCTCAGTTGAGAGTGATTGCTCAGACGATGAGTTCGTGTAGACGAAAGATTGTTTGTATGAACTTGTCGAGAAATTCTTGTCAGACGAATGTTGTCTTTTTCAATCATGATTCAGAGGCCTTTTATATTGCTGGAATTATAAACACCTTGATCCCATGAAGTGTGACAGTTGTTGAAGTCAAAGAGTGGGGAAGTGGGAAATCGTGTTAAAACTGGTTGCTCATCGTGCGGAGACTTGGTTGATTTTCCATCCACTATTTTGTTAACTCCTCCAATTGATTGCACGACTTGCTCACATTCTCATCCTATGTATGAACACACGTGCCGTATGCTGCCATACCAAAACCCTAGTTAATATCCCCCTATGTTACACGATTGATGTCTAGTGGTTTTAGTTAATCAATTGTTGACTTCATGGGACGATGAGTCCATGTATGGATGACTTGAACGTGGTTTGCAAATGTTCTGAAACTCATGAATTGATCATGTCTGTTGGGACAGAGGTATAATTCTCAAATAAATATTGATAGCTAAAGTGAACAAATATTGTTCATTTGATGAATCATTGGATAGTGATAGTTGAATCAATATTCCTTGATGTGAGCAAATGTTACTCATCTGAGCAAATGTTTCTCGTTTGATGAATTATTGAATATTGATAGTTGAACCAATATTCTTTAGCGTGAACAAATATTGTTCATCTGAGCGAATGTTGCTCATTTGATGAAATATTGGTAGATGGACCAAATAAATATTAATGTAAAATACTGGCGAACGAACCGAGTATAGTTAATTAAAGTGCTGATGCATGGGATTAACGTAAAATTATTAGTGTTTGAATCTGGAATTATGGACCTTGGATTTGAAAACCTAATTTTGATCAATTGATGAATTGATGATTAATTGATGATTTATTGAAAATCATGCATGAAATGAAGGAGGGACCGACTACATGGGATGATGAATCGACCATGTAGCGCCCAGATGCTCAAGTGAGAAAAATACCAAAGTCTCTTGAAGACCAATTGGTGAAAGGATGATTAAATGATGGTTTAAACATTTATCAAAATAATGCTTGTCTCAGCATTAGGTGTTGAAACCTAATTATGAAGAGATGAGGGACCGACCAAAGGATCATGAAACCGGACTTTGTTGGTCATGAGATCGACTGACGATCATTCTATGAAGTTCCAAGTTGTTTGGAAGAGTTTTGGACCTAATACGTGCAACTGCGCAACTTAGGTCAAATTGTGAAAATATGTGAGACCGGATTCTTGCAAGACAAAGAGCCAACCTTCCTTGTTCGGTCAAGGTAATATGCTCATGTCATCAAAGCGTTCCTTTCTCTATCCTGAGAATTTTGATATTTTCTGGTGTGCGTTTGAGCAACATTTTGAGAAAATATGAAAAAATCAGGGAATTTTGCTGAAACCGGGAAAACTTCATGAGATGATAGAATAAATAATAATAAAATGAAGGAATCGTGAAGTGTGGGACCGGCTATGTTCAAGGCATGGCTGTCCGGCCAAAGAGCCCAGTCCCAAGGCACCTTTCCTAATTTATAATATTTTTCATGATTTTAGGGAAATATCATAAAATCAACGAGTTTTCATGAGATGAGGGAAACATAAAAAATAATAATAATAAAATAAGGGGTGTGTGGGACCATCTAGAGCATGACCGGCCGGCTAGGGACCGGTCCCACGAGTCTTCCCTAATTTTATATTATTTTTCATGACTTGAAGGAAATATCATGAAGGGAAATAATAATAAAATAATGAGGAATCATGAGGTGTGGGACCGGCCACAACTAAGGCATATCCGGCTGGCTAGTATACACGGTCTCACGACACCTTTCCCTAATGTAATACTTTTTCCTTGATGTGAAGAAAACACCATGAAACTGAGGAGTTTTCTTAAAACGAAGGATATTTGCTCAAATGAAGATATTTTTCATGAGATCAAGGAAAATAATAAAAATATGATAAAATATAAAATTAGGCGCGGGACTGGCCATTGCACGACCGACCGGTCGGCTAGTGGGCCCAGTCCCCTAGCGCCTTGATTAATATTTTATTATTTATTATTTTCTTCCTATTTTGAATAGGTTCATCATTCCTTCGTGTTTTGGAATGCTCGTTCGTGCATTCAGGTGCTCGTTAGTGCATTATTGTTGAGTACACTTGTAACATTTTGGTCGGGGCTTACTCGATAGCGGCTCAGATACCCGTATGTTGAATATTTATCACTAACCCATGGTATTATGCTGGGAAGAACCATGAATTGAAGTGACGAAATATTATGAAGAATCGTAGAATATTTCTGAATATCCAGTTAACGATTAGAAATAATTAATTGATGGATTTATACTAGAAGGCATGCTGTCTAGGAGCATTAATTATTCGAGAATAGAGTGACATGGGCTAGTTGAAGCGTCATATTTATCACGTATAGTATAGTCAGGGAAAACACGTTGTTGCATCCTGAAGATGTTATCGCTCTATACTAGAAGGAAAGATGTCTAGGAGCCGTCCAATCATAATGATTCTATACATGTGTCTTTTGTATAGTCAGGGAAAATATTGTTACATACTGAAGACGTTATTGCTCTATACTAGCATGCAAGATGTCTAGGATCCGTCCAATCGTTCGGTTTTATATAAAAGTAATTACTGAAATTGCTCAGTATTCATGAGTTACTCTGAGAGACAATATACTCAGTCGGAGATTCTTGTGGCATGAGCTTTCATGCTTCAATGAGAGACATGAGACTCAAAACTCATCTGATTGCTGGATCAGGAGCTATACAATTATGGTTTTATGATTTTACCCTTTGTCGAAAATCCACCATCTACAAGCCAACAACCATCTCGTCCAGTCATCCCAAAATTCATGGATACGACCATGAATAGTGAAGCAAGCATGTCAATATGCTCCCCTTTCCATACTTGTATAAATTCAATTAAGACATATGTAGGGAGGGGTACTTGTTTGAAGGTACACACAAGGACCATATACCAAGTAAGATAGCCTTAGAGATGTGCAACCAACACAGCTGGACATTGGAAAGGCATACGGGCCAAAGCCGGAAATATAACCATCACGTCCCTTCACATGACCTGGCTCAGGAAGTGTTCAGTCATTATGTCCGAACATTAGAACTGACTTATGATCCAAAATCGAATGTGCATCCATCACGGTCGTACATCGCAGTTGTCCAGGGTGGTGAGGTACATCCATTACGGCCCGGGGAGTTGATGAATGATTTTTGTCCCCCAATTTAAGTTGTAAAAATGTCATTTTTACATATATATATGGAGGGGTAGTTGGTTGATGGTGCATATGAAAACTATGCACCACATAAGCTTCATAGCTTAACCGGAAGAGTATAAATGATGCCCAAGGCTCATTTATAGTCGTGTAGCCTCGCGAAGAGGGGATTTGATGCTTAGGCATCATTATGCAATATTGCGGACCAAACATGCATCACTTGGATGTATTTTGACGGAACGACCTATACGGACCAGGCCCCTACCATTATTGCTTGGCCACGGCCAAACGAGTTGGCTTAAGTTCTTGTCCCATCGGTGATGAACTACGATCTGTGATTGATCACTTTAGAGTAGGGAATGGTACGTAGGTGTTGATGGTGGATTTTAGACAAGGGGTAAAATCGTAAAACCCCATGACCTAATGTTTCCCGCAACACATTAACTGAGAGCATTTAATTCAAGTGTAAATAATTAATATGGGTATTTTTTCAAAATACCGGATTAGGGTTTTCGACACAGGACCCTAATTTCAAACCAAGCCGTATACTGCGCACCATGGCAACGACGCCAAAATCAAAGCCGCATACTGCGCACCATGGAAACTATGCTAAACCAAAGCCGCATACTGCGCACCATGGCAATGACGCCAAAACCAAGCCGCATACTGCGTACCATGGCAACGATGCCAAAACCAAGCCGCAGACTGCGCACCATGGCAACGACGCCAAAACCAAGCTGCATACTTCACACAATGGAAACGACGCCAAAACCAAACCACATATTGCACCCACAGGCAACCATGCCAAACTAATCCGCTATGCCGTTTGGCACATGCAAAAAATAACACCCTAGGCTTGCAAACCGTGCAACTAGGTCAACTTGGCCGTGCGTGCCATTGGCACATGCCAACACGCACCACTAGCCAATTTCCAAGTCGCTATGCCGTTTGGCACATGCCAAAAATAGCGCTCTAGGCTTGCAAACCGTGCAACTAGGTCAACTTGGCTGTGCGTGCCATTGGCACATGCCAACACGCACCACTAGACAATTTCCAAGTCGCTATGCCGTTTGGCACATGCCAAAAATAGCGCCATTGGCTTGCAAACCGTGCAACTAGGTCAACTTGGCCATGCGTTCCATTGGCACATGCCAACACGCACCACTAGACAATTTCTAAGCCGCTATGCCGTTTGGAACATGCCAAAAATAGCGCCCTAGGCTTTCAAACCGTGCAACTAGGTCAACTTGGCCGTGCGTGCCATTGGCACATGCCAACACGCACCACTAGCCAATTTCTAAGCCGCTATGCCGTTTGGCACATGCCACAAATAGCGCCCTAGGCTTGCAAACCGTGCAACTAGGTCAACATGGCCATGCGTTCCATTGGCACATGCCAAACACGCACCACTAGCCATTTTCCAAACCGCTACCAAGCCCAAAACTCAAGGCCCAAGTGGCCGTGTGTGCCATTGGCACATGCCAACACACAAACCACTAGCCACTTTCTATTCCAAGTCGCTATGTCATTGGCACATGCCAAAGTAGCGCCCACAACTTGGCCAAAGTGGCCGTGTGTGCCATTGGCACATGCCAACACGCAAACACTAGCCAATCCCCATTCCAAACCGCTATGCTATTGGCACATGCCAAAGTAGCGCCCGCAACTTGGCCAAAGTGGCCGTACGTGCCATTGGCACATGCCAAACACGTTACCACTAGCCACTTTCTATTTCAAGGCATTCCGCGCATGCCGTTGGCACATGCCACATGCTCCACTAAGCGACTTTGGCATTTCCATCCGCACTCAAAGTGCAACTTGCGGCCAAGGCATTCCGCACATGCCATTGGCACATTCCAAATTCTCCACTAAGCGACTTTGGCGTTGCCATCCGCACTCAAAGTACAAATCACGGCCAAGGCATTCCGCACATGCCATTGGCACATGCCATTGGCACATGCCAAATGCTCCACTAAGCGACTTTGGCATTGCCATTCGCACTCAAAGTACAACTCGCGGTCGAGACATCTCGCACATGCCGCAATGCTTCACTAGAAACTTTAGCATTGCCACTTGAGCACAACTCTCGAGACATCAACACAAACTGGGGGATGCTTTCTTAGGGTTTTGGTTTGGCGGTCACAGCGTGCAGGGTACACTACGCTCGCAATAAAGCAAGGCGTGCAAGGAATGAATACGGTCAATTAAATTAGGAAATTTATGGTGAAAACGTTTTTCACCATAAAGCCAATGGTTTCCACCTCCTCTGTTTTAATTGACACATTTACTAAATTCCTTAATGAGGCCAGGGTACATTGAATCTCACTTGTATAAATAGGTTTCACCTATTCTGCCAAAAGACACAAGTCTTGGTCAGGCAAAATACAACACTATCAGATAGCAACTTGGCAAGCTCTCTCAAAATCTTCCATCACTAGCAAGCTTTCACAAGCTTCTACACTTCTCATACAAGTCGAGATATTACCTAGCCAGAACTCTCTAGTCTCATCACCCTTCTTCGCTATCCTCCCCAAATCAACCCTTCTCATCCACTTTGTGACCGAAGCAAATCTGGAACGGACATCTTCTTGGTTTAGTCCAGAATTGTACAGATTGATATCTCGAATCAAAAGTGCTCACGTGCAGCATATTTGTTTAAGGGTTTAAACCAGTCTCTCCACCATCTAATTTACCAAATTCGGCAGAGGCGATTTTCTCCCATAAACAATTGGCGACCACAGCGGGAGTTTCAATCTCTCAGTTACAATATCTACTTCTAGAAATCGATCTCGCGTCTCGATACAAGCACCAACAGCAGAAGCAGCCAATCGGTTTGGAGATCTGCGACTCAACTACCAGACAACCCAGTTGCCAGCCGAAAAAACTACATGGGAAACTGGGGACTCCGATTTGGGGACTGGATGGCGGCTTTTTCAGCAAAACTGTTACCAGCAACTGGGGACTTACTGGCAAAGTCAACGGAAAAACCACTTCTTATACGAAAATAGGCATATTTGCGACGAAAGATCCATACAGCAAGTAAGTCTAGACCAAGCAAGATATACGATCTATTTTTGGGTTCTCAATAAAACTATCATACCATTGCATCTTGTGCTATTGCTAGCACACACTTTCATAAAAGTAATATTCCCTTCACGGAGCATAATCAGAGTTATATTATCAAAACCATTCATCCCAGAAATCATCTAATATCCTCAAAAGCTACCAGCTATCTATAAAAATCGGTCAAACTTTAAACCAGACATCCAGTATATCTTTCAAAAACATATATTCATCTTTTCATATCTTCCTTATCATAAACGGTTCATACCAGATAATAAAAAGGAGACTTTTATATTAACCTAGAAATCCAGAAAATCAAAACCATAAGCCAGGTGTTTCATTTGCCTTTCAAAAAAAAAACACATAAAAATTTCAAAAGACAGAAGTACAAAAGGAAGCCATTCAAGAGTGGTTTACTTTTATCGAAGAAGACATCCTTCGTTATTTGGAGGATCGCCTGTTTCAGCTCATCTCTTTGTTGCATCATCATGTGTACCGACTCTACATCATGACGGTTACCAGTTACTATTCATGAGGTAGCTGACGCTACTATAGTAACATTTGAAGAGCTATAACGCTACCGCTAACACTAGCATTCCGTGATCCACCCTGCACGCCTTCCAAGTATCGATTCCACCGTCCCATGGAAAGAAGACTCCCACGCTATCATCACAACTTGATAGCCAAAGTTCCAGTCCCAACAGTCCGCGTCCAAGACACACATGTCAGGCACACATGCAACATGCACATGACCGGCCACAATACCCCACCCTAGTCAACACCAACAGATGGTGTCTCTCCTGTGCTAGTTTCTCTACTCAATGGATAGCACCGACATCTTTCGTCTTCCAGCGCTGACAGCTTACTCTTTCCAGCGTAGACAGCTTGTATCCTTTCCAGCACTGGCATCCTTCATCCTTCTACCATCGCACTTGAACGCCCCGCAGGGGATCGACAATCACAATTTCATCACATGCAAAGATGAAAAACTTCTCCAAAATCGAGGCAAATCATCAAACCCCCCTGGTTTCACGAAGACTCTCTTCCTGCCAAGAGACGCATAATTTCTGGGGACTTCGTCCAAAAACCTGTGTAGTCCATGATGGAACATTTGTGTGGAATACTTTATTTCTTCAAGTCAGAACGTCAAGACATATCTGCAAGTCCTCAACCGCATTGCATCAAGGAAGCATCTGTTTCCAACCAGAGAAGCCTCTCCCAAGCCAGAGCACGGTTGATAGAAGGAAGATGGGATTCCTAACCACTGTACGCATTGTTAGTCTCTCCGTCATCGCCGGTGATACTGTAAGAAGGATACACTCCTTTATGAAGACAAAACCGTATGGTATGCTCTGGCCGAACTATGCGTGTCTTCTTTTCATTTTCACCATCAATCAATAAAGTTGGCTCGAAGTATGGAAGATTCCTCCGAGCAGGAGAAAAGGGTTTGGTAAAGAACTCATCATCTATGTTTGGTTTCGAACTACCAACATCTTTCGACGAAACGGAGCCTTGTTCAGGTAACATCTTGTCAGTTTTCCTCGCTTAGCAACAAGATATCTGCACAAAACAAAACAGAGAAATTATGAAATTATCTCCTAAACACATAACCGCGCTCGACAAGAGAAAAATCCCTGACAGATGGGAGAATAATATTTTCTACGATTTCGAAATACATATACAGTATTCTTCTTCGGGATTCATATACAATAATTCTTTCGGGTTCATATGAAGCACATATACAGTATTCTTCTTCGGGATTCATATACATTAATTCTTTTGGGTTCATATGAAGAACGTATACAGTATCCTACTTCAGGTTCGAAATTATATGCGCAGTATATCTTATGGATTCAAATCGTATATACAGTATCCTACTTCGGGTTCAAAATTATACGCACAATATATTTTCTGGGTTCAAGAGCATATATAGTATCCTACTTCGGGTTCAACATCATATGTGCAATATTTTCTTCGGGTACATATACACAATATTTTCTACAAGAAGCACGCCAACCTACTTTGTTAACGCGACAACATACTCTCTTCGGATATCATCCCCTACCGAGAATTGTTGTCGCTCATTCAGAACTTCACCACAACAATAACTACTACAAAATGGAAGCATGTAAACCATATGGGAGGACTGATTATATACACGGGATCCTGATGCGTGTCGTAACCACAACAAATTAATTAATACTTTACTACCTAATTAACAAGTAATATAGGGTAGTCAAGATCGATCCCACGAGGAGCAAGAGATTATTAGTTTTAAAATTATCACAAAAGGGGGGTATTGGTTCTAAATTTTATAAGCAAAAGAAACTAAATAAAGCAATCAAAAGTGTAAGTTGAAATCAATAAGAGAAAATAGATCAAGGAATCCTTCTTCGCTGCAAAACAATGATTAAAGTTATGTTCTTTTCCAATTTTTATTAGTCATAGATTATCACCAACCGTAGGTATAGCAGCTAGATCAGTGCTAACCCCTAAATCCCTTATATCACCGGACACAGAAGTTATCGACTACCGGATTCTATTTACCAAACCACCTAGTAGTAGATCACCCAAGATGTAATTTAGTTAAACGCATTAAGATTTATGAATTTATTAGGTTGATATTAGTAGTTAGACTCTTAGATCAAGGTCCACTTGCTAACGTTGTTTTCACACACAATTGCTCCACGGAATCCCTCCGCAAGGTCTTGTGTTTTCTACTTATGTAAATAGTCAAGAAACGATTACTTATCCCTTAACTTTCACTAGCTTCCGATCAATTAACAAATCAATTTAGTTGGCCACCCAAACGACCTATCAATCAAGCATAAACATTAATATTAGCAAAAACAATCGATAATCATATGAAAAACTTCAAAGTAGAATTGAAACAAAACTCAAACCATATATTAAGAACTAGGAATTCATCCTCAATCAATAAGAAAATTAGCTACTCATAGTTTGGAGTTCACACAATAATAATAATAATTAAGGAAGAAAGAAAAACTTATTGAAAAAATGATGGTTGCTCCTTCCTCCAATCCTTGTGCACTTTAACTCCTTCTCCAAAGTAGATGTGTCCCTTAACCTTGGGTCGTCTCCCGATAGTGTTATCCTGGGAAATGACAATTACGCCCTTTTTGTTCAAATTGGGTGATTTCTTCTTCTTTGTCTCCGTGCGACTCCAGAGTACCTAATAACTCAAAAACACACGTAAAATACATAATTCACAAGAAAAATAGCAAAGAAAGCATAAACAATAGATAATAAATAGGTTGTATTCTACACCCTATCAAATTCCCCCACACTTAGACTTTGCTAGTCCTCGAGCAAATCAAACTCAAAACTTACAACTTCAAAGCTTCCAGCGTCCCAAGCATCCAAAGAGATATGAGGACATAGAGTTCTGCATGCTAGTAATAAGAAGTTAAAAATACTAAAGAACATATTCTCATTCTTAAATGTTGAGTGAGAAATAACCACACCATAATGAGAGAACACGTGTTTGAGAAACGATCAATAAGCATTTCGCCTCGACTTCTTCCTCACCAAAAAGGGTTTTATGATAATTGCACTCAAAAAGACGGCTTTTTTATGGGTCTCACATGTGTGCAGGTAGGAATGAAGAGAGAATTCCTGCAACACGTTGAATGGTAGGAAGGATAACTTCCTAAATTTTGAAAAACCCACATCTTTTAACATTTTGAAAAACCATTTTTCTAACGATTTCTAAGAAAGGAAATCAACCACTTATATCGAGGATGATATTACTTACTTACCTTCACATCCGATTGCCAATTATGATAACACCACTCTCATGGAATCCGAAAGAAACGTCTTCCGCTCCTTGTCTTCATCTTCTTGGTCTTCGGCTTCAACTATTGATGATAAACACTTGAATTTCATAAATCCTTGATAATTTGTAACCTTTTCCCTTAAAATCCTTGTTGCTTGAAACTTCCTTATAGATTTTCCTTCCCCACGGCTTATTCAAAACAAAACAATAATAGATATTTCTCTTGTCTCATATTTTTTTCAATCAAAAATTTTCTTTCTTTTTTTTTAGACAAGAGAAACAAAATACAAATCAAAGTGAAAAATAAAACAATTATGGCCGTGGAAAAGTACTTTACCGCTTGATTCTTCACAACTTGTATCGTCTCGAAATCATAAACTTCACTAATTCTCACCTTTTGCTTTTCTTCGCTCTTGTAAATTAGTCTTCATACTTGAATATAGAATTACCTCATTGTATTGTAAGTCTTCAACATATATGTAAAAATATGCTCATTGTAAGTTGCTTTACTTGGATTTAAATTTTAGCTCTTTTCTTGTTCCATTGTTGCTTGCAAACCTTAAACCTTTTCAACTTTCCTTGTAGATTTTGATGTCGCTCCTTTGTTGATAATGGTGTTTCTATGGACCCGTTGTTGTCGAGAGAAAATGGTGCTAACTTCAAATCGAACTACAAGAAGGAGGCTTTCATCATTCTACCCGGAATTAACGTACGGTGACACACACTCAAATAAGCTCTTTAGTCATGGGAGAATTTTTTGTCGGTGCCTTGGTTGATATGAAAATGGGTAGTCTCCACTAATGATTGATCAGTAACTCTAATAACGCACTTCTCCCTGCACCAAATTTTCATCACCGGCATGATTAAATCCATTATTTAACACTCTAACAAGCAAGAAATCGAACGTAGTTCCCTAACATTTCCAAGTTCAATTATGTCGGTCAGAATTCTCTATGTAAACATACCTAGAAGTATGCTAGTGACTCTAAAATCTCTAAAAGTTGAAGTTTTTATGCAAATTTTTTTTTTATGCAAAAATATATGCTTAGCCACTCCCCCACACTTAAACCTTACATTGTCCTCAATGTAATTGAATCGTCCAAGTAAAGTCAAGGTAGGAAATCTTAATATGATATGGAACAAGAAAAATAAACAAACAAAACAAAAAGCAAATAAAAACAAAAGGATAAGAAATACAAAACCGGTGGGTTGCCTCCCACTTAGAGCTTGTTTTAAAGTCGACGGCATGACATAGCTCTTGATTCGTATTACTCCTCTAGAGGGAGAAAATCTTCAAATGGAAGTTCATCCACATTCACATAGGAGATGTTCTCATAGTATGGCTTCAATCTATGGCCGTTGACTTTGGAAACCGAGTTGTCTCTAAGACTAGTAATTTCAACTGCACCATAAGGAAAAACATTAGTAACAACATATGGTCCAATCCAACGGGACCTTAATTTTCTAGGAAATAATTTAAGGCGAGAATGAAATAAAAGGACTTTTTGTCCCACGATGAAGCTTTTACGAGAAATCATCTTGTCATGGAAAAGCTTAGTCTTCTCCTTGTATATTCGGGCACTCTCGTAAGCATCATTACGTATCTCCTCTAGCTCATTTAGTTGTAACTTTCTTTGTTTCCCCGCTTCATCATACTCCATGTTGAATTTCTTTATCGCCAAATAAGCCTTATGTTCAAGTTCAACCGGAAGATGACAAGCTTTGCCATAAACCAACCGATATGGAGACATACCAATCGGTGTCTTATATGCCATTCTATACGCCCAAAGTGCATCATTGAGCTTAAAGCTCCAATCTTTCCTTGCCATATTCACCGTTTTCTCAAGAATGAACTTGATCTCACGGTTTGAGATTTCCGCTTGTCCACTAGTTTGTGGATGGTAAGGCGTACCAATCTTGTGTGTTATGTTGTACTTCTTGAGGAGAGTGTGAAAAGATTTCTTGAAATGCGAGCCTCCATCGCTTATCACCACTCTTGGTATGCCGTGCCTAGTGAATATGTTTTCTCTTACAAAATCACAAACAACTTGAGAATCATTAGTTTTGGTGGCTCTAGACTCCACCCATTTCGAAACATAATCTACGGCAAGAATTATATAAAAATTTCCATTTGAATTGACAAAAGGGCCCATAAAATCGATTCCCCACACATCAAAAATCTCTACGGCGAGAATTGGTGTGAGTGGCATTTGATTTCGAGCACCTAGATTGCCCGTTCTTTGACATCTATCACACGATTTACAAAAAACATATGAATCTTCAAACAAGGTGGGCCAATAAAATCCACTCTCAAGAACTTTGAGAGCGGTACGTTTAGAACCAAAATGGCCACCACAAGCAAAAGTATGACAAAAGGAGAGAATTTATTGAAATTCGGAGTTAGGTACGTACCTTCGTATTATTTGATCAACGCCATATTTCCATAAGTATGGTTCATCCCACACATATTGCTTCGCTATCTTCTTAAGTTTCATCTTTTGGAAGTTGGACATTGTACTAGGTACCTTTGTTGTCACCAAGTAATTCACTATATCCGCATACCAAGCTGTTGATTCTTCCAAAGAGAAAAGTTGTTCGTCCGGAAAGCGGTCTTGTAATGGAAGTTCTTCGTGAGACATAACAAGTCTAC
Organism: Papaver bracteatum; assembly: GCA_023529315.1. NCBI lineage: Eukaryota > Viridiplantae > Streptophyta > Magnoliopsida > Ranunculales > Papaveraceae > Papaver > Papaver bracteatum. The sequence continues at coordinate 1,273,768 of JAJJWX010004641.1, read as the reverse complement.
TAAGATGACCCGCAACGGTATTCTCCACACCTTTCTTATCTCGAATTTCTATGTCGAACTCTGGTAGTAATAGGATCCACCGGATTAGTCTTGGCTTAGCTTCTTTCTTCTTTAGTAAGTATTTAAGTGCGGCATGATCGGAATACACAATGACCTTTGTATCCACCAAGTATGATCGAAATTTTTCCAATGCAAACACTATAGCCAATAACTCCTTTTCCGTGGAAGAATAGTTGATTTGTGCATCATTGAGGGTCCTAGATGCATAATATATAACATGGGACAATTTGTCCACTCTTTGACCCAAAACGGCTCCAACCGCATAATCACTAGCATCACACATTAGTTCAAATGGAAGATTCCAATCCGGTGACTTAATAATCGGCGCACTTGTCAACATTGCCTTCAATTTGTCAAAAGCATCCTTGCATTCCTTGTTGAAGTCAAAAGGTACCTCCTTTTGTAGTAACTTGCACATCGACATGGAGATTTTGGAGAAATCCTTGATAAACCGCCTATAGAAACCTGCATGTCCAAGAAAAGAACGAACCTCCCTCACCGAAGTGGGATATTGTAAGTTTCTTATTAAATCTATCTTTGACTTGTCTACTTCGAGCCCTTGAGAGGACACAATGTGACCAAGTACTATGCCATGGTTTACCATAAAATGACATTTCTCCTAATTAAGGACAAAGTTTGTGTCTATGCATCGTTTAAGAACTAGTTCAAGGTTGTCTAAACAACTATCAAAAGAATTGCCATAAACACTAAAGTCGTCCATAAATACCTCAATGATGCGCTCCATGTAATCCGAGAATATACTCACCATTCATCTTTGGAAAGTAGCCGGTGCATTGTAAAGACCAAACGGCATCCGTCTATACGCAAACGTTCCAAACGGACAAGTGAAAGTAGTCTTCTCTTGGTCCTCCGGTGCAATCACAATTTGGTTGTATCCCGAATAACCATCCAAGAAACAATAATACAAGTGCCCCGCTAACCGCTCCAACATTTGATCAATGAAAGGTAAAGGAAAGTGATCCTTTCGGGTTGCGGAATTAAGCTTTCTATAGTCAATGCACACTCTCCAACCGTTTTGAACTCTTGTAGGAACAAGTTCATCGTCTTGATTTCGAACAATCGTAACACCGGACTTCTTTGGCACCACTTGTACTAGACTAACCCACTTTCTATCGGAAATTGGGTAAATTACCCCCGCACTTAGCAATTTGAGTATCTCTTTCTTCACAACCTCCATCATGGGAGGATTAAGCCTACATTGAGCATCACGTACCGGCTTCACATTCTCTTCCATTAGAATCCTATGCATGCACATGGATGGACTAATGCCTTTGATGTCCGCAATTGTCCAACCAATAGCCGTTTTGTGCTCTTTCAAGACTCTAAGCAAACGGTCTTCCTGTACCGGTGTGAGGTTCTTTGCAATAATCACCGGAAGCTCATCTCCATCTCCCAAGAACACATACTTCAAATGATCCGGAAGTGGCTTTAACTCTAGTTTAGGCGCCTTCACAATAGATGGTACAAGTAATTCATCATTCACGGGTAAAGAAATATATGAAACATTACCCTTAGCTTGTTGTAATGCCGTTAAGGCACCACATGTCTCCACCAATTCCGTGGAAATTTCAACATCCAAGTTAGACACGCCGTGGACGTCCAATTCAATGCTCTTTTGCAACACCACATCAAGTTCGTCATCTCGATTTAATTCCACCATTTGTTGCGCTAATGAACTAACCACATCAATGGAGTAAGAGGAATGCACATCACTTGGGTAGCGCATGGCTTCGAATATGTTAAAGTGTATTACTTCCTTGTCGAATTCCATAGTGAGTTTACCCTTGTCCACATCAATCTTCGTCTTTGCGGTCTTCATAAATGGCCTCCCAAGAAGTAGAGAAGTAGTCGAATGATTCTCATTGTTGTCCATATCCACCACAAAGAAATCCACCGGAAAAAATTAACTCATTCACTTGCACTAGAACGTCTTCTACAAGTCCCTTTGGATAAATGTTAGACTTGTTTGCTAATTGGATAATAACTCTCGTCTCTTTCAACGGTCCAAGATTCAAGGAGTCATATATATCGGCCGACATCACACTAATGGAAGCTCCCAAGTCAAGTAAAGCATGTTCAAATCTTTTCTTACCAATAGTAATTGGCACCGTGAAACCACCGGGATCCGTGCACTTTGTAGGCATCTTCTTCAAAAGCATAGCCGACGCACTCTCGCCAACTTTAGTAATTTCATTATCAAGCAACCTATCCTTCTTTGTGCATAATTCCTTCATGAACTTAGCATACCTTGGCATTGTATTGATGGCCTCGATGAAGGGGATGTTGATTTCTATCTTCTTGAAGATATCCATGAGTGCCTTGTCTTGAGATTCCTTCTTGGACTTAGCAAAACGACTAGGAAAAGGAGGTGGAGTAGTAAAAGTAGGAACCGGTTCCTTGGATTGGGCGGTTGGTGTTGAATTCTCCTTTGGTACGGCTTCCTACTTGTCTTTGACTACCTCTTCACTAGCTTCTTCATGATGACTTGGACTCTCTACTTGTCTTCCACTTCTTAAAGTAACCGCATTAACATTCTCTCTTGGGTTCACAAATGGTTGTGAAGGAATATTTGTGGACGTTTGAGATTTCATCAAGTTCATATCGGTTGCCAGTTGTCCCATTTGAGTTTGTAAATCCTTGATTGCCGAACAAGTCCATTGTTCCAAAGCTTTGATTGCCGAATCGGTCTTTTGTTGGTTTTGTTGTAACATAGAAGTGAGACCTTGCATGCTTTTCATTATCACATTCAACTTGTCATCATTCGAAGAATCTTTCTCCTTGACTTGTTGTGGTTGGAATTGTTGTTGTTGAGGTTGGAAACGTGATTGTTGGAATCCACCTTGTTGCGCATATGGATTAGGATCCGCCACTTGCTTGTTTGCATAGCTAAAGTTGGGATGATCCTTCCAACCGGGATTGTAAGTATTTGAGTATGGATCGTACCTTGGCCTTTGATTTGGATATAAAGCATTTACTTGTTCGGTTTCATCATCTGGAATAATTACCGCGGCCAACCGTTGCACTACCCTCTCTATGTTGTTTAACCGGTGATCGGATTGTGAAGACGAGTCACTAACTTCATGCACCAACTTAACCATTGAATCACCTCTCGCATAGAATTGTTGCGAGTTTGCCTCCATACTTTCAATCAACTCGGTAGCTTCGGCCACCGTCTTGTTCACTAGTGCACCACCACCGACGGCGTCAAGAAGATATCTATCACTTGTTTGGAGACCTTCATAGAAGTATTGGATTATCATTGCATCACTAAATTGATGGTGCGGACAACTTTCCACCAATCTCTTGTACCGATCCCAACATTCATATAATGACTCTCCCACATGTTGTTTCATCCCACAAATATCCTTGCGAATTTGAGTAGCTTTCGATACGGGAAAATATCTCTCGAGGAAAATTTTCTTCATCCCATTCCATGTTGTGATACTTCCGGAAGGCAAATAGTACAACCATTCCTTAGCATTTCCCGCCAAAGAAAACGAAAAATCTTTCAACTTTTCTCCATCCGCATTAATATCCGGTGGAAGCATGGCCATGACTATGGTATTGAAGTCCATAAGATGTTTGTTTGGGTCTTCATTCACTATGCCATGAAACTTTGGTAATTCTCTAATCAACCCCGGATTGATCTTGAAAGTTGAGTTAGTTTGGATACACCATTATTGTGTGTCGAGCTTGTGAGAAGCTAGGTCCTTGAGTGTACGATCACCCATTGCTTCTTCTTCTATGTCCGAATCTGCGAACTCACTTGATGTAGAACGAGGAAGCGGAGTGTTAACTGCTCGAATGAAATCCTTTAGTTGAGTGCCGGATCGAATATGTATTGGACTCGGTCTTCCCTTTTTAACCATTCACCAAAGATATAGTACCTACAACAAGGTTCACAAAACTAAGTTAGATATGGTATAGAATCTAACAAAGCAAGAATAATGAAAAACAACTAAAATCGTCTGTTGCTCCCATGAAACGGCGCCAAAATTTGATGCGTGTCGTAACCACAACAAATTAATTAATACTTTACTACCTAATTAACAAGTAATATAGGGTAGTCAAGATCGATCCCACGAGGAGCAAGAGATTATTAGTTGTAAAATTGTCACAAAAGGGGGGTATTGGTTCTAAATTTTATAAGCAAAAGAAAGTAAATAAAGCAATCAAAAGTGTAAGTTGAAATCAATAAGAGAAAATAGATCAAGATATCCTTCTTCGCTGCAAAACAATGATTAAAGTTATGTTCTTTTCCACTTTTTATTAGTCATAGATTATCACCAACCGTAGGTATAACAGCTAGATCAGTGCTAACCCCTAAATCCCTTATATCACCGGACACGGAAGTTCTCGATTACCGGATTCTATTTACCAAACCACCTAGTAGTAGATCACCCAAGATGTAATTTAGTTAAACGCATTAAGATTTATGAATTTATTAGGTTGATATTAGTAGTTAGACTCTTAGATCAAGGTCCACTTGCTAACGTTGTTTTCACACACAATTTCTCCACGGAATCCCTCTGCAAGGTCTTGTGTTTTCTACTTATGTAAATAGTCAAGAAACGATTACTTATCCCCTAACTTTCACTAGCTTCCGATCAATTAACAAATCAATTTAGTTGGCCACCCAAACGACCTATCAATCAAGCATAAACATTAATATTAGCAAAAACAATCGATAATCATATGAAAAACTTCAAATTAGAATTGAAACAAAACTCAAACCATATATTAAGAACTAAGAATTCATCCTCAATCAATAAGAAAATTAGCTACTCATAGTTTGGAGTTCACACAATAATAATAATAATTAAGGAAGAAAGAAAAACTTATTGAAAAGATGATGGTTGCTCCTTCCTCCAATCCTTGTGAACTTTAAATCCTTCTCCAAAGTAGATGTGTCCCTTAACCTTGGGTCGTCTCCCGATAGTGTTAGCCTGGGAAATGACAATTACTCCCTTTTTGTTCAAATTGGGTGATTTCTTCTTCTTTGTCTCCGTGCGACTCCAGAGTACCTAATAACTCAAAAACACACGTAAAATACATAATTCACAAGAAAAATAGCAAAGAAAGCATAAACAATAGATAATAAATAGGTTGTATTCTACACCCTATCAGATCCCTTCACCGTCAAATCTCACAAGATACGGTCAACTTCAGACGAATCAGTTTCTACTATCCTCGATTCGGGTTCCACCATCTGAGGCTCAATTGGGATTTCCGCCACTTTCACTGAATTGGCAATCAATACTTCATAACCTGGAGGTGCAAGTGATTCATCGTCAAAAACTCCATGGTTGCTCATACTAATGGACCCATGATTCCCAACTTCGTCGTTAAGCACCTAATACGAAGATTACATGGGATTGGGATGGATCAAGCGTGGAAAATCAGTACGATCATAAAATTAAGAAAGTAAGTGAGCTAACATCATTTAAGTTCCTTATTATGCTTCTACGACATGTGAAAGAAGTACCAAAGTCATGAAACGCGTTTTCCGAACAAGCTCAGCTAAGGGAAATCTACACTTCCATATGTTCAATTACGAACTTGGAGAAATTGGAATCTAGCGTTGGGTTATGTACCATTCTCTTTGTATGGAAGTCACCTACATTTTTCCAATATATCACGGCAATCGGATGAATGAGCAAGGGGAGGTGACCAAAACATCAGACAACACGCAACCTGGAAAAGTTATGAAAACCTCCTGGAAGTTTAATATTTAGCGTTTATCACCCCTTAACAAGCTCAAAATCCGAAAAGCTTCTATGTTAAAGCATGGAAATTTTCTGGGCTTAAAGATACATATGCGGACCATCAAAATCCGAGTTCGTATGAGGATTCTACAACAATTCCAATGACGGGCGCCAATTAGGGTTTCAGAGTCTTCCCAACCAACTAGCACGCTCCCCTTTGCACCGGTCCCAACGCGCTAGCTTCTCAAACTTTGCGCCAAATCCTATCAGCTAGCATGCTCAACTTCTCAACTCGCGCCAACTACCCAATACTTCCAAGCTTCCTGTTTCCGTCAATTTGTGCCAACCTCCCGATTCGCGCAAAACTGCCAAGGACAAGGATTCCGAATCCAATTCGCATCTCAGAAGAAAAAAAAGGTCAGATAAATCTCCTCACTTCTCTTTCAGATTTTGTCTTGGCACCATCTTATGCTTACCTTGCAACAAAGCTCATGTTCCGATCTAAGCAGGGGACTTAATGTTGATGGTGGATTTTAGACAAGGGGTAAAATCGTAAAACCCCATGACCTAATATTGCCCGCAACACATTAACCGATAGCATTTAATTCAGGTGTAAATAATTAATAGGGGTATTTTTTCAAAATACCGGATTAGGGTTTTCGACACAAAACCATAATTTCAAACCAAGCCGCATATTGCGCACCATGGAAACGACGCCAAAACCAAACCCGCATACTGCGCACCATGGCAACTATGCCAAACCAAAGCCGCATACTGCGCGCCATGGAAACGACGCCAAAACCAAGTCGCATACTGCGCACCATGGAAACGATGCCAAAACCTAGCCGCATACTGCGCACCATGGAAACAACGCCAAAACCAAGACGCATACTGCGCACCATGGCAACGACGCCAAAACCAAACCACATACTGCACCCACAGGAAACCATGCCAAACTAAGCCTCTATGCCATTTGGCACATGCCAAAAATAGCGCCCTAGGATTGCAAACCATGCAACTAGGTCAACTTGTCCGTGTGTGCCATTGGAACATGCCAACACGCACCACTAGCCAATTTCTAAGCGTCCGTTTGGCACATGCCAAAAATAGCGCCCTAGGCTTGCAAACCATGCAACTAGGTCAACTTGTCCGTGTGTGCCATTGGCACATGCCAACACGCACCACTAGCCAATTTCTAAGCCCCTATGTTGTTTGGCAGATGCCACAAATAGCGACCTAGGCTTGCAAACCGTGCAACTAGGTCAATATGGCCGTGCGTTCCATTGGCACATGCCAAACACGCACCACTAGCCATTTTCCAAACTGCTACCAAGCCCAAAACTCAAGACCTAAGTGTCCGTGTGTGCCATTGGCACATGCCAACACACAAACCACTAGCCACTTTCTATTCCAAGTCGCTATGCCATTGGCACATGCCACAGTAGCGCCCGCAACTTGGCCAAAGTGGTCGTGCGTTCCATTGGCACATGCCAACACGCAACCACTAGCCAATCCCCATTCCAAGCCGCTATGCTATTGGCACATGCCAAAGTAGCGCTCGCAACTTGGACAAAGTGGCTGTACGTGCCATTGGCACATGCCAAACACGTTACCACTAGCCACTTTCTATTCCAAGGCATTCCGCACATGCCAAATGATCCACTAAGCGACTTTGGCGTTATCATCCGCACTCAAAGTACAACACGCAGCCAAGGCATTTCGCACATGCCAAATTCTCCACTAAGCGACTTTGGCATTGTCATCCGCACTCAAAGTACAACTCGCGATCGAGACATCCCGCACATTCCGCAACGCTTCACTAGCAACTTTGGCATAGCCACTTGCGCCAAACTCTCGAGACATCAACACAAACTGGGGGATGGTTTCTTAGGGTTTTGGTTTGGTGGTAACATCGTGCAGCATACGCTACGCACGCAATAAATCAAGGCGTGCAAGGAATGAATACGGTCAATTAAATAAGGAAATTTATGGTGAAATTGTTTTTCACCATAAATCCAACGGTTTCCACCTCCTCTGTTTTAATTGACACATTTACTCAACTCCTTAATGAGGCCAGGGTACGTTCAATCTCACTTGTATAAATAGGTTTCACCTATTCTGCCAAAAGACACAAGTCTTGGTCAGGAAAAATACAACACTATCAGATAGCAACTTGGCAAGCTCTCTCAAAAGCTTCCATCACTAGAAAGCTTCCGCAAGATTCTACACTTCTGATATAAGTCGAGATACTACCTAGCTAGAACTCTCTGATCTCATCACCCTTCTTCGCTATCCTCCCCAAATCAACCCTTTTCCTCCACTTTGTGACCGAAGCAAATCTGGAATGGCCATCTTCTTGGTTTAGGCCAGAATTGTACAAATTGATATCTCGAATCAAAAGTGCTCACGTGAAGCACATTTTTTTAAGGGTTTAAACCAGTCTCTCCACCATCGAATTTACCAAATTCGGCAGAGGTGATTTTCTCCCTAAATAGTAGGCATCCACAATGAGTTGCAACATTTCCGGTCCTGCACTTTGTCGGTCATATCATCTAATAGGGAGATGATTGAGACATTATGGCCTCTCATATCATCTGCCTCGTTAACTCGACTCAAGAGATGATTGTGGCCAAACTTAATGAGGCTAGTTGCATCCCAACAAGTGGATGCTCATACTATCTATCAAGATACATAGAGTTGGTATATGTTCCAGTTGCGGAATTGGACATGTCCAATAGAGTGAGCTACGTTGGTAATCAAAGTAAGGAAATGACTATAGGCAACCACAATAAGCGAAAATACTCGAAATCCAGTGATGCATCGGCAATAGCCTCTATGGCTTTGAACCCTTCGAAGAACAAGGGTAAGTTAGAACGGTGTGGAAGCTAAAATAGTTGTATCATGCTCCACGAGCATGCTTGCAAGGGAGAGTGAACGTGCATTTTCCTAGTGTAGTTGCAAAATAACCTACAACTACACCCTCAATAGAATTAGTAAAAACTCAAGAAGTTCTTGATGGTGAATGATAACTTTCTTATTAATTCTCTTCTAATGAGAATATTGAGGAAGATCTTGGTGATGAAGATGATAAATTTCCTGAGAAGGACTTTAGTTCTAATTCCAATACCCTTTATGACGAAGGAGATGATGATAATGATGTTGATGAAGGTGGAAATGAAGATTGCAGTATCCCAGAAACTTTTGCCTCAGCAATGGTTAGCATCTCTGAGGCTTTCCTCCATTCTTCTCGTGGATTAGGAAATTCTCCTACAGCGAATGCTCGCAAACTTATTGCGAAGGCTTGTAAAGTTCCTACTGTAATTGATAATAACTCCCTCAAAGGAATTTCAAGATTCGTCTCTCCTGCTTCATTATATGCTTTAGGTAGCATGGTAAGTTTCTTCTCTATTCCTTGTTTATTTCCCTTATTTTGTTGATTTCTAACCCCTTTTTTTAGTGATATTTTTGATATTTTTGTTGATTAAGAAGAAGTATATCTGATATTTTTGCAAGATAAGGCGATCTATTCCCATCATTTTCATGGACATTCTACATAATTGGCGCTAGAAGGAGGGGATTTGAAGAATTCCTGTACCAAAAAAATGACAAGAAGAAGAAACACATCAGAACCATTAACTAAAGTAAGAAGAAGTATAAGACTCGCAGGAGGAGAAGCAAATATAACAAGAGAACCTAGTAGGAGAAGGAGTAATCGAAGAAATCAAGCTCAACAAATAATAGATCATGATCGAGTGAGTATACACACTTGGAGAACTGATACACCATAGGAAGAAGATAGAGAACCACAAATCAGAGAAAATGGAAGGTTGATGGGAGGAACAATTCTTGAAAGAGAAAGGGAGATGTTAGAAACATTAAGACAAGGAATCCAAGAAGAACGAATGATCGAAGCTGAAGAACGTGCCAATTTAACAAGACAAAATCAAGAATTGAGGATGGAAAATGAGATGCTACAAAGAAGGAAATCTCAAAGTGTTGCAAGATCAAATGTTATGACGAAAGAGAAGGACAAAATTCAACGATAATCAATAATGAAAATAATATGCAAGAACAAGCGCAGAATCAAGGTGAAAGAAATCAAGAGAATCGTTTCATTTTAATACCAAACCACGAACAAAACATGGAGAATTTACCAACAAGGCCAAATCCTAGAGAAAGCAATCAGATAGAGAAAGCAATCAGAATCGAGAGGAAGAACATCAACTTATGGAAGAAACTGAGAGACAACAAGCAGTACATCAAAACAATCACGAAAATGGAGTAAGAAGATATGAAGAGGCTCGTAACAAACAAAATGTTGAGTATGAAAGAATTAAGAGAAGAATTGTAAATCAACAAACATAAGTAGAGAGTAATGAACCAAACTCTCGATTCAGAGTACAAACAAATCAAGAAGAAGTAAATCACAGAAGGAGGAGAAATGAAGAAGAAGAAATTCCTGATATTCGCATGAGAAGAATGAGAAGAATAGAAAGGGAAGAACAAGAATTCCAAGATACTCTGTGACTAAACAATTATGATAATTTAGAAATAAGATATTTGCAAAATTGTGCAAATGAAAACATTAATGAAGAATATGATAGAATGCGAAGGATCGCAAGGGAGGAAGCGCAAGAACGTAGAAGAAGAGAAGTTGCATTAAAAAGACCAATGGATGAGAGTTATGAGGCAAATGCACGGATTTTTCGAGAATTAGCAGAAATGAGAGGGATGATAAACAATTAAAGAGGAGGAGATAGAAGGCAATTAGATGAAGCAATAGAAGAAGCAATAGAAGAAGCTGCGAGGACTCCATTTGCTAGAGAAGTACAATTGGGAGGAATTCCACCAAAATGCAATTTGCCCACACTTACCAGTATCTTTGACGGGACTTCATGTGCTATTCAACACATTAAAGCATACATAAGATGCATGTTACAATGGGAGAATCATGATGCTGTGTTATGAAAGTACTTCGCATCGAGTTTAACAGGGGAAGCTTTAAAGTGGTTCGAAGGACTCCCTAAGAACACTATTACGTCATTCAATCATTTGCAAGCAACTTTCCTCGGAGCATATATCACAAATCACTCTTCACGGCTTGGTATTGAAGATGTATTTGGTTTAAAACAAAGAGTGGGTGAAAGTTTGAAGCATTTGGTAAGACGATGGAAGACTATGTGCGGTGATATGGCGGGCGCGTGGATGAGAGATACTTGATTCTGTCCTTCATAAATGCGATGTTCGCAACTAAACAATTATATGTTCAAATCTTCATAAGAAAGAATTCCATAATGATGACAGAGTTACGAGAATTGCAAGAAGAATACATTACACTAGAGTAAAAGCAAAACAGTATGGAGTCATATCCAGTAGTAAACACTAGCAATCAAGAGGGAGGAGAAAACTTACTTCCCAAAATAATCAATGTAGTAGCAGGTACTTCGCAAACATCCTCACAAACTTCTTCGCAAATTTCAGAAGATAAGAAAATCAATGATAGCCAACCAAAAATGGTAGCAATGGGTAGTAGAGATCAAGAAGAGTATGATAGAGAGAGGAATTTCTATAATCGAATAGGAAATAACCAAATTCCAAGATTAGATCAACAACAAGAAAATTATGGGGGACAAAGGCAAAATTATTTTGGACAAGGGAACCAGAGACAAAATTATAACAACGGTCAAGGAGGTCAAAGAATGGTAAGGGAAGAGATAAAGTTGCCACCTTTGAATACAAGTGTAGAAAAGATATGGCAAGCAATTATCCTAGTAGAGCATATACCAACTCCATGGAACATGGGAAAGGAACCACCAATGGGTCCAATAAGTCATGAATTTTGTTCATATCATCATTTTCATGGACATTCTACAAATAATTGCCATAATATCAAGAGGATAATCTTGCGAATGATTGATCAAGGAAAACTAAATCAATTTTTACTTAAGCGAGACACAATCGCAACAATTACCACAGGCTCCACCATAACTCGCAGGAGAACACAAAAAAAGAAAAGGAGAAAGAAATCCTACATATAGAAGTGGGATCAAAAGCAAGGAATGTTTTCTGTAATTCCATTGTTCATTCATATAAAACCATAGAGGATTTTCATGATAATGAGTTAAGCGGGTATATATGCGAGGGATGGTGAAGGAAAGGAAGTAATGAACATCGCAAAAATTTCACGACTTGAAGATTGGCGAAAACGTGAAATTTCTTTTGAAGCCACTGAAATTCCAGAAGGTTGTGAAGCACATGATAATCCATTGGTAGTAAGATTAGCAATCTACATGAATATGGAAGAAAACGAAGATGATATGGAGGAAGAATCAATTGGTCTTAATAGGATTTTGATTGATACGGAAGTTCTCATCAATATCCTCTTCTATTCTTCTTACAAAACTATGGGGGAAAAGATGCAGATTTAATACCTTCTACTTACAGAATTTATGGTTTTAATGGAACTGCCAACAATCCCAAAGGATAAGTGAGCATGCGAATTCCATTAAGTGGAATGCGAATCGAAATTGCTACGTTGTTGATGTCGAATCACCATATAATGCTTTGATAGGAAGACCATGGCTTCATGGAATTCTAGGCGTATCTTCCACTCTACATCAGTGCATAAAGTTTCCTCATATGAAGGGTATTGGAATTATCAAGGGTGATTGGGCTGAGGGAAAGAAATGTTACGATACAGAAGTAGAAGTTTGCGAAGGAAAAACTACTGAGAAGGAAAATTGGAGAAAAAGAGCAAAGGCTGTGAAAAGAAGTGAAAATTTAATGGTGGAGGATTAAGGGAAAAGAGAATAAAATTACGATGATAATCATACAAGAAATTTAAGATGATAATAAGGGGTTGTGATTTGCGAAGAAAGAAGAAGGAAAATAATAAAACAAGAAGGTAATCGATGTTTGCTCGTGGAAATGAGGTATGTGGCAAAACAAAATTTTTTATTTCGTGATAAATTTTACGAATATTGTTTGCTCGCAGGAAATTGGGAAAAGTAACGAATTTCAAAATCTATATTGCGATTAAACTTTCATTAATTTGTGAATAAAAGACCGCAATCTGTGATCAGCCTCCAAAAAAGAAAGAGAGCCGCAGAAAATTTTATACATGCAAACCTTTGTGGCGTACACCCTAGTTCGCGAAGCTATATTTCGTAAGAGGCAAAGTCCTAAAGTACGTCATTTAAGGGGGTACCTATAAACGTGGCTAAGGGTAACCGGAACACCACCAAGGGCCCTTAGTACATGGTAAAAATTTAGGGGTACAACCCAATAATGGGGTACCTATCCGGGTTAGACACCTTGGATTCTCACCTAATCTAGCGACATTACGCAATATAAAATGCGGTGTAAGAGGATTTAGGTTGGGCGACTAAGGCATACTTGTCTTTCCCAAGAAGTGCGAGAAAACGATCAAGGCGCCAATAACTCGTAATTAAATTTTGTATTAAATGATAATAATTAGGACTTTTATTAGTCACACAAATATTTGTTGATAATTATTTGAACAACAACAATTATAATCTAAAATGATATTTCCACCCAAAAATTCCACCACATCAAAAACAACCCCCCTAATTAATCACTCTTAAAATTTTGGTTGTCACTACTTTCGCAACAATTATACAAAATAACAATTTTATTTAATTTCTAAATATCAAAATTTATTTTATTTTTAATTTTTAATTTTCTTAATATTAGAAAAAAGGATCAAGACCAAGTCAACAAGTCATGACTTTGTATGACATTTGACTTTTAACAAATACCAACATTTTCTTTCGATTTTCTAACAAAACCACAACAAAAATTTACGCTTCTTAGAAAGAACGTGAAAATGACCATATTACCCTTACTTTCGGAATAAGTGCAATAAAAATTATAGAGACTGTGTAAATGACCAGAATACCCTTATTGAAAAAAAAATAAAGTAAAAATTACGGATTGTGAAAATGACCATATTACCCTTATTGGAAATAACTGCAATAATTTTTATGGGGACGTGAAAATGACGGACTTCAGATTATCGAAAATAAGTAAAGTAAAGATTACACACTTTGAAAAAACCATATTACCCTTCTTTGAAATAAGTGCAATAAATATTATGGAGACTAAGAAATAACCAAACTACCCATTAAGTGTAATAAGTAAAATAAATTTTCTGATTGGAAAAATGACCATCTTACCCTTATTAGAAATAGTCACGATAAATATTATGGAGACTCAGAAAATGACCAAACTACCCTTATCGAAAATAAGTAAAATAAATATTACAATTTGTGAAAATGACCATATTACCCTTAGGAATTTAGCGGAATAAATATTATGGAGACCATGAAAATGACTTGATTTGCCCTTATTGAAAATAATTAAAGTAATATTACACACTTTGAAAATGACCATATTACCCTTTTTGGAAATAAGTGCAATAAATATTATGGATATTGAGAAAATGACCAAACTACCCTTATTGAAAATAAAGAAAGTAAATACTACATCTTTGTGAAAATGACTAAACTACCCTTATTGAAAATAAATAAAGTAAATACTACATCTTTAATGAAAATGACCATATTACCCTTATTGGAAATAAATGGAATAAATATTAGGGAGACTGTGAAAATGTCCAAACTACCCTTATTGAAAATAAATAAAGTAAATATTACATACTGTGAAAATGACCATATTACCCTTATTGGAAATAAGTGCCACAAATATTATAGAGATTGTGAAAATGACCAGACTACCTTATCGAAAATAAGTAAAGTAAATATTACAGATTGTGAAAATGACCATATTACCCTTATTGGAAATAAATAGACTAAATATTAGGAGAGTGACAGAAAATGACCAAACTACCCTTATTGAAAATAAATAAAGTAAATATTACATCTCGCTAAAATGACCATATTACCCTTATTGGAAATAAATGCCATAAATATTATGAGGCTGTGAAAATGACGGACTACCCTTATCGAAAATAGGTAAAGTAATTAATTTAACAAGCAACGTTGAAAATGACCAAACTACCCTTATTGAAAATAAAAATTACAGATTGTGAAAATGACCATATTACCCTTATTGGAAATAAATAGACTAAATATTAGGGAGACTGTGAAAATGACCAAACTACCCTTATTGAAAATAAATAAAGTAAATATTACATCTTTGAAAATGACCATATTACCCTTATTGAAATAAATGCCATAAATATTACTGAGATGTGAAAATGACCGGACTACCCTTATCGAAAATAGGTAAAGTAATTCGTACAAACAAGAAAATGACCAAACTACCCTTATTGAAAATAAATATTACAATTGTGAAAATGACCATATTACCCTTATTGGAAATAAAGCAAATAAATATTATAAAGATCATGAAAATGACCAAACTACCCTTATTGAAAATAATTAAAGTAATTCGTATAGACTGTGAAAATGACCATATTGCCCTTATTGGAAAATTGTAATAAATATTATGGAGACTATGAAAATGACCAGACTACCCTTATCGAAAATAAGTAAAATAAATATTACAGACTGGGAAAATGACCATATTACCCTTATTGGAAATACGTGCAATAAATATTATGGAGTCTGGGAAATGACCAAACTACCCTTATTGAAAATAAATAAAGTAAATATTACAGAATGTGAAAATGACCATATTACCCTTATTAGAAATAAATGCAATAAATATTATGGAGACTGTGAAAATGACCAAACTACCCTTATTAAAAATCAATATAGTAAATATTACAAAATATGAAAATGACCATATTACCCTTATTGGACAAAAGTGCAATAGATATTATGGAGACTGTGAAAATAACCATACTACCCTTATCATAAATAAGTAAAGTAATTCTTATAGATTGTGAAAATGACCATATTACCCTTATTGGAAAAAGTGCAATAAATATTATGAAGAGACCCGTAAAAATGACCAAACTACCTTTATTGAAATTAATTAAAATAAATATTACTGAATGTGAAAATGACCATATTACCCCTATTGGAAATAAGTGCAATAAATATTATGGAGTCTTGAAATGACAAACTACCCATATTGAAAATAATCAAAATAAATATCCTGAGAATATGAAAATGACCATATTACCCTTATTGGAAATAAATTGCAATAAATATTATGGTCATTTTCTGACAATGAAGAATACTTTCCTTATTCATGATAAGGGTAGTATGGTCATTTTCACAAGCTCCATAATATTTATTGCACTTTTTCCAATAATGGTAATATGGTCATTTTCACAATCCAGAAGAATTACTTTACTTATTTATGATAAGGGTAGTATGGTCATTTTCACGTCTCCATATTATTTATCGCAATTTTTTTCCAATAAAAGTAATATGGTCATTTTTTGCAACTGTAAAATTACTTTACTTATTTCTGATAAGGGTAGTATGGTCATTTTCACTTTCTCCATAATCATAATTGCACTTTTTTTCCGATAAAGGTAATATGGTCATTTTCGTAATCTGTAATAATTATATTACTTATTTCTGGTAAGGGTAGTCTGGTCATTTTCACTGTCTCCATAATATTTATTGCACTTTTTCCGATAAGGGTAATATGGTCATTTTCTACAATCCGTAAGAATTAAGTTACTTATTTTTGATAAAAATAGTATGGTCATTTTCACCGATCTCCATAATATTTATTGCACTTTTTCCAATAAGGGTAATATGGTCATTTTAACAATCTATAATAATTATATTACTTATTTCTCGTAAGGGTAGTATGGTCATTTTCCTTGTCTCCATAATATTTATGCACTTTTCGATAGGGTAATATGGTCATTTTCATAATCTGAAGAATTACTTTACTAATTTATGATAAGGGTAGTATGGTCATTTTCACAATATCCATAATATTTATGGCAATTTTTACAATAAGGGCAATATGGTCATTTTCACGATCCGTAAGCATTACTTTACTTATATTATGATAAGGGTCATTTTCCTATCCGTAAAATTACTTTACTTATTTTTGATAAGGGTAGTATGGTCATTTTCCTTGTCTCCATAATATTTATTGCACTTTTTCCGATAAGGGTAATATGGTCATTTTCAAAATCCGTAAAATTACGTTACTTATTTTTGATAAGGGTAGTATGGTCATTTTCACTTGTCTCCATAATATTTATTGCACTTTTTCCAATAAGGGTAATATGGTCATTTTCACAATCCTAAGAATTCACGTTACGTATTTATGATAAGGGTAGTATGGTCATTTTTGATGCATAATATTTATTGCACTTTTTCCAATAAGGGTAATATGGTCATTTTCACAATCCGTAAGAATTACTTTACGTATTTATGATAAGTAGTATGGTCATTTTCATCTTCATAATATTTATTGCACTTTTTACAATAAAAGGGTAATATGGTCATTTTCACAATCATAAAATTACTTTACTCTAGTAATCTTTGAACCCGATATATTTAAGTCTTGATCATCAGACGAGAGACTCATGTCTAACTCTAGTAATCTTTGAACTTGTGTTGTTCATTGATATATTTCTTTCAGTTCATCAAAATGAAGACTAAGGTCTAACTCTAGTAATCTTTGAACATGTGATGTTCAATTTAAGATATATTTCTTCTCAAGTTCATCCAAGCGAGACTCATGTCTAACTCTAGTAATCTTTGAACTTTGTGATGTTCAATTTACGATATATATCTTCTCAAGTTCATCCTAATCAAGACTTCGAGTCCTAACTCTAAGTAATCTTTGAACATGTGATGTTCAATTTCTGATATTTCTTCTCAAGTTCATCCAAACGAGACTCATGTCTAACTCTAGTAATCTTTGAACTGTGGTGTTGAATTTGATATATTTCTTCTCAAGTTCATCCGAATGAAGACTCGTCTAACTCTAGTAATCTTTGAACTGTGATGTTCAATTACGATATATTTCGTCTCCAGATCATCCAATCGAAACTCGAGGTCTAACTCGTGATCTTTGAACATGTGATGTTCAATTTCTCGATATATTTCTTCTCAAGTTCATCCAAACGAGAGACTCATGTCTAACTCTAGTAATCTTTGGACACAGGGATGTTCAATTCGATATATTTCTTCTCAAGTTCATCCTAACCGAAGACTCGGGTCTAACACCAATAATCTTTGAACCTGTGATGTTCAATTTCGATATATTTTAAGTCTCGGATCATCCTGAATCGAAACTCATGTCGAACTCGGCAATCTTTGAACATGTGATGTTCAATTTCGATATATTTCTTCTCCAAGTTCATCCAAACGAGAGACTCATGTCTAACTCTAGTAATCTTTGAACTGTGATGTTCAATTTCGATATATTTCTTCTCAAGTTCATCCGAACTCAAGACTGGTCTAACTCTAGTAATCTTTGAACATGTGATGTTTAATTTCGATATATTTCTTCTCAAGTTCATCCAAATGAGAGACTCATGTCTAACTCTACAGTAATCTTTGGACTATGATGTTCAATTGATATATTTCTTCTCCAATTCATCCAATCAACCTAAGTCTAACACTTGTAATCTTTGAACCCATTGATGTTCAATTTCGATATATTTCGTCTCGGATCATCCAATCGAAAACTTCGAGGTCTAACTGCTGCAATCTTTGAACATGTGATGTTCAATTTACCGATATATTTCTTCTCAAGTTCATCCAAACGAGAGACTCATGTCTAACTCTAGTAATCTTTGGACATGTGATGTTCAATTGATATATTTCTTCTCAAGTTCATCCAATCAAGACTAGTCTAACATCAAAAATCTTTGAACCCTTTGATGTTCAATTCCTCATATATTTCTCGTCTCGGATCATCCTAATCGAAACTCAAATCTAACTGCAATCTTTGAACATGTGATGTTCAATTTCCGATATATTTCTTCTCAAGTTCATCCAAACGGAGACTCATGTCTAACTCTAGTTATCTTTGGACCTGTGATGTTCAATTCGATATATTTCTTCTCAAGTTCATCCCAATCAAGACTCGGAAGGGTACACGGTTGAGTCAAGAGTGTGTGTTATTTTCATCAATACACTTCTTGGTGAGGTTGAACCACATCTGCCATTTTTGACAAGTCTTGGCAAATGATGCACTTGGCCCAAAGATAACCCAAAGGGTGCAACCACGTAACTATAAACCCAATAGGCAAAAAAGATAAGAGGTTGCGATCAAAAGTCAAAGATTTTGTTGTTGGAAGAACAGGATGGGAAGAGCTAACCTTGTATGGTCGATGTACGCTTCCTTGAAGGGGCAACCAAGGGGAAGATAAAGTTTATGTTAATCTTAGAATATATTCCTTGCTCAAAGACCCTCCATTAGGGAGTTTGAGGAAACTATTTACTTTGATACGTGCTATAAGACGCAAATGTCACGAGGCTTCTTGTTTGCGAAAACATAAAGGCTTGTCATATTTGTGCAACAAATGAAATTCTGCGAGCATTCTAAAAAAAAAAAAAAAAAAAAAAAGGAAAAAATACAAAAAGAACTCGCAGAATAAAGAAGTTAAGATGAGATCAATGGGTTATTACATGAAAGTGTAAAAACGTCCTGCGATTTTATCGCAAGACGATAATGTCACGAGGTTGTATATTCTCAAGAATGTTCAGACTTGTCATATTATCGCAAATACAAAAATTTACTACAAAAGATGTGGCAAAATAAGACCTTTACTTAGGAAGGCATGATAAGACCACATAAATTATACAAGAATATACATTATGAAGATCTGAAAAGAAGACAACTTCGTCGATATCATTGAAGAAATTTTACAAGAATATACATCATGAAGTTTTGAAGATAAGACAGCTTCGTTAATATCATTGAAGATTTTTACAAGAAGTCCTATCAAAGAAGATAACATCATTGAATAATTTTCACGAAGACTTAACAAAAGATGCGAATTTGATAGCAATCAAATACAGATAAGTTCATACTCGTAAAATGTTACGAGAATTAAATACTTATTATACTTCTCCATATATTGAATATTTCTCCACAAATTCAATACTATTTATACTTCTTCAAGAATATATCATATTTATTATACTTCTTCAACGGATATTTAATTTTGCGAAGGTTAAGTACTTATTATACTTCTTCATACAATGAGTAATAATTCTTATACTTCTTCATATATTGGGCAATTTGTCATGAATTGAATGCTGCTAATACTTCTTCAAAGATATTTTATACTTCTTATAGTTCTTAAGGGTATTTCATATTTCGTATACTTCATACTTCTTATACTTCAAGGGGAGATTTATTATTTACTTCGCAACATTCCGCAAAAGGCAAAAGGCTTATATTTCTTATACTTCGAAGGGAGAATTTTTTATTCATAATCACAATAAGAAGAAACTTCGTAAGATAAATTGAGAAGGATATTCTAATACTTCCAGAGATAGTTGATCATTTGAAGAGCAATAATAAGGGGAAAGGGAATACTAGGCTAAGTCTTTAAGATATATTATTTCTCTCCACATGATCAAGTTATGCGAATAAGGGAAACAATCAATCAAAGAAAGATTAATTCAAATTAAGCTTTGAAAAAGAAATTGTTGGATTGATTAAAAGTGCAATCAAGAAGAAAGTGTTGTATTGAAAAGAAACAGAACATACATACAAAAAAGAGTGAAGTTACAGAACAGATATACAAAAAAAGAGTGAAGTTATTTTTCAGGCGATCTATTCCCATCAAAATGATCTTCTTCTTCAACTTCACTATCATCTTCAACTTCACTTTCGAGAGATTTCCATATGGAGTATCTTGAGAATTTCTTCGAAAGAAGCGTATGGTACTTCTTGAGAGGAATTTCATTGTCTTCGCAAATCTTGCGAGTCATCTTAGCTCGAAAACGCTTGACATATAAACTATGGTTATCTTTGGGAAATTAGAAGCTGAGATCTCAAATCAGAAATTTTATTATTACGATTAGCAAGGATAGTTTCCAGATCGTTATTCATCTTCGCATAATTTTATGCAGCAAGGAGAGAAATTAAGGAATTGGTTAGCAAATTACGAAGGAAAAGTAATCAAAATAATTACCATCGCAAATAATTTACCTTCTAGTTGCTTCTTATCATTACGAAGAGAAGAATTTTCAAGCTTTAATTGATTATTCTCCTCAAGAAGAGAAGAATTATCAATTGTGATGCTCGCAGATTGTGAATTATCTTCGTGACGGGATATTAATTCTGCGTTATCAATACTTAAATCCTCTACTTTCTGACGGAGATTTGAATTTTCAACCTCTAACTTCTTACAACGATTCAAAGTTTTCTTCTCATCAATAGAATGACGTCTTTCCCAATCGAAGCAGCTTTGCACAACTAACTCTTCCAACCTAAATAAGAAAAAAGGGGTTAGAAATCAACAAAATAAGGGAAATAAACAAGGAATAGATAAGAAACTTACCATGCTACCTAAAGCATATAATGAATCAGGAGAGACGAATCTTGAAATTCCTTTGAGGGAGTTATTATCAATTACAATAGGAACTTTACAAGCCTTCGCAATAAGTTTGCGAGCATTCGCTGTAGGAGAATTTCCTAATCCACGAGAAGAATGGAGGAAAGCCTCAGAGATGCTAACCATTGCTGAGGCAAAAGTTTCGGGATACTTTGCAATCTTCATTTCCACCTTCATCAACATCATTATCATCATGTCCTTCGTCAGAAAGGGTATCGGAATTAGAACTAAAGTCCTTCTCAGGAAATTTATCATCTTCATCACCAAGATCTTCCTCCATATTCTCATTAGAAGAAATTACATTGGAATGAGACTTGGTTGAGAGTTTCTTCTTTTTCCTCCTCTCGTAAAAAACATCTTGAAGTTTTCTTTTCCCTTTGCTAAGAGCATCATCTTGACTACCAGAAGCTTGGGTAACCTTCGCAGAACGAAGAGTTTGTTGTCTTGCAGGAAACCTTTTAGAAGAAGTAGAACTCTTATTTTCACTCGCAGCAACCTCAGGAAGAAGTGGAACCTGCAAATTCAAATAAGGATAAGAAACAGAGGAAACAATATATTGTTTAGAAAAATACAAGAGTGTTTCTTACCTCATTTGAAATTAAAGGGTAACAAAAAGATAAGGAGATGGAAGTACATACATTTCTAAAAACCCAAGGTTGATAATGGCGGTTACGAAGGTTCGAAGGAAGTTCTACTATCCCAGAAATATAAGAACCCGATAATATTAAAGGGTACTTATACCAATATTCATCATTAGAACGACGAGGTGTCTTATTATTTCCTGAAGCATAGTCAATATCGTGCATGAGAAGATCATTTGCTGCGATATTAGCTTTACGATGAAGACGAACACCCCAACGATTATCTTCTTTCCTCGCAGAATTAGTGTGTAATTTTTGAAGAAACCCTCAACTTGTATAATGCAGCAACAATTTCCATATTTTCAAATCCAGGTTTCCTAAGATCAACTGAGTACAAAGATTTCCCAAAAGCGGCACGATTTGCGAATTCAACTAAGAGGCGAATACAATCACCAGTCAATTGGTAAATGGCACAAGAAAAATTGGGGTGGGAAATAATTTCATAGAATAGAGGAAAGTTAACATCATAAAGAGGAAGACATGCGAGGATTTGACCTCGTGAGATTAAAATTTTCTGATCATCCCAAACATAGTTGGTAAAGAGCTTCACACAGAGAGAAGATTTATTATCATAACCTTCAATCTCAGAGAGAATGAGATCCCTATCAGCAAGTTCCGCATTAATATGTTCAATAGTTTTCTTCTTTGGTGCCATTGAATATAAGAGGGAAAATAGAAAGGAAAAAAGATAAAAGAGATTGCAGAGGCAGAAGTGGTGAAGAAGATGAGTAAGATAAGAGAATAAAAAGCAAAAACAAAGGATAATATTTATAAATAGAGAGAGTTTGATAAAGATAGAAACTCATTAATACGAGTAAGCGTGAACGGTTGAAAAGAACGGTTACGAAGAAACGTGTCAAAAAGATAAGGGAAAAGTAAAAAGACGTGTTGCGAACTTGATGGGTGGTAATAACTACACTAAATTTACGAGAATAGGGATTCTCATGACATTTCTTCTTCATAGAATTGACATGAGAAGAGGAAAGATGTAGGTACTGAATATCGCAAGATAATAGTTCACGAGTATCGTAATAAATAAAGGAGGAAAGAGTTATAAAATGATACGATGATAGAAGTAGCGCGGAGAAATATGAAGTTTTGCGAGGATGAAATAATTTTGCGAGAATGAATTGCGATACTTCGCAATTCATATACAGCTGTATAAGTTTTACTATAAATAGGAGTTCAAATGTAAAATTCGAGAGGTTCTTTTAGTGAGTGTAAGAAATTATCTTAGGAAAGAGAATAGAAAAAGTTGTAACTATTCTAGTTCCATTTTGATAATTCTATGTAATCAATTAAGAGAATTAATAAGAAAGTTATCATTCACTATCAAGAACTTCTTGAGTTTTTACTAATTCTATTGAGGGTGTAGTTGTAGGTTATTCTGCAACTACACCTAGCTTCAAGGGCCTGATCGTAGATTCATCATGACGCATCGGGGAAGTTATGGCTTGCGGAGCAACACGCCAGGAGTAATTTTCCGGTCAGTCACACTATCCGCATCAAACACAGGGGAGGATAAGGAACTACAATTGGCACGAGAAGAACGACGACAAGCAAGATTGCTCACAGAGCATCCGTTAGTTGTTGATCGAAAAGAGGGGAAATACTTTGACATGTTCGACTAGGAAAATGGAAGGTAGCACATGCTACACAGGCTGCACAAGCGGTACAAGTAACTCTACCGAACGATCAATCCAACCACGAAAACACAGATCCAACCTTGGTAGAAATCTTGGCAAACCAAATAATGAAGGACACAATAATGATGGAGTTACAATAAATACATCAAGCACTCAAGCAGGAGAACCTACGACTTCGATACAAGGTGGGAGATCGCGAGTATCATCCAGCAGGGGAGAATCTAGAGACAACACCATGACCCTAGCAAGACACACTCACAATTTGTCCCTGCAACAGAAGATCACACCCGATCCAGCGCGTGAGCCAATGATGAGATATGGGAAGCATTATGACTCAACATCCGAGGAAGAGCCACCCCAAGAATTAAAGATCCGACGCAGCCAAGGAAGATAAGCTCAGGAAACTCGAAGACATGGTCAGAAAAATGACAGGGGATAGGGAAATAAACAAAGTTGATGAGGTGATCAACGAAGCAGAAAAGACCCCTTTCACTGGGGAATAAGAGCAAGAACCCTTCCCACCTTTACATCGTGATTCTATGGAATTGGACATGCAGTTGAACATGTCAAATTGTACATTATATGTTTGTTGCAATGGAAGAACATTAATGTGGTTATGTGCAAGTTATTTCTGGCAATTTTAGAAGGGGGGGCTAAGAATTAGTTATACACCCTACCCGAAGAATACATAGGATACTACGCCATGTTTGTAGAAACATTTCTCAAGACCTACATGCACAATAACATAGCCAGGCCAAGAGTGAACAAACTGTGTCCCATGACTAGAAGATTCAGGGAACCTTTGAGGTCCTTGACTAGCAGGTGGACAAAGTTATATACCGATATCGGGAAAGTTCCAGTTGACCAGAAAATATTCGGTTTTGAAAATTCCATCGGGAAGAAGGATCCTATTTGGGTAGTTATGTACACCGATAATCCACATACTTTGAAGGACATGAGAAAAATGCAGGAGCATTATATTGCTCTAAAAAAATACAAAAGGGAGTGCACATGATAAAAGCGTTCAAGAGACAAGTAAAGCGGAGGAAACAGTCCCGAAAGAAGTAGTGAAATGATCCGAGAAGAGATCGGGACCTCAGAAAAAAGGCATATGGAAGAAGGAATGGTATAAAAATGGAAGAAGCCTCGTTACGAGACAAAATTATATACACCATTAAACACATCATTGGAGGAGATTTTCAAGGATGTGGAGAAAAGAAATGACATCCGATATCTTAAGTCCCGAGGAATACAATTTGACAAAATCAAAGAATCAACACGAGTTTTGTAGTTACACCAGTTCCGAGGTCATTCAAAAAATAATTGTCGATATGTGAAGGATATCATCTAACACCTTATTCAGGACGGCCTTTTAAAGTAATTTATAAAGGAAACCCCTTATATTCGATGCACCGGTACATCAATTTCGTATCGTCCGCGGAACACAGTTTCTCTGTAATACAATTTCACATTCAGCTCCTACAGGACCAAATCATGACACATATTCACAAAAGAGATAGATTGGGAAAGAAAATCTTCAGTATAGCAAAGACATTGCCAATGGAAGAAAAGATGATGCAACCGATCACATTTTCTACAAAGGATGTTCCTATGAATGGACAAGCAAATGGACATCCTCTTGTTATCACCTTGATGGATTAATAATGGTGGTGAAGAGAATACTCGTGGATAGTGGAAGTTCGGTAGAAGTTCTCTTTTATAACACCTTTAAGAGGATACAGTTATCGGTCGACATCTTAATTTCATCGACTTATAGCATCAATAGTTTTAATGGAATGATAACAAAATCCAAAGGAGAAGAGTCACCCTAAGAGTTTTGGATGAGGCTGATTCTTTAGATACACTCACCACCTTCTGTGAAGTGGATGTCGTCTCTCCATATATGAAGCAATCATAGGAAGACCATGGATCGCAGGTATCAAAGGGGTCACCTCAGCTTATGATCAAAGGTTAAAGTTCTCGACCAAAAAAAGAATAACTGAAGTGGTTGGAGATCCCCAAGCCACTCGACACTGTATCCAAATGGAAATCCAGCAAAACGAAGATAAACATGCGAGATTACATCGCAATAGAAACAAAGCGAAGGACGCCAAAGCCAACCAAGAACTGGAAAAAGTGATTTCACAGGAGGTCATGTCATATGAATCCGGGGAGGACAGGATAGCATAGAAATCAAAGGTAGCACCACCTATCAAAGACCCGAAACCAAATTTCACGGCCCTAGAACCAATTCGGGAGATAAATTTGGGGACAAAATAAGAACCGAAACTGGTGAAGATAGGGTTATTTTTATCAGAATAGGAAGCGAGCCGACTGAAAATTTTGCTAAGAGAGCACATAGATGTGTTTGCATGGATAATTAACGACATGGAGTGGATCGAACCAGAAATTTGTTGTCACCATCTAAGAATCGACCCAAAGTTCAAGCCGGTTCCACAAAAAATTAGAAGAATAGCTCATCAACTGCGGCGGCGGTAGAAGTAGAATTAAAGAAAATCCAGTCGGGAGGAATAATACGAAAAGCACATTACCTAATATGGATTTTAGTGACTTTAACCGGTGGGGTCCGAATCTGCATCGACTTTAGTGACTTCAACAAAGCCTGTCCCAAGGGTAGTTTCCCACTCACGAACATCCGATCAGTTGGTGGAAGCAATCACAAGACATAAAGCAATGTCATTAATGGATGGTTATTCAGGTTATAACCAACTTATGGTTCTTTTGGAACTATTTCTATGAAATTTCTTGTGAGAATTTATTCTTGCTTTTGAGAAGGATAACTACGGTTTGGTATTGCAAATATTGTGACTACACAAGCTATTTCCAACGATTTTCATCTTGTATGATTTTAGATTTATTTATTTAAATTCTAGAGTTTTTGGAAGATGAACTTGCAGTACGTAATCATTATTGGTTTAATATATTGCAAAGAGTTAGGGATGCACTATGACTCTCAACTGAAGAGTGAAAAACAGTTGTGCAGCAGCCTGAAATTGAGAGATAGAAAAGTGACATGGGTTAGGGGTTCACAATGAATCAAAGAATTGAGAAGGTGGTTGAAGTTTTTAGGGTTTAAAATATGAGAGAAGAAGAGGATGAAACGGTAGTTGTAGTTTAAAATTTTGAATGTAGATAAAAAAAGGGATCTATTGATAATCGAAAGACTGAATTATGCTACAAACATTGTTGATGGTTTAATTTTTTTGATGATGATCAGTAATTATGGAACTGAAGAGGGTTGAAGGAATAAGGTCAAGAGAAGGAATTAGGGTTTCGATTTGCATAGAGAAGACGAAGTTGTTGCTGTTAAATGAAGTACAACGAGGAGTTATGCTCGAGATTCAAAATGATTGATGAATTGGAAGTGAAATTAGGGTCTCTGAGATGAAATTTAGATTAGTATTGAGTTAGATTGTGAACTATCAAAGAGGATGATGGGTTAAATCGATAAGATCATTATGTTGTTGCTACAATTGATGAAAATAGAGATGTTTAATTACAGGGGTCAATTTGGTATAGAAGATTCAGATAAGATAAAGTTGGATTGTTGTGATGTTGTTGGAATAAAAAATGAAAGAATCCGAGAAAATTGGTGTTGATGTTCATGGGTTTGAGTGAAAAATGAAGATATTTTTGGCGGTGATAGGAAGGATGAGTTGTTATTGTATGAGATGATGAATGCTGCTTGAAACTACTTAGATGTATGTTAGGATCTGAATGTGTGAAATACAGTGAAAACTAAAGAAAAATAGGACGAAATATAGCTTGGAATTTCCCTTAATTAAACTTTTGTTGGTTGTGTTTTTAATTTGTGTATGTTACACTGTTATTATGACTTCCTGAATCAGGTAAAAACTCGGTACCATTAGAACCAGACCGATATCACAGATACCACCATACATGTATTAGGACCAGTACATAAAACAAGTACCGGGTTTTGGGGAAACAAGGACTGTACTGGCCCATGTGTGCATCCCTAGTTTTTACTTTTAAATACATATGTATAAGGCTAGTTGACATTGAATGCCATATTAGTAATAACAGGGTTAGAATATTTTATAGCTTTGTGACCAACCAAAAGGAAGCCTTTTCTTTAATATAGTATATATATATATATATAAGATAAGATAAGATGATATGGCTAAAATTTTCAAGGACCAATCCGAGGAACTCGAAGAACTCGAAATTTATCGGGGTCTTTCCATGGGAAAGACTTTCATGAGTTTCACATGCTAGACAATGGATTTTTAGTTGTAACTTGGGTTGAGCAAGCCTTCTAACCCGACCAACCCAACCAAGTCCCATCCTTAACCACTCCTTTGCCCCTAAACTGGATGACGGGGGTGAAAGAGATAGTTAGTAAAGCATCGAGGGGGATGGGGCTTAGGCTCAATATTTAAACTTTCCATGAAGGATACTCAACCTTGTTGATTGGAGATTCCAAGATCAAGGTCTCGAATAAGACAACTAATTTATGGTGGGTAAAGGTAAACACTATCAGAGAATTTCATTCTTTGTCCTTCCCTATGGTGTTGATGTGATAATGTGACTGCATGTGGAGGATGACTTTTAAATAAGTCTTAATGAGTTCCATAGTTTCAATTTAAGATTGAAGTGGAGTGTAGCAGTAAACACTCTTAATGGAACTCACTTATCTGAATGTGGAAGTGGGGCCGCTTCCTATGAGAATTGAGCCAATTCTCTAGAGAATTCTGAGAAACAGGATATGTCCAGGGACAAATTGGACAAAACGACACGAACTTAGCAACACCAGGAGAATATCATGCGTGGTTGTTGTCGCGAATTACACCAACGCTATCAGTTCAAGACTAGGTTCACTGTTTAGCGAGTAGTTCCGGTAACTTCTCACTAAGTAAGGGTTCAAGACCTCATGGACACCTTTGCCTAAATGGTGTTTTCCTTACTTTTTTTTTTTTTTTTTGTTTTCCTAGATTTCATTCATGTGGGGGATTGTTGGAGAAAAATAAGTTTTAATAAAATGTTTTATGGTCTTGGTGTGGTCTGATCTAATGACCTAAGGGTCTAAGGATACTCACTCATTTTTTGGGTGAATGAAGTGGAACCTTTAGTCCCACATTGTGGAAAACTAAAGAGGAGATCTACTATATAATCATACTCTTATGTATGTTTTGTAAAACGTGGGTGGAGTGAGTGGGAAAAAACACATATTTTCACCTATGGATATGCGCGTATACCATATACCAAGTCCCATTTTTAATAGAATTTATTTTTGCGAGTTTTTCTTTAAGAAACAATTTCCAAAATTAATTTCTCTAAAGTGTTTTATTTATGGGTCCAATTTTAATTGTTTTTGAAGAAAACTAAAACCTAACTTGATTTGCAAGTATCTTATCCTTTAAATACAACTCGAAATTCTATTTTCATAGTACACCGAAATTCTTCTTTGGCTCTAGGGTTTCTCCATACGTTTTTACTTCATCCCTGTTGCTAAGTTCGAAGAGAGGGTAACTTGTGTTGTGCTAATTCAAGTTATATCATGTAATCTTATCCTGGACACATCTTCGCTGTGAGGGGTTTAGGATTACTCAACTCGAGTATACCCGTGAACTAATGTGTTAAGGACAACTTGTTGAACCTGTGATTGTGCCTTCATCAAGTTATTTCGGTAGAGTTGTTTCGGATTAGTTATTTACATATTATTTTGATACGTCTAACGTACTGTTCATTGTTGCAAGATTCCAACACAAGGTAGTTGTGTGTCGCTATAAATATAACTCCCTACTACTCAATTCTTCGCAACATACATATCAAAACAAAGCCAAAACGCGGACCATAAAGATCCAACAGCACTTCTTCCCCTCTATTACTCGCTCTTTCTTATTTTTTTAGATACTGCTACTCTTATGTTAACTTCTCATGGAAGCCCAACGGAATGTGACATTTGAACCTGAACCATGAAGATATATATGCCTAAGGAGCTGTATGGTGCTATACGTGTCAAGACGGATATATGGTGCTATAAATATAGTGGGAATGTTATTTATTCCCTTACTATCCATGGGTCATGTACAAACACCCTTATGGGTCTTTACAAATACCCCTAAATGCATAATTGAAATTAGGGATAAAAAAATAATTCACCTAATCCCCTTTTTAACCTTTACTTCTTATACTTTATCTTCTTCTTTATTCTCACTCGAGAAAAAACAATGAAACTCTCTCCATCTCCATCTCCGTCTCCACTACAACCACCAGCACCATCTTCGCCTCCGCCACCACCATCTTCATCCCTGCCATTATCATCTTTGTCACTAACCAAACCACCACCTATAGCACCACACCCAACTCTTAAATAATCGATTTTGATTTAGATACAAAACTAATCTGCAAATCAACGAGAAAATAGTCTTCAAAACTTAGATCCGGTGAGGAATCGACGAGAAAACAATCTTCAGCGAGAAATCAACACCACCACCACCGTTAGAATGACGACCACCATCGTTTCAACAACAACAACTTCCTTTTCCAGATAAAAATGAAAAATAAGGTATGATTTAGAGATTTGAAATTAAAAATCAAATCAGAAACTAATTTTTCAGATTCAACAATTTAGAGTTTAATGTTTCAATTTCTGAAATTTTTGAATCTTTGTTGCACAGATTTATCAAATGGAGATGGATTCTTAATGGATCGATATGAATCGATTGTGTATTGGTAATTTTTACATTACAAAGGTCAGATTCAAATCATGAGGTGGAGTTTCAAGACAAAATGGGTTCTCAGGAAGCATATTCGAATAAGGTTAAATGGATTTGTGTGGTGGATGTATAGGTCTCAGTTATGAGATGGAAGTTGCTGGCGGTGTTTGGTGGTCAAATGGGTGTTGATTGGTTTGGTTTTGAGTTCGAGTTGGTGGTGTTCTGGGTGATTTTGGGATAACAAAACAAATGAAGGAATGAGATGTTGCTGCTACGGTTATGAGATTGAAACTCACAGAGAATTAGATATGGTTTGAATGATGGAAAATGGTGTTCATGGCTGCAACAATTTCTTTTTCTCACATTTCTCTACAGTTTAAAACAACATGAAGAAGGAGAGATACAATAGAGGGCTTGTATTAATTTTCTCGAGTTGAATTCATTAGCAGGAAGGAATATATAGATGTGTATTGTCTGTGTCGTGTTTTTTACAAGCATGTTGTTGATCATATGATGGTAAGAGCACTATCAAAAATTAGCATGTTGAATGATTAATTGGATTAAATTTGTTTAGTATTTTAGAAATGATATGTTGATTGAATGTAGACTGTGTACGTGTTTTTTACAGATTGATTTTGAGTTTCCATAGTCATGTTGTGTTGGCAGTACAAGAAGCAACTGAAGCCTACTTGGTTTTGTTTGAGGATACCAATCTTGTGTGCCATCCCTGGTATCATGCCCAAGTATATTCTGCTTGCATTACAACTGCATCCTTATTGAATGAATGTCATGGGATTCAGAATCCACTTAAGGATTCTCATTCTTGTTTTAACAATTTTAAGTTGTTGTTATAGCCAGTTAAAATGGCGGATATTAGGTGAATGTACAGGGTTGTTGAGATTCCAAATTTCATTGTTTGCAGCAATGCTGGAGGTAGTGTATGTCGCAATGGAAGTGGTTCGTTGTGTTAGCAGTTGTGGTGATGGTAGTGGATGTTGCAGTTGTGGTGGGGGTAGTTGCGTGAGACAATATGAACTTGTGTTGGATGGGCGCAAACTATTAGGTATGTATGTGATACAGACCATGAACATCCGTGTAGTTTTATATATCAGTAGGTGTAGTTTTATATGCATGAATCTGTGGTGCAATGGTAGCAAAACTGTCTGTATGTCAGTAAATGTGTGTTCGACTCACACTAGGTTGACTCATTTTTTGGAGGCAACTTGGGCTAGTTGCTTTCGTTTTGAAGACAACTTTGGGCTAGTTGCCTCCAAATATGGAGGAAACTTGGGCTAGTTGCTTTCACCTATCAAGACAACTTGACCAAGTTGCTTATAATATTTGAAGACAACTTGTGCTAGTTGCTTCCAACTTTGAAGACAACTTGACCAAGTTGCTTTCACTTTTGGAGGCAACTTGAGCTAGTTGATTCCAGATTGGAGGCAACTTGAGCTAGTTTATTCCAGTTCGGAGGCAATTGGGTTATGTTTTTGGGTTAATTTATTCATCTGAAATTATCTTATATATATATATATATCTTAGAGTATTTGTGACGAATTTGTGGTGCAATAGTAACACATGGTTGTGTTGAGTTGCTGACGATGGTTGTGCTGATGGTGCTCATACTTTAAAGTCAAGAGAGTAGATGAATGCTTAGGAAGTTGTAGGTACCGAATATCGCAAGAGGTTGGGTTGTGAATATAACAATGTTTATAAAAGGAAAGTGTCTCAAAATAACACGATGATAGAAGATACGTGGGAGAAGAATGGAAAGTTTGCGAGATAAAATAAGATTGCGATCATAAGTTACGATGCTTCGTAAGTTATTACAGTTGTAAATATTTCACTATAAATAGTAGTTCAAATGTAAAATTCGAGAGGTTCTTTTAGTGAGTGTGAAAAAATATTAAAGGAGAGAGAATAGAAAAAGTTGTAACTATTCTAATTCCATTTAGATATTTCTTGTGATCAATTGAGAGCATTAATAAGAAAATTGTTATTCATCATCATGAACTTCTTAAGTTTACTAATTCTACAGAGGGTGTAGTTGTAGGATATTCTGCAACTACATAATTGGCGCTAGAAACAGGGATTTGAAGATTGTTCTAGCAAAAATTCTAGGGAGTTTTGAAAATCTGAAATGGCTAGAAGAAGAAATACATCAGAACCATTGACTGCAGTAATAAGAAGTGTAAGGCTTGCAAGTGGAGAAGCAAATGTAACAGGAGAACCTAGTAGGATAAGGAATAATCAAAGAAATCAAATTCAACAAACAGAAGATCATGATCGAGTGAGTATACACACTTGGAGAACTGATACACCAGCAGAAACATACAGAGAACCACAAATTATAGAAAATGGGAGATTAATGGGAGGAACAACTCGTGAAAGAGAAAGGGAGATGTTAGAAACATTGAGACAAGAAATTCAAGAAGAAAGAAGGTTTGAAGCTGAAGAACGTGCCAATCTAACAAGACAGAATCAAGAATTGAGAAGGGAAAATGAGATGTTACAAAGGAGAAAATCTCAAAGTGTTGTAAGATCAAATGCTAGACCAAGAAGAGAAGAACAAAATTCGCCAACAATCAATAGTGAAAATGAGATGCAAGAACAAGCACATAATCAAGTTGAAAGAAATCGAGAGAATCGTTTCATTCTAGTGCCAAATCACGAACAAAATATGGAGAATTTACAAACAGAACCACTTCCAAGGGAAAATAATCAGAATGGTGAAGAAAATCAAGAGGAAGAGCGGCAACTCGTGGAAGAAATTGAGAGACAACAAGCTATGCATCAAAACAATTACGAAGATGGAGTAAGAAGACGTGAACAAGCTCGCAACAATCAAAATCTTGGGTGTGATAGAATTCGGAGGAAGATTGGGAATCAACGAGAAGAAATAATAAGGAGCGAACCAAATCTTCGAATCAGAGTTCAGGAAAACCAGGAAGAAATAAATCACAGAAGAAGGAGAAATGAAGAAGAAGAAATTCCAGATATTCATATGAGAAGGATGAGGAGAACAGAAATGGAAGAACAAGAATTTCAAAATGCTCTGCAACAAAACAATTGTGACAATTTGGAAAGGAGATATTTTCAAAATCATGCAAATGAAAACATTAATGAAGAGTATGATAGAATGCGAAGAATCGCAAGAGAGGAGATGCAAGAACGTAGAAGAAGAGAAGCTACGTTGAAGAGGCCAATAGAGGAGAATTCTGAAGCAAATGCACGAATCTTTCGAGAATTAGAGGAAATGAGAGGAATGATAAGCAGTAGAGAAGGAGGAGATAGAAGAAAATTAGATGAAGCAATAGAAGAAGCTGCGAGGACTCCTTTTTCTAGAGAGGTACAGTTGGGAGGGATTCCACCAAAGTGCAATATTCCTACGTTAACTAGCATCTTTGACGGGAATTCATGTGTTATTCAGCATATTAAAGCATATGTAAGATGCATGCTACAATGGGAGAATCATGATGTTGTATTATGCAAGTACTTCGCATCAAGTTTAACAGAAGAAGCTCTAAAATGGTTCGAAGGACTTCCCAAGAACACTATTACATCATTTAATCATTTACAAGTAACTTTCTTAGGAGCATATATCACGAATCATTCCTCGCGACTTGGCATTGAAGATGTGTTTGGTTTAAAACAAAGAATTGGTGAAAGTTTGAAGCATTTGGTAAGAAGATGGAAAACTATGTGCAGTGATATGGCAGGACGTGTGGATGAGAGATACCTGATTTTGTCTTTCATAAATGCGATGTTCACAACTGAACAATTATATGTTCAAGTCTTCAGAAGAAAGAATTCTATTATGATGACAGAATTGCGAGAATTGCAAGAGGAGTACATTACATTAGAAGAAAAGCAAAACAATATGGAGTCATATCCAGTGGTAAACACCAACAATCAAGACATAGGAGCAAACTTACTTCCTAAAATAATCAATGTCGTAGCAGGTACTTCGCAAACATCTTCGCAAACATCTTCGCAGATATCAGAAGAAAAGAAAACCAACAATAGCCAGCCAAAAATGGTAGCAATGGGAAGTAAAGATCAAGAAGAGTATGATAGAGAAAGGAATTTCTACAGTCGAGGAGGAAATAACCAGATCCCAAGATTAGATCAGCATCAAGAAAATTATGGGGGACAAAGGAAGAATTATTTTGGACAAGGGAATCATAGACAAAATTATAACAATGGTCAAGGAGGTCAAATAATGATAAGAGAAGAAATAAAGATGCCACCTTTGAATACAAGTGTAGAAAAGATATGGCAGGCAATTATCTTGATGGAGAATATACCAACTCCATGGAATATGGGAAAGGAACCACCAATTGGTCCAAGAAGTCATGAATTTTGCTTGTACCATCATTTTCATGGGAACTCTACAAATAGTTGTAATAATATCAAAAGGATTATCTTGCGAATGATTGATCAGGGAAAACTAGATCACTTTTTACTCAAGCAAGCACAATCGCAACAATTACCGCAAGCACCAATGGAAACTCGCATGGTGAATACAACACAAGAAAAGGGAAAAGAAATATTACATATTGAAGTGGGACCAAAAGCAAGAAATGTTTTCTGCAATTCTATAGTTCACTCATATAAAACTATAGAAGATTTTCATGATAATGTGTTAAGTAGGGTATATGCGAGAGATGGTGACGGAAGAGAAATAATGAACATCTCAAAAATTTCACGACTCAAAGATTAGCAGAAGCGTGAAATCTCTTTTGAAGCTACAGAAATTCCAGAAGGTTGCGAAATACATGATAATCCATTGGTAGTGAGATTGGAAATTTGTCTGAATATGGAAGAAAGTGAGGATGATACAGATGGAGAATCATTTGGTCTTAATAGAATCTTAATTGATACGAAAGCTCACAATATTCTCTTCTATCCTCGCTTACAAAATCATGGGGGAAAGGACGCAGATCTAATACCTTCTACTTACAGGATTTATGGCTTTAATGGAACTGCCAATAAACCTAAAGGAGAAATAAGCATGCGAATTCCATTAGGGGGATGCGAACTGAAATCTTATTTTGCGTTGTTGATGTTGAATCACCGTATAACGCTTTGATAGGGAGACATTGGATTCACGAGATTTTAGGCGTAGCTTCAACTTTTCATCAATGCATAAAATTTCCTCATCCTAAAGGTATTGGAGTTATCAAGGGTGATTGGGCAGAAGGGAAGAAATGTTACGATCATCAAGTAGACGTTTGCGAAGGAAAACTGTTGAGAAGGAAAGTTGGAGAAAAAGAACAAAGGCTGCAAAGAGAAGTGAAAATTTAATGGCTGAAGATTAAGTCATGAAGGAATGAAGTTACAATGATTGAGCATACAATAAATTTACGAAGGTAAAGAATAGGTATGATTTATGAAGGTAATCAGTACATTTCTTCACATCGTATAATAAAATGCATTTTGAAAAAACAAGAAAATGAAATGAGGTATTTCGCAATGTGAAATATTTGTGAAGTATTTTTACGAATACAAATTTTTTTTTTTTTTAAACTTATTTTTTTTGCGATTAGCTTTCATTGAAGAAAGATGCAAAACATATTTACGAACAAAAGACCGCAAACTGTGATTAGATTTCAAAAAAGAAAGAAAGCCGCAGAAATTTTACACAGGCAAAACTTTGTGGCGTACACCCTAGTTCACGAAGCAACATTTCATAAGAGGCAAAGTCCTAAAAGTACGTCATTTAAGGGGGTACCTACAAGCATGGCTCAGGGAAACCGGAACACTACCAAGGAACCTGAGTACATGGACATTACGGGGTACAACCCAAAAGCGGGGTACCTATCCGGGTTAGACACCTTGGATTCTCAACCTAATCATGCGAAGTACCAGGATATAGGTTGGGCGACTAAGGCATACTGTCTTTCTCAAGAAGTGTAGAAAACAATCAAGGCGCCGAGGTACACGGTTGAGTCAAGAGTTCCGGATGGGTTTGAAGCACATCTGCCATTCTTGACAAGTCTTGGAAAATGATGCACTTGTCCCAAAGATACCCCATAGGGTGCAACCTCGTAACTATAAGCCCTATAGGAAAAAAGGATAAGAGGTTGCGATCAAAAGCTGGTTGTTTGTAAAACCAGATGGGAAGAGCTAACCTTGTATGGTCGATGTACGCTTCCTTGAAGGGGCAACCAAGGGGAAGATAAAGGGAATCACCCTCCATTAGGGAGCTGATACGTGCTATAAGACGCAAATGTCACGAGGCTTTTTGTTCGCAAGAACATAAAGGCTTGTCATATTTGTGCAACAATAATATTTCTGCGAATAATAAAAAAAAGAAAAAAAAAAAAGATATATGTATATATACATACTCGCAGAATTACATACAATAAAGTTAAGATGAGATCAATGGGTTATTACATGAAAGTGTGATAACGTCCTGCGATATCATCGCAAGACGATAATGTCACGAGGTTGTATATTCGTAAGAATGTTCAGACTTGTCATATTATCGCAAAAATATTACCACAAAAGAGGTGACAAAATAAGACCTTTACTTAGGAAGTCATGATAAGACCACAACAACTAATGAAATCAATTCCATCAATATTGTTGGAAAATTTTTACGAGAATATATATAAAGAGTTCATAGAGTGAATATTTTTTATACTTCTTCAAGGGTGTTTTATACTTCGTATACTTCTTTAAGGATGTTTCATACTTTTTATGCTTCCTCAAGAATATTTCATACTTCTTATACTTTTTTCAAGGATGTTTCGTAATTCTGCAAGGAGGATTCATAATACTTATACTTCAAGGGGAAGATTTCATATATACTTCGCAAAATCTTGAAGCTTCGCAACATTAAACTGAGGTAGATATTCTAGATACTTGAAATAAGGATTGATCACCTGAAGAGCAATAATAAGGGGGAAAGGAATACTAAGTTAGGTCTTCAAAATATATTATTTCTTATATTATTTCTCTCCATATGATCAAGTCATGCAAACAGAGGGAAGCATTCAGTTAAACATCAATTTATCATCGCAAAATTAAGACATTGGTACTAATTAAATTTCAAAAGGAAATTGTTGATGGATTAAAAAGTGAAGTACTCAAGTAAACAAGATAAAAGAACTGAAGAAAATATACAGAAAGGATTAAAACTATTTTGAAGATGATTTATCTTCATCAAAATGATCTTCTTTTTCTTCTTCGGAGATATCATCTTCAACTTCACTAACAGAAATTTCTAAATACGGGGTATCATTGGGAATTTCTTCAGAAAGGAGTGTCTGATACTTCTTGAGAGGAATTTGGTTGTCTTCACAAATCTTGCGAGTCATTTTATCTCGGAAACGCTTGATATTTAAATTATGATTGTCCCGAGAAATTTGAAGTTGAGATTTTAAATCACGAATCTTAAGTTTACGTGCGGCAAGAATAGTTTTCAGATCATCATTCATCTTCGCATAATTTTCTAGAATTACAGGATAAGAGAATAAAGATTAAGGGAAGGAATTAAGAAATCGGTTAGCAAATTACGGAGTTAAAGTAGTCATAATACACGAACTTACCTTCTGATTGCTTCTTATCATTACGAAGAGAAGTATTTTCAAGCTTTAATTGATTATTCTCCTCAAGAAGGGAAGAACTTCCACATTGCGATATTCGCAGATTGTAGGTTATCTTTGCAACGGGAATTTAATTCCGCATTATCAATATTCAAATCCTCTATTTGCTGAAGAAGTTTTGAATTCTCAATTTCCAACTTCTTACAACGGCTTAAAGTTTTATTCTCAGCAATGGAATGACGCCTTTCCCAATCTGAAAGCAATTTTAATTACCCCCTCCCAACCTAAATAAATAAAAAGGATTAAAAATCAATGAAATAAGGGAAATAAACAATTAATAGAAAAGAAATTTACCATAATCCCCAAAGCGTATAATTTAGCAGAAGATACGAATCTTGAAATTCCATTAAGTGAGTTATTGTTGAGTACAGTGGGAACTTTGCAAGCCTTCAGAATAAATTTACGAGCATTCGCAGTAGGAAAGTTTCCTAACCCACGAGAAGAGTGGAGAAAAGCCTCAAAAACTTGAATCATTGTAGACTCAAAAGTTTCTGCATTGATATAGTCTTCATCTTCTTCATCATTGTCATCATCATATCCCCTATCAGAAATAGTATTAGAGTTAGAGCTAAGACCCTTCTCAGGAAATTTATCATATTCATCACTTTGTTCTCCGTCAACATTCTTGCTAGAGGAAATCACGTTGGAGTAAGTACCGGTTGGGAGTTTCTTCCTTTTCTTTGCATAAATCACATCCTCAAGCTTCCTCTTTCCTTTGCGAAGAGTATTTTCTTCATCAAAAGGTTTGGTGTTCTTCGTAGAACGAAGCGTTCTCTGTCTCACAGATAGCATTTCAGAAGAAGTTGAGTTCTTATTTTTACTCGCAACGGTCCCAGGAAAATCAGGAAGAGTCTATAAATTCAAATAAGGATAAGAAACAGAGGCAACAATATATTGTTTAGAATACATATAAAAGTGTTTCTTACCTCATTTGAAAACAAATTGAAAAATAACAAGAAGATAAGGGGATGCAGATACATACATCTTTATCTTTGTTAGGCCAAGAAAAGACCC
Source organism: Papaver bracteatum (assembly GCA_023529315.1). Lineage (NCBI taxonomy): Eukaryota > Viridiplantae > Streptophyta > Magnoliopsida > Ranunculales > Papaveraceae > Papaver > Papaver bracteatum. Next base: position 1,234,865 of record JAJJWX010004641.1, on the reverse strand, counting down.
AATGTTGATAGTTACGATCACGAAGGTTCGCAGGAAGATCAACTATCCCAGAAATGTAAGAACCCGATAATGGTAGAGGTTAATTATACCAATCTTCATCATGAGAACGGAGAGGGGTTCTATTATTTCCTGAGGCATACTCAATATCGTGCATAAGAAGATCATCTTCTGCGATATCAGCTTTACGATGAAGACGAACACCCCAACGCTTACCTTCCTTCTTCGCAGGAATTAATGTATAATTTTTGAAGAAGTTCTCGACTGTATAATTTGGAGCAACAATTTCTACATCCCTAAATGCAGGTTTCCTAAGATCAATTGGATATAAAGATTTTCCAAAGAAGCAGCAGCGAGTTGCGAATTCAACCAGAATGCGAATGCAATCACCAAATCAATTGATAAATGGCTCGTGAGAAATTTGGATGGGAGATAATTTCATAGAATAAAGGAAGATGGACATCATAAAGAGGAAGAGGGAGACCTGCGAGGATTTGGCCTCATGAGACTAAAACTTTCCGATCATCCCAATGGAGATCAGTAAAGAGTTCCATACAGAGAGAGGACTTATTATCATGACCATCAATTTCAGAAAGGACGAGATCTCTATCAGCAAACTATGTATTAAGTTGTTCTATAGTTTTCTTCTTTGGAGCCATTGGATGAAAGATAGAAAAACAGAGAGGAAAAGAAGTGAAAAAGATAAGAAATCGTAATAGAAAAAAAATTTTTTTTTGCAGAAGCAGGTGTGGTAAAGAAGATCAATAGAATAAAAAGATAGTATTTATAAAGAAGGGAGAGTTCGATGGAAGTAAAAATTCATCAATGCGATTAGACGTGAACGGTTGAGAAGGACGGTTACGAAACAACGTGTCAAAATTTTAATGAAAGAGAAAAATACGTGTTGCGAATCTAACAGGTGATGATAACTATATTAAATTTACGAGAATAGAGGTTCTCATGACATTTCTTCTTCGTAGAACTGACATGAGAAGAGGCAAGATGTAGGTACCGAATATCGCAAGAGGTTGGGTTGTGAATATAGCAATGTTTATAAAAGGAAAGTGTCTCAAAATAACACGATGATAGAAGATACGTGGGAGAAGAATGGAAAGTTTGCGAGATAAAATAAGCTTGCGATCATAAGTTACGATGCTTCGTAAGTTATTACAATTGTAAAGATTTCACTATAAATAGTAGTTCAAATGTAAAATTCGAGAGGTTCTTTTAGTGAGTGTGAAAAAATATTAAAGGAGAGAGAATAAAGAAAGTTGTAACTATTCTAATTGCATTTAGATATTTCTTGTGATCAATTGAGAGCATTAATAAGAAAATTGTTATTCATCATCATGAACTTTTTAAGTTTACTAATTCTACTGAGGGTGTAGTTGTAGGATATTATGCAACTACAGAAGTTTAGAAGGAACTCAATATGAATCCAGGAATTGAAGTTGTTACTTCTTGTGTGTTGCTCATGGTGTTTGAGTAGGGGCATGGAAGTAACTGCAGTTATTAGCTCATGTTGCAACTAAACTGTTGTTGGTTGTGGTCATGAAGCTGTTACAGGTAAAGTTGCAGTAGCAGAGATGGATGGTGTGGTGTTGTATGGTGGCTGTTTGAATTGTTGGTTGAACACTGATGGGGTGGAAAACCTATGGTGCAATGGTAGAACAACTGAATATATGTCAGAAGATGTGTGTTCGATTCACATTAGGTTCACTTATTTGTGTATAATTTTTATTTTTTTTAAAGACAACTTGTGCAAGTTGCCTCCATATATGGAGACAACTTAGGCTAGTTGCTTTCACTTGTTGAAGACAACTTGAGCTAGTTGCCTCCTATATGGACACAACTTCAACAAGTTGACTCCACATGGTGGTGGTGGTGGTTGGCGGCGGCGATGGTGGTTGACGGTGGCGGTGGGTGTCAGTTGTTGGCGGCGGTGGTGGTAGTGGACAATTGTGGTGTTCGTTAGCGGCGGCGGTGGTTGGCGGTGGTGGTGGACAGTGGTGGTGGTTGGCGGTGGCGGTCGGCGGTGATGGTGGTCGGTGGTGGTGGTGGTTGGTGGTGGTCGTGGTCGTCGGTGGTGGTGGGAGGCGGTGGACAGTGGTGGTGGTTGGCGGTGGACAGTGGTGTGGGATTAAATTTTTTTTTTTATTTTCTTATTTTTTTTGAATAATGTTGGTGGTGGTTTTGTATATATATTATACAAAGAGGATATTTTAGTAATGTATTAGGCTTAGAGGTATTTGTAAAGTTCATAAGAGTATTTTTGCAAAGAATCTCATAGTAGGGGTATATAGATAATATTCCCATAAATATAAGTCCCAACTACTCCATTCTCTTCACAAGATAGCTAAGCAAAGCCAAACACCATGAAGATCCAACACGCATTTCCTCTCCACTGCTCACTCTTTCTTCTCTTCTTAGCTACTACTATTACCCTAATATCACCTTCTCATGGAGCTTTAGGTAAATGCAATCCTAGTGACTACAAAGCTCTTATGAACATTAAGAAGTCTCTAAACAACCCTTATCATCTTGTTTCATGGGTTCCAAATACAGACTGTTGCAACTGGCAAGGACTCGCATGTGATAGTGAAACCAACCGTATCAACAAGCTCAACTTGTTTGAAGGTGATATCTCTGGCCAAATTCCATCCTCGTTAGGGGATCTTCCTTATATGGAATATCTATCTTTCCGGGAATTTAAGAAGATCACAGGTTCGATCCCACCATCTATCACAAAGTTAAAGCATCTCTATCTCCTAGATTTCTCCTATTTGAGTCTCTCCGGTCCGATTCCCAACTTCCTTAATCAGCTTACTAGCCTCAGTTTTCTCCACCTCACTTCTAATAAATTTTCCGGCTCCATTCCACCCAACCTCTCGGAGTTAAAATATCTTAAAACCATCGACTTGTCTCACAATAGACTCACAGGTTCAGTTCCTGAAAGTTTTGGGAGATTTCCTGGTCCTATTATACCTCAATTGTTCTTGTCTCACAATCAACTCTCTGGTCCAATTCCAAAGTCTTTAGGTGCTCTGGATTATTGGAAGATCGACTTGTCGTGGAACAGGTTTGTTGGGGACGCATCTGTACTGTTTAACGCAAGCCATAGTGTGGTAACCCATATGAATTTGTCGTGGAACCAGTTCGAGTTTGATTTATCAAAGGTCAAGTTTCCAAAGAATTTAATGGTGTTGGATTTATCACATAACAAAATCTTTGGTACAATCCCTGAAGAAATTAAGGGTTTGGAATTGTTGTATGGGTTGAATGTGAGTCACAATAGCTTGTGTGGAAAAATACCACATGGAAGGAAAATGGGGATATTTGACAACACTGTTTATTTCCATAATAAGTGCTTGTGCGGACCACCAGTGACGACGGGCTGTAAGAAAGAGCTAGAGTAAGAATATGAATGTAGAGCCTGACTAAACAAGAGCTAAGTACTTAACATTAACATAACATTCTTTACCAATCAAAAAAAAAAAAAAGAATATGAATGTAGTAGGCTAAGTACTTGTTGTTCTTAGCTAGGAAGGATTTTCTTTGGTATATGCATGTCCAAGAGAATCTTGATTGAGAATGGTGCACTGTTCCAAGTAATATCCGTCTCCTATGATGATGGATTAATGATTAATCTAGTGTTATCATCTATCAATAAATATTTACTTTTTCATTTAAAGATCTTATGAACTGGGGTGTACTCTCAAATAAGATTTATATATTATCAGAGACTGTGTCATGAATTTCGCGCGCTCGGTTGAAATTCTCAGCATCTACACAACTAATCCAGTCATACATTTCAATCCTGATGAGAGATTGGCTTTGGCATTCTCGGACAAAAACCGCTCCCAGTTTTCACAATAAAATCATATATACGATGAACTTGGGTCAGCTGTTATGGTTGCAGTTTCCAGTATAGTTTCGGTAGATACATACATTTCTTTGCCGTTTTTCTAATGGTGTCTTTATCATACACGGGTCCAAATAAGAAACTAATTTAATTCCTAACAATCAAATTCAATGAGATCGCATGCCCACTTATGTCAGGTAGTTGCGCATATGTATACACTATTGAACACTGATGCGGATGCTCGTTCAGCTGTTCATGTATATACGTGCCTACGTTGCACGTCTTTTTCTTCTATAATAACAAGGGATGTGACAAACTTCGTGCCACTTCGGGTTTGCAGTGTCATAAATCATGTCGGCCAGCTGCGTATCTTGGGGTGATATTTCGATTATCAAGAGAAGTGAAAACTAATGTAACTTTATAGGGTCACAGGAGAAAGCCCGTGCCATAACATATCTTATATAGCTAGTCATTTAATTAGCAAGATAGCTAGTCAATTAATCTGAAATATTTAATCCATTAAATATCTATTATAGCTATTGGATTTATTGTAAGAATAAGCAATAAAATAGATCGATTAACTACATGGATCAGTAATTAGAGATGGTAGGTGGTTAACATGTACATTTCAACACATAAAGGTCTAGTAATTAAATCTTGAGCAATGAGCAGGCACGGAGCTGTTAAGGGTCTACTGTCCCCATTGGATTTTGTGATTTTAACTATATAGGTTTGGTAATTAGATAATTCTACTACACAGAGGAACTAATTCATGGGGAACTAATAAAAAATAAGATAAAAAATATGATAACGTATTCTTCTCTTAATCACTGGTAGCTTTTCTCAGTAAAGAAAGGAGAAGATTAACTGGGTAATTCATAATTGATGAACCTCCAATATAAATGTATTCACTAGCAAATTCAAGCATCAGATAGACAAATATGCTTATATGAAAATAATAACCTAATTCAAAAACAAAACAAAAAAAAAGGAAAATCATTCGATAGTCTCAGATAGGTCATGGAATTTCTGGAAATTCACATATTTAGTGTTTTATACGGAAAACATGTTAGAATTTACAAGTATTTCAACGTTTTTCACAATCCAACATATAGTTAAAGGTGGAAAAAAAATTGCGGCCTTCGGCCGCCTATTCGGATTTAGATCATATTGTTAGTATATAAATTTGTCCCCCTAACCAAAATTTCTAGCTCCGTCCCTGGCAATGAGCCATTGTTCTTCGATTTATTATAGAAACGAAAAACAGAATTGAAAGATTGCATGATAAGATGATTAATTACGCCGAACCCCTTTCATATTATGTTGGTGGCAATGATGAATAGATTGCATAACTACACCAGTAACAATCCCTATTACATTGCTAGAAAAATTTTACAAATTAGAATTGCACTAGACAAAATGGATAAATTAAGATGGTTACTCACACAATCTGGAAATTTTACTGTCAAGTCCATGTATCATAAGATCAATGAACAACTACAACCTAGGACAACCAGATTCTTTTTGGAAAAGTCTATAGCATATTAACACATCCAAAAGATTAATATTTTAATATGGAAATGTTTACAAAATGATGTATCTACTAATCTAAAGTTAGCTAGATTCATGGAGGATGTCAATCCAAATTGTACTTTTGGTTGCATGGAACATAAGTCTATAGAACACTTATTTTTTCATTGTCCTTATGCAAAGTCAGTCTGGGAAGCTGAGCCAAATGCCGTAGAATTAAATTTTTCTAGAAATAGCACATTTATGGACATTTGTAAAGATTGGTTAGAAGCTTCAGGCCCAATCATCCCCATAGAAATAATTTCGACAAAAATTTGGTTCATCTGGAAGGAGAGATGCAACAGATCCTTTGAGAACCAGATATAATCATCTACCCAACTAGTCTTAGAAATCCAAAGATACATAGACTTCTGGTACAAAGACCATTTGTTAAGCAGGAAAATCCAATTTAATAACATTGACAAACCTAGATGGAAAGCTCCTAGTAAATCACAAAAAACACTTACAAATGATGGGTTTATATGCATGAACCGACATGTTTCTCTTTAACCCTCATGAATGATGCAAGAACATTTGAGCAGGACAGAGCAGGATCCTTTACAGCCTCCTCCCAAGAAGAAGCAGAAGTACTAGGGATGATTCAGGTAGCAACTCGGGAAACCGAAGCTAGACTAAACAATTTCGGAGTAGAGGGAGATTGAAAGAACCTTTTTGATTACTTGAATGGTGAATCATCTCAAATTTCATGGAAAACCAATCAATTATGGATGTTGTTAAGAGAGAATTTTATCTTTGTCAAAACTTTTTGGGCTTTTCTTATGTTCGTAGATCAGCAAACAATGTAGCTGATATTTTAGCCAAAGAGGCAAAATCTTTTCCAAACATTATTAACTGGAAAAATGAACCTCCTCCATGTATTTTGCACGCTTTAGAAGTAGATAAATCTAATGTTTGGGAAGAAGTTATTAGCCCACCATTAGATGGCTCTACTATTATTGATGTTAGGGTTTCTAAAGTTATGTTTTCTTTATTTCATTTCAACTTACAAAAAAATAAAAAATAGATCATGGTCCTTAACATGTACATTTCAATAGATAATGAATATATTTCATAGATTAGAAGATTAGCTACACCATTAACACTCTCTATTACATTTTTTGTGCACATTTATTCGATTTCTAGCACATCAATCAGTAATTAAATCATGGTCCCTTAACAAATATATTTCAACATATAAATGAATGTTTAGCGATTAATGACCCATTTTAAATAAATGACTATTTAAGGGGTTAGTCAATTGGGATTAGTAGAGACATTCAGAGACTTATTATGCAAGAGACTTTGGGTGACTCTCCGTGAATTTAGAGATTTTGATAGACTCTCTGAATGATTTTCAAAACATATATGAATCTCAGCTTACACACATGTGACAAACAATATATTTATTTATTTTACAAAATAAATATATGATTATTTTAATGAAAATATATTAGTTTATATTAGTCTAACAGAAATTGTAAAAAAATTTCCAATAAAATCAAAACGAGATGAACATAAGGGATTTGAATCTCTAGTAAACTTATTGGGTATTGGAAGACAACAATTTAATATTTTATAAATTTAATTGTAGCTTATTTGGTTATTCTTTTTAATATATTGATATTTAATCCTTAAAGAAAAGAGAAAGAACAAAGTCTCGCAAAATATCACCTACTTAGGAGACACTTTTTTTTAGCCATTTATGGTATGTTTTGTAATAAAATTCTCTACAAGTATCTCAAAACCATAAATCATTGATTTCAAATTCCAAATCCAATAACAGAGAATTATAAAGACTTTTAGAAAGTCACGATCCAATAACAGAGATTGTTTGAGATTTTGAAGAACTCTCTATTGACTAACAAGAGATTTTAGAAGTCTCTAAAATTCTTTCAACATCTCCACAAATCTCAATTGACTAACCCCCTGTAAGAGAATGTTGAGCAAACCAAAACTCATTCCACACCAAATGTTCTTTTCTTCCTTCAGATGAATTATCAGCGGTCTCCCAAGAATCCCACAACAAATAATGTTGTAAAATTTCCTCCATCCATAGAATATTTTAATTGGTGCTCAGAATTCTATACACCAACAAGGTATTCAACTTCAATTCCATCTCTCAATCTAGCCTTAGAGAAACAGAAATGACATCAACATAAAAAGACATCAACCGGCATGTCTTTCCTTACCTAATCACACCTATGGCATGGGGACTCTGCCTATGTCACCGAAATTTTTGATCAGGTTAATTGCGGAAAATATGTTACATCAATAATTCTCAAGGTGATATGATCAATGTACAAGCAAGCCTGAGACAAACAAGTACTTGCAGTCACAATACTAGTTTCGGCTATACAACTTACAAGATGCTCTCGGATATTCAGATAATCGGCAATCATGGATGAGGAACGGGACAATGCATCCTTCATAAAAAAAAATTTATGTCTCTGCTACGACATACTAAAAGGGCGTATCAAACGGATACACCAGCTAAGAGATATAGGTCTTTTACTGATGTTCATGGAGTTCAAAAATTGCACGGGATTACAAACTGAAAATGTTCATGTATGGAAGACGGGCCATTAAAACTCCAAATCAGATGATTCCTTTTGCATATGATAGCCTTATCCGTTAGCTTTGAAGGTTTGGGTCAAGCGTCGAAAATCGACATTTTATGAAGACTTGAAGCCTCCTGGAGCAAGTGATGTGCAAATAAGGAAATCTATACTGGATTTAATAAACCTGGCAATAGGGAGACATTATCCACCTACAGGGTTCTCACCTACTTAAAGGGACCATTATCTAAGTATTCATGGTTGATAGGAAATAAAGTCGATGGTTGGAGTCCATCCTCATCCAGAGCTCCAGTATGTCATTATCCCCTCATGATGACTTTCATTATTTATAGTCTTGCTACAACGGGCTATGATTTCGGGATTCATGTTCATCACATTGCTGCCTCGCTGATGTTATTGCTAGAGCCTATCACTATATAATCAAATCTTGATCACCGAAGTCTATTACTTGCTCAAAAAAGAGTCTAATCCTAAATCCCGAGCCAAGGACATTGTCGAAGGATATAAATCTAAGTAAGTGCTCTTTAACTGAGTCTTAAATTTAAAAAATCCTTTAGCGTCATTGTCACCATCTAGTGCATACCACAAAACATTATTGTTCCACGCTAAGCAGGGGACTTAATATAGATGGTGGTTTTTCTGACAAGGGAAAAACTTGTAAAACTCACCTCTAAACCTGCATTAGAGACATATCTATGGTTATATATGTACTAGGGATTCACCCAGCTGAACTCTCAGTATTCTATATATGTTTATAAATATGTGTAAATTCCTGACCCAGTGTTTGTAGGTGAAAATATTTTCTACTGATTTTGGTAATTGCGGGTGTGAAGGTGAGAAACTGTTTAAAACCTAAATAATGTACTGCAAGGGAGTACTTTAGATTCGAGAGATCAATCTATACAAGTCCGGCCAAAACCAAGAAATGGTCATTCCAGACTTGCCTCGGTCACAAAGAGGAGGATAATGGGTTGGTTTTGGGGAGGGAAGCAAGGAGAGTGGTGAGACCAGAATAGTTGATTCTGGAAGAGCAGTTGGGTTTCTACGACTTGTTATCAGAAAATGTAGGAGAGATCATGAGGAGAGCTAGCAGGTAAATATTTCAAAGTGTTGTCTGGTCCGAATGAACTTGCTGTCCAAATGGAAATAGGTAAGACCTATATATATAAGTCGAGGTAGAAGCGTCCCCTGGTCTCTTTAAGGAGTGGGGAAGTAAATGTGAGGAGGTGGTAACCGTGTGCATGGACTTGATGTCCTATAAAGCGGTTAACGCATGAAATTGGTTTTCTTGAAACTGTTAACGTTATGGAATTGATGTTCCATAAAGTTGTTAACTCAAGGATTTATGTGCCCATGAATGTTTCCCACATAACTCCCATATTTACTAGGCGCCTCACCCGTATGACAATTCCTTATGAGGGGCGTAGTGTACGCCGCACGCTGTAGACCACCAAACCAATACCCAATGAGAATCCCCCAGTTTGTGTTGATGTCTCGAGTATTTTGGAAAACATGTAAAACGTTGTTATGACTTGGAAAGTTTAGCTTGGGGAACTTGCAAGACAGGTGACCTTCGATGGTCGAGATGTTGAGGGGAAATCGTTGATCGTTGCACGCCTTCGTTTTGGTATCCGCGTAGTGAGGTCCAACAAGATTTCACGGCTAGGGTATGTTTAGACTTGGCATGAGGGGCCAAGGGTTCGCCATGGGTGTACGGAATGGCTAGGGCCAAGGCGAGGGCGCTTGTCTTGGAATGACGTGACTAGCATGGCTAGGTCCAAGGAAAAGTGTGTTTGGCATGGCGCGGCTAGCTTGTCTAGGTTTGGTTTGTCTTGGCATATGGGGCCAAGGGTTTTCGATGGTCGTATGGCATGGTTATGGCCAAGGAAAGGGTTCTTGGCTATTCATGACGTGACTAGCACGGTTAGGGCCAAGGCAAAGTGTGTTTGGCATGGCGCGGCTAGATTGGCAAGGTTTGGTTTGGCTTGGCATGTGGGTCCAAGGGGTAGCCATGGGCGCATGGCGTGACTAGCTTGGGGTAGGTGCGGTTTTGCTTGGCATGTGGGGCCAAGGGGTATCCATGGGCGCATGGAGTGACTAGCTTGGGCTAGGTGCGTGACCAATCTCGGGTTTTGGGCCAAAGGTGGTGAGGGGACTTTAAACGGATAGGATTTTCTCCTGGGATTGAAGGGCAACCATTGATTGTGGCATCCTTCACTTTGGTAGCCGCATGGGGAAGGACAGCAAGATGGCGCGACATAAGGGGCCATGGCGAGACGTGTTTGGCATGGCGTGGATAGCTTTGTCTAGGTGCATGACCAAGCTATGGTTTTGGGCCAAAGGTCGTGAGGGGACCTTAGACGGCCAGGATTTTCTCCTGGAATTGAAGGGAAACCATTGATTGTTACATGCCTTCACTTGGGTAGCCACATGGGGAAGGATAGCATGGTGGCGCGGCATGAGGGGCCATGGCGAGATGTGTTTGGCATGGCACGGCTAGCTTGGCTAGGTGCGTGACCAAGCTAGGGTTTTGGGCCAAAGTCGTGAGGAGACTTTAGGAGGCCAGGATTTTCTCCTGGGATTGAAGGGAAACCGTTGATTGTTGCACACCTTCACTTTAGTAGACGCGAGGGGAAGGCCAGCATGGTGGCGCGGCATGAGGGGTCATGGAGAAATGTGTTTGGAATTTGCTAGGTGCGTGACCAAGCTAGGGTTTTCGGCCAAAGTCGTGAGGAGACTTTAGGCGGCCAGGATTTTCTCCTGGGATTGAAAGGCAACCGTTGATTGTTGCACGCCTTCACTTTAGTAGCCGCGAGGGAAGGCCAGCATGGTGGCGCGGCTTGGGCCAAGGCAAGGGCGTTTAGCTTGGCTTGGTGTGACTAGCATAGCTAGGGCCAAGGAATAGTGCATTTTGCATGGTGCGGCTAGCTTGGGCTAGGTGTGTCTGGCATGATTTTCCATTGGCACGGAGGTGCGGCTAGCATGGTTGGCATGCCTTAGCGTGGTTGGTGTGGCTGGCATGATTTTCCATTGGCATAGAGGTTCGGCTAGCATGGTTGGCATGCCTTGGCACGGTTGTTGTGGCTGGCATGATTTTCCATTGGCACAGAGGTGCGGCTAGCATGGTTGGCATTCCTTGGCGCGGTTGGTGTGGATGGAATGATTTTCTATTGGCACAGAGGTGCTGCTAGCATGGTTGTCATGCCTTGGCGCGGTTGGTGTGGCTGGGATGATTTTCCATTGGCACAGAGGTGCATCTAGCATGGTTGGCATGCCTTGGCGCGGTTGGTGTGGCTGGCATGATTTTTCATTGGCCTAGAGGTGCGTCTAGCATGGTTTGCAAGCTTTGGCGCGGTTGGTGTGGCTGGCATGATTTTCCATTGGCATAGAGGTGCGGCTAGCATGGTTGGCATGCCTTGGCGCGGTCGGTGTGGCTGGAATGATTTTTCATTGGCACAGAGGTGCGGCTAGCATGGTTGCCTTGCGCTTGGTGTGGGTCGGCATGATTTTCCTTGGGCGCGCTAGCATGGTTGGAATGCCTTGGCGCGGTTGGTGTGGCTGGCATGATTTTCCATTGGCACAGTGGGAATTAGGGTTTGGCTCGTCATAACCCTAATTTGAAAAATATACCCGGGTAATTATTTTAGAGACACATTAAAGATTTCAGTAAATGTGCCTAGTAAATGCTTGTTGCTTTAAATGTTGTGACATTACTGTCTTCTAGGGTTTAGTATTTTATGATTTTAACCCTTAGATAAAAACCACCATCAACATTAAGTCCCCTACTTAGCTTGGAACAGGTGCCTTATTGCGAGTTAAGCATATGATGTTGACGGACAATGACATAATCGAGGTGTAAATCATTGAAAAGATGGTCAGGAGAATCCGACTAACCTTTTGAGTGGTAAAGAGAGTTTTGGGCTTCCTGTGTTTCCAGCCCTGAGTAATTTATACTGGGAATGCAGACCGTGTAGTTGTGAGGAGAAGGTTTACCGTCTTAGTCTGTTCGTACACTTCTAAGGCAAGGGGGCGCGGTTTCAGAAGGCAAAGCAAGTGGACGGCCTGGCTCGAAGGGCCAAGAGATGGCGTGGTCCTGGCTGCGGTAGTGACATGGTGAAACGTGCAGGGAAGACTAGGCGTGGCGGGTCCGAGGTGATGGAGCGAGGTCTTGGTAAGGTAAATGCGTGTGGACGATAAGGTCGTGATAGTGGAGTAGGCGGCATGGCCTGGTGTGGTCATGGCAGGACGCGGCTCGGTGGGGTGAGGCATGCACAGATGGCTAGTGGCGGTGAGGATGAGACATGGCACTGACTGCTTGGTGATCTATCTTCAATGGCTTGGTTTCCTTTTTCCTTAATGGACTTAACCATGAAATTCTTTTCTCTTCAAACCAAAACATCACGCCCACAAAAGAGGAAAAGCGTTACTCTTTCTGCTTTGGTTATGTGGCTGATTTTGCTTCCGAAGCTTGGCATTGGCGGTGAGAAAGGAACACATGATCTAGTGGGGCTCGAGCACATTATTCCATGATTTCTCACCAACCATAATTATTTCTCACATCCAGGCATAAGATTCAATTAGGATCGGATATTATGCCTTAACTCATGGCCATTATAAAAACTTTCCCTTTTGAGGTTGCATCACCTTCTTGTATATAAAAGATGATCTTGAACTCTACATTTGCATAGTTTTTCTTCGTCCATACTTTTTACTAGTACCGCCTCGTTTTTCTTCTTTTTTATCCTTTTTCTTATGCATGTATAGATAGGATGGAACTTTACCATTTTCCTTGTTCTTTGTAGTGTATGATGAGACCCTCTAGGGACAGCCATGTCTTCAATTCTTCGGAGAATGACTTTAGAATTGGCGAAAACCGATCTTCTTCTCATGAGGAGGCATTGGATAGAATTGAATCTCGGTTCCATGAGGCTAGTGAAATCATCAAGGACCTTCATTCCATCTATCTCCATGAAGTGCAGGTGCGTGTTTAGACCTTCCTAGGTTCGGTGAGCATAGAGGAGGGACGAGAAAACGAGGAAGAACCTTGGTGTGTTGAGAATCTCCAGTGCGGAAAAACCCTTCCTTGGTCCGGTTATAGGGCGGATCGAACTATTCCTAGGTCGAAACAGCGGAAAATCGAGCATGTGAAGCTTTTGGAGGAGGGCGCCATCGTTCTCGATTTTGATGCGGATGAATAAAAAAATATTCTTCGGAGTGTCAACGAGAAAACCCTCGAGGGAGAATCTGACAGAAACGAAGTAGCCTTTGAAATTGATTCCAAAGGTGTCGTTGGTGATACGGGAAGGGTCATGGTGGCGTATGCTAGACCAATCGTCGGAGCGGGCACTTCTGCTGCTGTGGTTGCTTCGGGATGGGACGTTGAGGTTGTTGTTGCTAATACCGTTGAATGGAATCTTTGTTGCCCGAGGGATTGCTGGGGGAAGTGCTTGAAGATAGACTTGACCAATGGGGCTTGCGCTCCACCCTTCGAGGGCTAGATGTTCCCTTTTGTTATTCCTGTTAGCTGCTCAGTTCCCTTGATTTTTTTATTTATTTTCGTAAACTCATCTTTTCCTTCTTCTTCATCGGTCAACATTTTGCTCTATATATTTTTTATTTTTTGATTGAGGTATTTCTGGTTGTGGTATGATGGCTTCTCTGATATCTGGGGAACTTGTTTTGGGAAGAGATGTATTTATGCTCTCTTTTTTTTCTTGACGGAAAAGGAAACTCCCGGGGAGAATACAAACAGTGTATTCATCTTGGGGGAATAAAACTACTAAGATGAATTGCTAAAGGAAACACTAAAGGGAGAGTGACTAGGAAGTACAACATTTTAGGGATTAGAGGCCTTGACACGTCGCAAGTGAATTATCACGCCTTCAGGTGTGTCTTCGTTGATAAGCTTTCTGTATCCTCCTAAAAGGATAAACGCCACCAGATACAGCTCGTCTTCTTTTACATTGGGCGAATCAATCTGAATACCCATTTTTACCGTCATCTTCCCAACTTGAAATGAGTCTACCTTAACAACTACATCTCCGATTCAAAACGGGTTCAGACGTCGTGCAACTGTTTGAGTCTTGGCTTCATTAGTCCCAATAGAAGTTTCCAATATTTTTGCAAAGTGTTCGAATGGCCCAGCACCCCATTCACATCTCTTGACAGCGTCTGTGCCAGTAATCTCTCCGAGTCCCCATGACGGACTAGGGGAAGGGATGACTGGTCGTAGAGAAAGTTGCTCGATCAGACTTACTTGCATTTGAAGTCCATGATCTAGCGCCAATAGGTCCTCTCCAGATGTCTTGGTTCCTTTGATAGCTTGTTGATGATGACTAGTGGGGTGATTTGTTGGAAATTCCTTCGGGCGTGGACATTGGTAGAGGGTGCACATCTGATCTTGCTTTGTTTTCGAGTACCCATAAGTATCCCAATATCATGTCGTGACCCAGCTCTTTGATGATGTGGAATTTTCTATGCGTTATAGCATCTCCCACCTTGATCTCGAGGTTGATGTAGCCATGCGCGTTCAAAGTTTCTCCTCTCGGGTTCTTAATCACGGATGGGGAATGGGTAGCGTCTTGTTTTGTAAATCCTGCTGCTTTCAGTGTCTTTAAAGTGACTATGTTGATGTCAGAGGCCACGTCGATGATCATGTTGTCAAATTTGATACCTCTTAAATGGGACGTGGTCAGCAGTCCCCAGTTCTCCCCTTTGGTTCCGCCTGTTTGGAAGGCTTGGGCACTTGGTGTGGCCTCCGGGGAGAGAAGAAGTCGTCTGCCGGATACAACGTGATTGAGAGCTGCGAAAATATCTTGGTGCTGCACCTTGGAAAGATAGAGAATTTCGCATACATGTTGCATTATGGATTGTACAGTCTCGTGCACGGAGTCCCCAAAGGACCCGCAGTTTATTATTGGGAGGGGGTCTCGATGTACTCCCTCGTCTCCTAGTTGGAGCTCTCCAGCTTCTATATTTTCTTTGAAAATATGCTTTAGCTTGTTGCAATCACTGGTCGTATGGTGAACGAACCTGTGGTAATGGCAGTACTTGGGGTTTTCCATCTCAACCGTAGTTGGTGGATGTCTGGGGGGTGGCAGATTGACAACATCATCTTGAACCCAGGCCTCTAGGAGGTCAATCACCTCCTCGATGGGAAACGGGAAATCGAAGGTATTTCTTTCGGTTTCATGATGATGCACGGGATTTTAGTGACGGTCTTCCGTGGCAGGGTCCCCCGTTGCGCTGGCACTTCATATTTTGGATGGGGGCCCGTAGTCGGGGCCTTACTTTTTCCTATTTCGTTCACTATGTTCATGGAAGATGAGCCGGCATTAAATTTCTTGCTGATGAGGCGTCTATTCCCGCGATTTTGACGTGTGTCTTCGGTTCGAGTTGGCCTAGTTCTTTCCAGCAATGCCGGTGTTGTCGTTGCGGATCGTCTAGCGGATTCATGGAGCTCGGAGAATGTTTGGAAGCGCAAGTTCTCCAGCAAGGCGCGGTAAATAGGAACCATACCATTGATGCACGCATTCACCAGCTGATGCTCGGTCACGTTTGGGTCATGACAGTCGAGTGCTTGAACCCTGAACCTTTTGACGAAATCATTCGGATATTCGTTATCCTACTAATACATTCTTCCGAGGTATGAGAAAGTAACTTGTTCAGACACGAAGAAGTATTTCTTATAAATCGCGGTGACCATGCTACTCCGGTTGGTGATACTGTTCGGCGGGATGTTGTTGTACCATGTATACTGATTAGTAATTTTTTAAAGTTTTCGTAGTAGTAATTAAGATTCGTTCTCTCAGACTTGCGAAGATTAAATTTAAATTTTTAACAAAAATAATAAAAGAAAAGCAAGTGTTACTAGGCCTAGGATTCCACCGAATTCATATCAATAGGTTCAATTATTTATTCTTCAATAATTATAGCTCAATACATAAAACAACGAGGACTCTTATTTTTTCCAAGGTCGATTCTCCAAACATTAGTTATAAATCGTAAGCATGGGACATCTAAACATCTAAGAAAGTATGACCCATTTAATAAAATGATAACTAATTTTTTCAAATCATAATTCTATTTTAATTAGTGCAAAAGTCATATAAAGAATTAATTAAAATTACCCACGTATGAAATTCGGATTCCTCAGTCGACCTAGTATAGGGGTTTAGCTACTCATATTGTAGAAACTCTCAAAATATTTTTGTATAGCTCAAATGGTGCTTACAATGAAGAAAAGAAGAGAAAATACTATAAACCGGGAATTTGCAACGGTTAATGGACGCTACAAACTGACCGTTACAGCTTAAGCTTTTGTTACAGAGAACTATATTTCGAAACTGTGGCAGAAAAACTGTCGTTCATGGAATAACAGTGACAGTTTTAAAATGACAGGCCTACTTAGTCGTCTGTTTTCTTCATGTTCTTCTTCTCTGCAGCAGCAGAGAAGTTGCTCTGCAACTCTCTATTCTTATCCCCAACTCTCGATATCCCCTTGTATCACCTCTAGAATCCTTTATATACCTATTTGCACCGATAATAATCAATAATAACTCCACAATAATCCTTTTTCCTTTAACGGAGATACACGGGAATGCTTACCTTTACATTCTTCTTCATGCGTTATTCTCACAAGCAGAACACTCCAACATGTTGATTGTACGTAGAATATTGAGTCAAGCTTGTTTAATACACACGCATCTTGTAATCCCGAGAATATATTCTCTTGACTTCTCTCCCAAATCACAGAGATTCTATTCTCCTTCCCTTCTCTGTTACGTGTACACGAGGTGTCGAACTATCTTCAGGATAATAACAAATCAAAACAGAATATCACCATTCCCTTTCTTTCCACATAACTCCCAAACAGAATGCCCGAGTTATTCTATCTTCCCTTCTAACGATAATCAACAGATTTCCTCCCTTTTTACGTGAAACAATCAATTACCAACCCTGTTTCGACCTATCAGGGAGATAAGAATCCAAAATCTAGAGAATCTCTAACCAAAACTCGTGGAAATGAATTCCGGAAATGTACGCTGCTGTAACACCATTTTCCTGCCGAAACATAAATAATGTTTTCTTGAATTTCTGAATATCTAGCCAATTTTGATCGAAACTATGACCCATACCAGATCTATTTAGGTACTAGGAACAAACCCATTTAATTTCTGCTCTTTAATCTCATTCAAACACCTCCAATTCTCAAAACCTAATTCTGCAGCTATTTTCCCGGCAAAATTGAAATTCAAATTATTGAAAATGAAGTGCCCTGATCCAAAACACGGGCGCCTTTAACAACGGGATGCCTGGGGGTGCCCTTATCCAAAATGATGGTGCCTTTAACGCCTTTTTGGGGTGCCTTTAACACTTTTTCTGGGGTGTTTTCAACGCATTTTTGGGATTCCTTTAACACTCCTTCGGGGTGCCTTAAGTACTTTTTTGAGCGACTTTCTCCATAAGAGCTTATTTGACAAAAACACTTACAAACAAGATTATTATGGATAAAATGAGTCCTACTAATGTATTTATGGGTGAAAATGCGTCGCACTTTCATTCTTATCAAATTCCCCCACACTTACATTTTGCTAGTCCTCGAGGAAAACATAAAATTGACCCGCTACACAGCTGTTCATATAAAAAGAGACTTAGACCCGCTACACATCTGGTCATGACAATTGCCACATACACAAGACACACAATTTTTTTTTTATAGACCCGCTACACAGCTGGTCATAACATGCAAGAAAAGATACGCTACACAGCTGGTCATAACCCGAACAATCATTATTATTATTTATTTTATTTTAGACCCGCTACGCAGCTAGTCTTAATATTTTTATTTTTATTTTCTTTTTAGACCCGCTCAAGAGCTGGTCACAATACGCAAGATAATTTCTGAAAAAATTAAAATAAAAAGTTGATACCCACTCCCCCACCCTTAAATATTACATTGTCCTCAATATAATTGAGTCATCCAGCGTAAAAATTAAGATGGGAAATTCAAAAAAATAAAATAAAAAAATAAATAAATAAAAATAAAAATAAATAAGTAAATAATTATACCTACTGGAATGTACAAAAACGGATCCCCATAAACTAATAACCTGAAAACTTGGGGATCAATCCAAAATACAATATTTACAAACGACAGCTTCACAATTATTTTATGAAAAAATGGGGACACTGAAACTGTCATAAACCAAGATTTACCCCCAAACCAAGTTTTTACTGCACGTGGAAGTGCGTAAAGAACAAAATATGGGGATTCTATTGAGACTGGGAAATTTTCAACTGGCTCATGCACGATATCAGGAACAAGCAAGTCCTCTGGGGACTTAGATGCAAAGTAATCCAAAAACACTTTAGAAGCACACAATTCTAACCCTAAATTAGGCAACTTTTGGAAGTCTAAGGGGTCTAGAAACAACCGCTAAGTCGGGTGAATAATCTTGTGAGGTAGATTCATCTATGTAATTAGGCGAATCATCCACATGGTCATCTATATGTTCTGTTTGGAACAGAGAGTCATTATCAGATTCATCATCATCAGCAAATAATCTTTGACATTCAAGAACTCTCAAAGTTTGTTCAAAACTAGGTGGTGTGAGTTTGTAATACTTCTCATATATAGTTTGATGTGATTCTTCACTTACCTCATGTGGAGCAGAAACTCCATACCATTGCCTACGCATATATTCAGCAAGCGTCATCTCAGATGAGGTTTCCTGATAATTTGATTTCTACGCATATATTCCGCCAACGTCATCGTAGGTGACGTCTCCTCAGAAGAAGTCATCATCATCAAAAAGTCCCTGAAAAGAAATACAAAAAAAAAACGCATAAAAAGGAAAAAATAAAGTCTAAAATGAAAAGAAAAAAAACTGTACAAAATAAAAATAAATAAACCTAAAAAAACTTAATCTAAAAACAAATCTGCGTCGCAACGGCACCAAAATGATTAGTAATTTATTAAAGTTTTCGTAGTAGTAATTAAGATTCATTCTCTCAGACTTGCGAAGATTAAATTTAAAGGTTTAACAAAAATAATAAAAGAAAAGCGAGATTTACTAGGCCTAGGATTCCACCGATTTCATATCAATAGGTTCAATTATTTATTCTTAAACAATTATAGCTCAATACATAAAACAACAGGGACTCTTATTTTTGCCATGGTCAATTCTCCAAACATTATTTATAAATCGTAAGCATGGGACATCTAAACATCTAAGCAAGCATGACCTATCTAATAAAATGATAACTAATTTTTGTCAAATCATAATTCTATTTTAATTAGTGCAAAATTCATATAAAGAATTAATTAAAATTACCCACGAATGAAATTCGGATTCCTCTATCGACCCAGTGTAGGGGTTTAGCTACTCATATTGTAGACACTCTCAAAATATTTTTGTGTAGCTCAAATGGTGCTTACAATGAAGAAAAGAAGAGAAAATACTATAAACCGGAAATTGGCAACGGTTAATGGCCGCTACAAACTGACCGTTACAGCTTAAGCTTTTGTTACAGAGAACTATATTTCGAAACTGTCGCAGAAAAACTGTCATTCATGGAATAAACAGTGACAGTTTTAAAACGACGGACCTACTTAGTCATCTGTGTTCTTCGTGTTCTTCTTCTCTTCAACTCTCTATTCTTCTCCCAAACACTCGATATCCCCTTGTATCACCTCTAGAATCCTTTATATACATAGTTGCACCAATAATAATCAATAATAACTCCACAATAATCCTCTTTCCTTTAACGGAGATACACGGGAATACTTACCTTTCCATTCTTCTTCACGCGTTATTCTCACAAGAAGAACACTTCAGCATGTTGATTGTACGTAGAATATTGAGTCAAGCTTGTTTAATCCACACGCATCTTCTAATACCGAGAATATCTTCTCTTGAATTCTCTGCCAAATCACAGAGATTCAATTCTCCTTCCCTTGTCTGTTACGTGTACATGAGATGTCGAACTATCTTCAGGATAATAACAAATCAAAACATAATATCTTCTTTCTATTTCTTTCCACGTAACTCCCAAACAGAACGCTCGAGTTATTCTCTCTTCCCTTCTAACGATAATCAACAGATTTCCTCTCTTTTTACGTGAAACAATCAATTACCAACCCTGTTTTGACCTAGCAGGGAGATAAGAATCTAAAATCTAGAGAATCTCTGACCAAAACTCGTGGAAATTAATTCCAGAAATGTACGCAGCTGTAACACCATTTTCCCGTCAAAACATAAATTCTGTTTTCTTGAATTTCCGAATATCTAGCCAATTTTGATCGAAACTATGACCCATACCAGACCTGTTTAGGTACCAGGAATAAACCCATTTAATTTCATCTCTTTAATCTCATTCAAACAACTCCAATTCTCAAACCCTAATTCTGCAGCTATTTTCCCGCCAAAATTGAAATTCAAATTGTTGAGGATGAAGTGCCATGATCCAAAACATGGGCGCCTTTAACAACTGGATGACTAGGGGTGCCCTTATCTAAATGATGGTGCCTTTAACGCCTTTTCTGGGGTGCCTTTAACACTTTTCTAGGGTGTCTTCAACACATTTCTGGGATGCCTTTAACACTCCTTCGGGGTGCCTTAAGTACTTTTTCGAGCGACTTTCTCCATAAGAGCTTATTTGACAAAAACACCTGCAAACAAGATTATTAGGGATAAAATGAGTCATACTAATGTATTTATGGGTGAAAATGCGTCGCACTTTCGTGCTTATCATATACACTCTTCCAGTAAGTGATTTTGAGAATTTCCTTAGACGAAGAATGTGATTATATTCATGTTCACCTAGGGATTCCAGGAAATGGGAGACATGCTCGTGTGCATTCCCGGTACCATCGTACAGGGTAAAATGAGGAGAGGAGTACCCCCTTGGAAGAGGTATTCTCTGCATTTCAGATGGGTAAGGGGGTTGGTGCTGATGCGTGTCAATTTCATCATTCTTGACTCGGTTACGGAGAAGTTGCTCCAGATCTTCTTGCGCGATGAAGTTGGACGGCTGATTCATTTCCGATGGGATTCTAGCGTGAATCCCCTCGTCTGCGGAGGCGTGTTCTGTCGAGGTGCTAGCACCGAGGGTGTTGGAGACATTCCTAAATGGTTCTGGCGGGCATGACTTGTGTGGTAGCCTCTCTGTCAGGGTCTTGAGAAATACAAGTACTTTCTTCTGTGTTAAAACCATATCTGTTTGAGCTCTGGCAAGCATTTCCTATCGTTCCATCAAATTAGTGATGGTGACATAAGGACGGCTTCCTTTGGTCCCTCCGGTCTCTCGTCCCGTTGGTGGGGCAGTTAGAACATTATTTGTGGTCGGGGGTTCCATGCTAGATGAAGCATTAGGAGCCTCAGCGGCAGCTCTGGCTCTGGTGACTGGTGGCGTAACGCCCGAAGAGGTATTTTCGTTGCTGTGACTAGGGGTTTGTGCAGAGACATTATAGGCAGTGGCAGCTCTAGCCCTGGTAATTGGAGGCATTACTCTTGTGGGAGTGCCTTCGAAGTTACTGTAGTCAGTAGGTGATGTAACGACGTTACTAGAAGAGATATTAACATCAGGGATGTTCTCCGTGCTGGTATTCTCGACAGCCGCTCCAGACCTGAGTACCACCATATTGGGATTGACGTTCGGGAAACGAAATTAGGAGTTGGGGTTGATATTGTAACCGATAGATCAATCCTCCCACTGTGGTCGCCAATTGTTTGTAGGTGAAAATAGTTTCTACTGATTTTGGTAATTGCGGGTGTGAAGGTGAGAAACTGTTTAAACCCTAAAAAATGTACTGCAAAGGAGTACTTTAGATTCGATAGGTTAATCTATAAAAGTCCAGCCTAAACCAAGAAATGGCCGTTCCAGACTTTCCTCAATCACAAAGAGGAGGAGAATGGGTTGGTTTTGAAAAGGGAAGCAAGGAGAGTGGTGAGACCAGAATAGTTGATTCTGGAAAAGCAGTTTGGTTTCTAAGACTTGTTATCAGAAAAGGTAGGAGAGATCCTGAGGAGAGATAGCAGGTAAATATTTTTGAGTGTTATCTGGTCCGAATGAACTTATTGTCCAAATGGAAATAGGTAAGACCTATTTATATAAGTCGAGGTAGAAGCGTACTCTAGTCTCTTTAAGGAGTGGAGAAGTAATTTTGAGGAGGTGGTAACCGCGTGCATGGACTTGATGTCCCATAAAGTGGTTACCGCATAAAATTGGTTTTCATGAAACTGTTAACGTTATGGAATTGATGTTCCATAAAGTTGTTAACTCACGGCTTTATGTCCCCATGAACGTTTCCCACATAACTCCCGTATTTACTAGGCGCCTCACCATTATGAAAATTCCTTATGAACTGCGTAGTGTACGCCGTACGTTGTAGACCACCATACCAATACACAAAGAGAATCCCCCAGTTTGTGTTGATGTCTCGAGTGTTTTGGAAAACATGTAAAACGTTGTTATGACTTGGCAAGTGGAGCTTGGGGAACTTGCAAGCCAGGTGACCTTCGATGGTCAAGATGTTGCATCTTGAGAGGAGGGTCAACCATTGATCGTTGCATGACTTCGTTTTGGTAGCCTCTTGGTGAGGTCCAACAGGGTGGCACGGCTAGGGTATGTTTAGACTTGGCATGAGGGGCCAAGGGTTCTTCATGGTCGTATGGCATGGCTAGGGCCAAGGTGAGGGCGCCTGTCTTGTCATGATGTGACTAGCATGGCTAGGGCCAAGGCAAAGTGCGTTTGGCATAGCGTGGCTAGCTTGGCTAGGTTTGTTTGGCTTGGCATGTGGGGCCAAGGGTTTGTCATGATCTTTTGTCATGGTTAGGGCCAAGGCAATGGTTCTTGGCTAGTCGTGACGTGTCTAGCACGGCTAGGTCCAAGTCAAAGTATGTTTGGCATGGCACGTCTAGCTTGGCTAGGTTTGGTTTGTCTTGGCATGTGGGGCCAAGGGGTATCCATGGGCGCATGGCGTGACTAGATTGGCCTAGGTGATTTTTTGGCTTGGCATGTGGGGCCAAGGGGTAGCCATGGGCGCATGGCGTGACTAACTTGGGCTAGGTGCGGGTTTGGATTGGCATATGGGGCCAAGGGGTAGCCATGGGCGCATGGCGTGACTAGCTTGGGCTAGGTGCGTGACCAAGCTAGGGTTTTGGGCCAAAGGCCGTGAGCGGACTTTAGACGGGCAGGATTTGCTCCTGGGATTGAAGAACCGTTGATTGTTGCATGCCTTCACTTTGGTAGCCGCATAAGGACAGCAAGATGGCGCGGCATGAGGGGCCATGCCGAGATGTGTTTGGCATGGCCGACGTGGCTAGCTTTGGCTAGGTACGTGACCAAGCTAGGGTTTTGGGCCAAATGTCGTGAGGGGACCTTAGACGGCCAGAATTTGCTCCTGGGATTGAAGGGTAACCGTTGATTGTTGCATTCCTTCACTTGGGTAGCCGCATGGGGAAGGCCAGCATGGTGGCGCGGCATGAGGGGCCATGACGATATGTGTTTGGCATGGCGCGGCTAGCTTGGCTAGGTGCGCGACCAATCTAGGGTTTTGGGCCAAAGTCGTGAGGAGACTTTAGGCGGCCAGGATTTTCTCTTGTGATTGAAGGGAAACCGTTGATTGTTGCACGCCTTCACTTTAGTAGCCACGAGGGGAAGTCCAGCATGGTGGTGTGGCATGAGGGGCCATGGCGAGATGTGTTTGGCATGGCATGGCTAGCTTGGCTAGGTGCGTGACCAAGCTAGGGTTTTGGACCAAAGTCATAAGGAGACTTTAGGCGGCCAGGATTTGCTCCTGGGATTGAAAGGCAACCGTTGATTGTTGCACGCCTTCACTTTAGTAGCCGCAATAGGAATGCCAGCATGGTGGGGCGTCTAGGGCCAAAGTAAGGGGGTTTGGCTTGGCTTGGTGTGACTAGCATAGCTAAGGCCAAGGAAGAGTGCGTTTGGCATGGCGCGACTAGCTTGGTCTAGGTGTGCCTGGCATGATTTTCCATTGGCACAGAGGTGCTGATGGATATTTTCAATGGTGTTGTAGTAAAAAGGTTCTTTGAGACTTGTGAAGGAAGATTTTTTAGACTTTAATTTTTTTATAAATAAAAATAGCAAACTCAATTAAAAAAGTATTGTGAAAATTATGGAGAGACTGGGGCTAGGATTCCACCAAATATTCAAATTCATGTAATTCACTTATTTATTCTAAACCATTATAGCTCATTCAATAAGAATTTTGACTCTATTTCTTTGCCTAAGGTAGATTCTTAAAATATTAATTATAAATCTTAAGCATGGCATATCAAAAGAATTAATCCTAAGCATAAACCATCAAACAAAATGACAATTAATTAAGAAAAATCTTTTTCTAATTTTAGTTTAATGCAAATAGTCAAATAAATAATTAAATAGATTTACCACATGATGAATTTTGGTTTCCTCCATTGCCCCAGAGGATGGGTTTAGCTCCTCATGTTGGAATCACGCTCAAAAGAATTTTTCATTGCTCAAATAGGTGAAAACAAGAAAAAAGTGCTAATACAGAGATTTGCAACACTTTTGCAGTGTTGCAATAAACTGTTACAAAGATCGATATAAAGGAAGCGTCACTGTCACTGTATCTATACGACGCTTCAAGCTCTGTCGTTTACACTGTTGAAGAACGACGGTTTTGAGCTGTCTATTCTTCGTGTTCTTCCTCCTCACGCAGCAGCAGGAAAAAAAATATTCTGCAGCTCTCGATTTCGCTCTGTGACGTTCCAAACTGCTCCCAAACTCTCTGTTCCCTTCTATACTGATACTCAACGACTTATATAGCCTCACTTCCCCCAAATCTCCCATCATAACTGCACATAATTCTCTCTTCAATACTCACTATCACGGGATTATGTTTTTCCTTTTAAAACCCATTCACGCGTCTGCAATTGACTCTCCGTATCTTCTGTTGGTCATACACACTAAAACACGCTAAAACTAGACGTTTCAAACACTCCTAAGATACATGCACATCACAGAATTCACGGGAAATGGTGAGATATTCTCGTGTATACTGTCTATCTTCAACCCGATCAATATAGCCCAATTTAATCCAAGAAAAAGCCCATACCACGCCTGTTAAGGTCAGTCAAGTCTTCCCCTGCAGACCCAGCCATTGAATCTCGCTAAATCATCCCAAATCTCGAACCAGAAATCTGTTCTTCTGCTGGTCATTATTTCCCGCCAAAACTTGAATTTTGAATGATAAAGATGGGTAGCCCTGAATCCGAGGAGCGGGTGCCTTTAACATATGGGGTGTCTTGGGATGCCCCTTATCCAAATTGAGGGTGCCTTTAGTACTTTTCTCCAGGGTCCAAATAACACTTTTTAAGCAACTTTTTCCGCATAATTGTATTTCTCCAAAAACACCTACATAAACATAAAAACACCAGTATAAGTACAACAATCAAGACTAACAATAGAGACATTGAGGACAATTCAGACACAAAAATGTGTCTATCAAATACCCCCAAACTTATTATTTGCTAGTCCCGAGCAAATCTAGTCTAGAAAATAAAAAGATTACACTTAGCACGTGCAGCAAGACGTTAAACCGCAAGGTGGCCCTAGTGGCGGAGTGTCGTCTCCGGAGGGTTTACCACAGGTGTACCCACAAAACCTGTACTTCTCATTGGTCACCAGTATCCAAAGATCTATGAGGACATACTAATTCTCAACCTATCTCCAAGTGACTAGAATGCCAGAGAAATTAAAGGTGTCAGCTCTAAAGCTAACCGAAGAAAAGGGGAGACACATCCGCAACACTACTAGATAAAGAGATATCCGCTACACAGCTAGATAAACATTGTAAGATGCGTCTGCTGATTTACAGCTGGATAAGATTAGGAGAGAGATAAGAATGAGAGGGACATCTGCTACACAGCTGGACTAATTATGTGTGATGAGTTAAACCAGTGCTAGAAAGATCTTGTGCCATATTGAAAGCGGACTAACAAAGCAACCAAATGTATATTTCTTCGACTCTCTCATAGTGCTCAGTAGAAATAACGTCTTCTTCGGTCTTCAACTGTTGATGATAAACTCTCGAACCTCATAGAACCTTGACAATTAACTCTTCTCTTCGATTTCTTGCTTGACTTAAAAATTTCTACTTCCATAAGGCCTTATTGAAAAAAAAAATTAAACTTTATATATATATATATATTTTTTTTTTTTTTTTTTTTTTTTGGAAACAAGAAAAAAATTTACATGGCCATCACAGAAGGAATTTAACACTTGGATCTTCGCAACTTGTAATGTCTTAGTATCATGAACTTCCACAACTTATATCGTTTTTTTCTTGCTCTTATAACTTATTGTAACTAAGTCTTCAACTTTGAATTATTCTTTTCTATTGTTTCCTCTAAACCTTAAACGTCTTCAAGTTTCTTCATAGATTTTGATGTCGCTTCGTTTGTTGATGATGATAAGTTTCTACTGAGAGATTTCATCGCAATACGGCAATGTCACGAGGCTTTGTTTCGCGAGAAAACTTAGACTCGTCATATTGTCGCAATATAATAAAGAAATATAGATAAGGCAAGATCAATGGGTCAATACATGAAAGTGTAAAGACGTCCTGCGATTTTGTCGCAAAAAGAAAAAATTGGAAAAATAAGACCTTTAATTAGGAAGGAAAAATAAGACCAATAGAATAATCTCAAAAATTAATTCTTCTTTGTTAAGCATGCAGGGAAGATTTCTTTATCACAAGAAACAAGTTGAATTCAACAAGTCTCAAGAAATTTAATGAGGAGGCAAGCAAGGGAATAAATATGTAGGATTTCATTAAGTTTCTTGAGAATATTATAGTTCAAAAAAGGTTATATCATTTATGAGAGAAAGAAGAAAAAAGAAATTAAAAATAGAACTCAAGCTTCAAGCGGTAGTCTCGCCAGATTTAGAATTGTCAGTATTGTTATCATCACCAATATTTCTTTCATCGCGAACATCATCGCTAGAGTTCTTTTTGTTACGATCTTTTCCTTCTTTTAGAGGATTTTCTTCTTCTTCTTCAACATCTCCTTCAGAAGACGGATATTCTAAATCTTTATCCATAGGAAGAGGTACTTCATCATCGTCAACTTTCAAAGGTAGAACGGATATAGGAGAAAGATAGTTGGAGATCAAAATTTCGTTCAAGAGAACTTCAGCACTAAGATGAACTTGGCGAAGGAAACCTTTGTCACGATTTCTGATCTCTATATTCTTGAAATACTCAAGATAATCAAGTCTTCTTTCTGCTTTATCACGAATTTATAAAAGGTTGAGAAGAAGAGTCTTGTTTTCTTTGCGAACACTATCTAGCTCCTTAGTAAGATTGGTGATAGTAGAATGAAGGCTTTTTTCAGATTCTGCGAGCAACAAAATAATGAAAGGTTATACAAATAAATATATCGTGAGAATATCAACAAGTGAAATATAACATAAATTGTGACAAGGAAATCAACAAGTGAGGCAGTCATAATTGACTACCTTATTTTTATGAAGTTAAGTTTTGGATTAATGAAAAGAGGCGGTTCTCCCATTGGTTCATAGCATCATCAAATTTGTCGCCAACTATGCCTTTTACACGAGATTTCATGTTCTCTTCTTTGGTGCGTAAATATGAATTTTCTTTTGACAATGAGGAATGAGACTCCTTTAGTTGGGAATATTCATCTCGAAGCTTGCTGGCATTCAAACTAAGAGTTAGTCTACCCTTGATAAGTTTGTCTATTTCAATGGAAGATGATTCAAGTTACTTCGTCAAGTTTATTTTTAAGAGAGCGGAGAGACTGCTTTTGGTCATCACATATCCCTTGAATATTGTTTACTTTCTGCGAGGAGATCGCCAACAAGCTTGATAATTTGTGTTTCTCTTGAGATAAAGTTCTATTCTTGTCTGACAAAGATTCTATAGACAAATTAGTCTTGGATAACGAATATGAGAGGCGAGTAACCTCGTTGTTTAGAAAACTGTGATTTTCCAATAATTGATTATTCTCATTTGTGAGATTTCTTATTTGATCAACTGAATACATATAAAGATTATCTAATCTACTATGCTGGTCCATCCAAGAATCTCTTTCAATGCAAGCTTCATCAGCTATGGTTTCAGATTTAAGTTTTTCGATGAAACGATTTCGGTTGGAAACTAATATATAAACCAAGAATTTAAAGGGAGGATTAAGTACGAAGAATATGGAAATAGAATAAAAAGATAAAAGGACAGAGGCAAAAAGAAGCTTACTTTTTAGCTCATCAATCTTTCTAGCGAGATTCTCGCGATCCAAAGACAGAAGTTATTGAGCTTGTGGTTTAGAGTTTCACATTCAAGTCTTATCTTGAAGACTTTTTCTCAAAGCAACATTTTCATTCTCTAGAGAAGCTCGTGAAACAAATTGTCTCGAGCCAAAATATTTGAGCAGATTTTCGCAAACTCCGCTTTGGAGAGAATCAGTAGAAGAATCTCTAGCATTATTTAGAATGTTAGATAAAATTTTGAAAGCAACATCAATTCCTGCGATGGTCTCATTTGATGAAGGAAGGGATGTAGAAGGTGAAATAGAGGAAGTGAGGACAAGTTGATGATTTGAGTCATTAGCAATGGTTGTATCATCAGAAGGAGGAGTTTTCGGGAAATTAACATTTGGAGGAAGTAAAGGGCTAGAGGTAGTTTCAGGTATGATGGGTTCTGCAATTTGAATTGGTGAAGGACCAGTAGAGGCAGTGGTAGTGAAGCGAGCTTCTCGCCAGAAGAAGGAGGAAGATCAGATTGCACAGGTGTAGGTGAAGCTTTCGCAGATATTAAGGGAGGAATGACGAAATTACTCCCAAAGGTATTATTTAATTGGCGAGATCTTTTAGGAGGATTAGCATTACCCTCGTCATTCTGCAAACAATAATCTAGATAAGAAACAGAGGCACCAATATTGTTATTAAGAAATAGAATGTGTTTCTTACTACCTTATTGCTCGCAGAATTTTCTTTCCTTTTTCCAGTCGGCCTCTTATGAATAATAGGTTTTTGAGTCGAGGATTGGGAAATAGATGCAGCTCCGCTGAAGAGTACATAATATGGGGTTATAAAGAATTAAGTAAGAGAAGATCGAAGAATATAAATAAAAAGTTTGATCTAAGAAAATACCATGATCAAAAATATACCTCGAGGTATCCATTAATACAGTAGCAGAAGAATGAGAAGGAGAAGAAGTTGCAGAACAAAAAGCAAAGAAACTAAGTAAAGAAGAAAGAGAGTTAAGAGAAGAAAACTAGAAATGAAATTCGACTCTTTCTTTTATAGGCAAAGAAGGGAGTAAATTATGTGAGACGTGTCAATACAAAAGGACAGATTTACAACACATGTTAACAAGGAAAGCTGAATTAGCGGAATATTGCCGGAGAAAAAAGTTCAGATATTCTTGCGATAGTTAAGGATTCTCATGATCGTTTCTTCTTCGCAGAAAAGACATGAGAAGAGGCAAGATGTAGTACCAGAATATCGCCACAATGATATTCTCGTGATAAGAACGATATTTCCACGAGAAGGTTGAATACTCCCACTACAAGAATTACATCTTTCACGAGAGCGTCGTGAGAATTCTCCAACGAAATTTGGTGAGCAACATGAGAAAGCATCAAGATAGTTGACAATTGAAGAAGCATGATAAAAGAATGTTGTTTCACGAGGATTACGAAAGATGGCAAAAATAAACAATGTAACTGCCACGATGAGATCGCAGAATAGATCCGAAATAAGGGGAAATCTTAGCTGTCTTCCATTATGTGATTTCCTATATAAGGAGATCAGGTAAGTCCAGAGGATGATGATGTATTTTTTAGAGTTGAGAAAATCTTGAGGAGAGAGAAACTCCAGAAAAGAAAGTTGTAATTCTGAGTTTGAATATATTCTGTAAACATTTCTGAGATCTAAATAATAAAAGTGTCGTTTAATTCTTTAATCTTCAACTAGTTTCACTTAGATTTTTATAGGATCTTAATAGGGGTGTAGTGTGGGAAATCCTGCTACTACAAAAGAGTAATTGAAGAAGAAATTGAAAGATACTATAATGAACAAGCGCGCCTGGCTTGCGAGAGAGAAAGATTAAGAGCATAAGTAGAAGAGAAAGAATTTCGAGAGGCAGTACGACAAAATAACCATGAAAATCGAGAAAGAAGACGTACACAAAATCGCTATAATGATAATATTCAAGAGGAGTATGATAAGACACAAAGGAGAATAGAGAGATAGCGAAGAGAAATGAAGAAATTCGCAGAGAAGAAGATAGGCAACTGCGATTTCAAGAGGATGGTGAAAGAGAAAATCGCAGAGAAAGATGGGATGATGATGAAGAAGGAGATACGCAAAATATCGCAAGACAAGAAAGACAAGAACGCAGCAGAAGGGAAGATGCATTAAAAAGGCCAATGGAACAAAACTCAGCTGAGAATGAGCAAATTTTGAGAGAATTAGCAGAAATGCGAGGAATGATAAGAAATAGAAGAGAAGGAGGTAGAAGGAAACTTGATGAAGCTATTGAAGAAGCTGCGAGGACTCCATTTACTCAAGAAGTACAGTTAAGAGGAATACCCCCAAAATGCAATTTACCAGCATTAACCAGCATTTTTGATGGAACTACTTGTGCCGTTCAACACGTTTAAAGCTTATGTTAGATGTATGATACAGTGGGAGAATCATGACGCTGTATTATGAAAGTATTTTGCATCTAGCTTAACTGGCGAGGCGTTGAAATGGTTTGAGGGGTTACCAAAGAATACTATAACTTCTTTTGATCATTTACAAGCTACATTCTTAGGAGCGTATATCAGCAATAATTCATCGCGGCCGGGCATTGAAGATGTGTTTAGGCTAAAATAGAGAGTTGGCGAGAGTCTTAAGCACTTAACTATAAGATGGAAATCAATGTGCAGCGAAATGGCTGGAAGAGTGGATGAAAGATACCTGATCCTATCCTTCATTAATGCAATGTTTGAGACTAATTTTCTGTACATTCAAATTTTTAGAATCAAAAATACAATTACCATGACAGAATTGCGAGAGCTACAGGAAGAATATATTGCTTTGGAGGAGAAACAAAATGAGATGGAATCATATCCAATTGTGAACACCAGCTCGCTAGCGGCAAATGGAAGTTTTCTCCCTAAAATGATAAATAATGTAGCGAGCACCTCGCAACCACAACATGAGAAAGTGGTCATTGATAACCAACAAAAATTAGTAGCGATGGGAAGTCGAGATCAGGAAGAATATGAAAGGGAGAAGAATTATTATAATCGCGGTGGTAATAATAAGATTCAAAGACTCGGTCAACCCCAAGATACTTATGGTGGACAAAGGAAGAATAATTTTAAAGGACAAGGTAATCAGAGGATAATCTGGGAATAAATTAAGATGCCTGCTCTCAATACTAGCATAGAAAAGATTGGGGAAGCTATCATTTTAATGGAAAATATACCCTCTCCGTGGAACATGGGAAAAGAACCTCATCCAAACAATCGAAGTCAAGAATTCTGTCCTTATCATCATTTTCATGGTCACACAGTAAACGATTGTAGAAATGTGAAGAGAATAATCTTGAGGATGATTGATCATGGAAAGTTAAATCATTTTCTAGTAGGACATCCACAATCTCAGCAATTACCGCCAGCACCAGAAACTCGCAGAGTGAATGCTGTAAAAGGAGAGGAAACATTCGTAATAGAAGTTGGAGCTAAAGCAAAGAATTTGTTTTGTAATTCTATTGTACATTCATGCAGAACTATAGAGGACTTCCATGATAATATCTTAAGCAGGTTCTTCGCGAGAGACATAGATGGAAGAGATATATTGAATATCGCGAGATCCTCGCCATTAGAGGAGTGGCAGAAGCAAACTCTATCTTTCACTGCACAAGATGTACCTGAGGTTGGCGAGCAGCACGATAATCCACTGGTCGTACGATTAGAGATTAATCCAAAACAAATGCAAGAAGAAGATGAAGAGAATGATAGTAAAGTTGTAGATTCTTGGGCCATCAACAGAGTCTTAATAAATACAGGGAGTTCTATTGATATCTTATTTTATCATACCTTTAAAACCATGGGAGGAAGAGACAAATATGTAATTCCGTCAACATACAAAATTTATGGTTTTAATGGAACAGCTAACAAACCAAAGGGGGAAATTGAAATGAAGATACCGTTAAAAGGAATATCTTCAAAAATCTTATTCTGTGTTATGGACATCGAATCACCTTATAATGCCTTAATAGTACGACCCTGGTTACACGGGATATTGAGTGTAGTATCTACTTATCACCAGTGTATCAAATTTCCTCATCCAAAGGGTATCGGAGTTATTAAAGGAGATTGGGGAGAAAGCAAGAAATGTTATGAAATCGATATGAAGTCTTGCGAAGAAAGAGCTGAAAATAATGGCAATTGGAAGTGAAAAATTAAGAAATGACAGAAATGTGAAAGGTTAATGATTGATGCAATAGAACGAAAAGAAGATGTGAAAGCTGATGACGAGCGTCTCGCAGAAAAGGAAACAACAGCAAAACGTAGCAGAAAAGCAGAATCAGAAAATAGTAAGTAAAGAGGTAAAATGATGAACTTTAGAGAACTCTGCGAATAATTTGTTTGAAAAATTTGTAATTGAACAAGATATTATGCTTGAAAGAATCGCAAAACTTTACCAAAATGATCAAAGTTATGAAATTCTATCAGAGTTACAATACTCGCGAGAAACGCGAATAAAATTCCGCAGAGACATAAGAATGGGACGAACTTTCATGGCGTGCACCCTAGTTCACGAATAAAATTTCGCAAGAGGCAAATATAATACCTAATAGCACGTCATAAAAGTGGTATCTCTGGACATGACTCAGCGATAAGGTTATACCGCTGCTGGAACCTGAGTCATGCAGACGATGGGGTTAAATAAAACCTATCCGGGAGAGAGATCTTGGATTTAAACTATATATGGTTATACCCTGGTTGGACGACTGAGAATCTCTTCCAAGAAGTGTAGAGTATGACCAAGGCGCCGAGGTACACAGTTGAGCCAAGGGTGCCCGGAGCGTACGAAACTCTCTTGCCATCCTTGGTATGTCTTGGCTACAATGCACTTGACCTGAAGAAAACCCCACTTAGGGTGCAGTCTTGTAACTATAAGCCATATAGGCATAAAGGACAAAAGGCTGCGAACACAACTGGTTGTTCGAAAATACGGATGGGGGGAGCTAGTCTTGTATGGCCGATGTGCCCTCCTTGAAGGGGCAACCAGGGGGAAGATAAGGGTGGCACCCTCCATTAGGGAGCTGATAAGTGTCTTAAGACGGCAATGTCATGGGGCTTTATGATCGCAAGAACATTTAGGCCTGTCATATTGTCGCGTAACGTAAATTATGCAGAGTCAACAATCCACGAGAAAAATGTTAAGATGAGATCAATGGATTTTTACATGAAAGTGTTAAGACGTCCTGCGATTTCATCGCAAGAAGATAATATCACGAGGCTTTGATCTTGCGAGAGAACATATAATTGTCATATTATCGCAATATAATCAAAGAAGAAAGATAAGGCAAGATCAATGGGTCAATACATGCAAGTGTAAAGACGTCCTGCGATTTTGTCGCAAAAAGAAGAAGCGTGGCAAAATAAGACCTTTAATTAGGAAGGCACAATAAGACTACAAGATTACTGCGATAATACTCGCAGATGTTATAAGAATTGTGATTTCACGCAACTATTATTTGACGGTAAGATAGCAAATATTAAGGTAAAATTTTGATTTTTATTTAATCTTTAATAAATTTTTATATTGAAGATAAATAATAGAGGCAAGTATGGGAATGCATGAGAACGATGAAATTATTATTCATCTATCATATAAAAATTGCATAGATACAAGCACGCAGATAATTAAAAGAATAATAGTTATATTGATTGATTAACTTGCAGAAAAAGAACTATTTTCTGATTCTTACAGGTAGAAACAAAAGAGGCAAAAGAAATTTACAAATTAACGACAATATTACAGAAAAATGAGAAAGAAAAAGAATAACTAGTTAGATCCATCGCGATCCTCCTTATCAGACTTCTATTCATCGCAAGATTCTTCCCCTTTATCATTATCATCAT
Source organism: Papaver bracteatum (assembly GCA_023529315.1). Lineage (NCBI taxonomy): Eukaryota > Viridiplantae > Streptophyta > Magnoliopsida > Ranunculales > Papaveraceae > Papaver > Papaver bracteatum. The sequence goes on along the minus strand of JAJJWX010004641.1, from coordinate 1,200,699 downwards.
TATTTTCTTCTCCACCAGACTTTTCACCTTCGTCATCACTATCATTTTCATCCTCATCAGAATTTTCAGCCTCACTATCAGAAATGTCAAGACTTGAAATCACTGCGGGTACTTCTTTCGCAAGATCAGGGTATATAGAAGGAGAAATTCCATGGTCATCGCATACCAATTTAACAGAATCATTGCGAACGACAATGAGAGATCTATTGAAGTTCGCGTTGGTGATTCCAAACTGCTTCTTCAATTGTGAATATTTGTAATTGCGAGCAGCAAGGGTATTCGCGAGATGATCCTTCTCTTGTTCAAGCTCCTTGATCCTTTCAATATAACCTTTTTCAGCTTCTACAAGAATATAACAATAAGTTAGAAATTTTATAAAAGAGAATAATGAAAACAAGAAATTAGCGAGAAGAAGAGTAGCCAATAACCTTCTCTGTTAGAAATCATATCTCTAATTAGAGCCGCCTGTTCGACTTGAAGGCTAACATTTACACCTAAATCATTTCTGGCATTGTCAAGAACCTTCGCAGCCCAGGCAAACTCGTCATCGCTATTAATAAGGAGACGAGATCGAATTTGAGTCTCCCTCGCAAGAAGATCTTCATTCTCGCGGATAAGTTTATCTCTAACCTTTTGAACTTCAAGGAGAGTTTTATGAAAATATGATAAGGTTTTAGATCCCTTTTTTATTGCGAGATC